>JAOXYA010000019.1:9908357-9919318 GCA_028565675.1 Sorex palustris
CTTGCCAGGCTCTCCGAGAGGGGCGGAGGAATCGAACTCGGGTCGGCCATGTTGGCTGCCTGCAAGGCAAACGCCCTGCCGCTGTGCTAAGCTCTGAATAATTCTCATACCTCCCCCAGCTTCCTTCTTTTCTCCTAAAAGCGTTCTCTCTTTCGACAGTTTAATTTCTCCAACG
Organism: Sorex palustris; assembly: GCA_028565675.1. Taxonomy (NCBI): domain Eukaryota; kingdom Metazoa; phylum Chordata; class Mammalia; order Eulipotyphla; family Soricidae; genus Sorex; species Sorex palustris. The sequence goes on from JAOXYA010000019.1 coordinate 9,908,533, forward strand.
TTTAAGCTAGATTATTTATTAAAACTTTAAAGAACAGGAAGAGAAACAGTCACTCAGCAGAATCTAAGCCAGCGAGGTGGTGTGCTGAGTAAGGAATTTGCTTTGAAAGTGGCTGACCCAGGGTCAATCCCTGGCACCCCATATGGTCCTCCAAGCTCTCCAGGAGTGATCCCTGAGCCCAGAGTCAGGGCTAAGCCCTTGAGTACTGCCAGGTACTGCCTCCTCCCCCTCCAAATTAAAGATTATTTGTTGTTGATTTATCTGATACTGAAAATCCTGAAAATCCACCAAAAAGCTGTTAGAACTCATAAATGGATTTTTTAAAGTTAGCATGATACAAAGCTAATTTAAAAAGATCAGTCATTTTTATATGCAAATAACCAACTACTAGAGAGAAAAGTAAAGACAACGTATAATTTCTAATCACATTAAAAAGAATAAAATGCCTAGGAATAATTTTAATCAAGAACGAGAAAACTGTGAGGCATTGGTGAAAGAAACCGAAGAATGCAAAAATAACTGGAAGGGTGTTCTTCAAACCCAATGTCCAGGGGCTTAGAGAAAAATATTGTTAAAATGCTAAGCCTTTTCCAGCTCCACCAATGTAAGCTCATCTACCGGCCTAGCTCCAGAGACTCACTAATAATAAAAGAGAGTGACAAGTCACAGAAAATATTTTTGGACACCTGCACATAGCTGAGACATCAGAACGCCCCAGAGAGGGGTGGGTAAGCCCAGTGCCCTCCCAAACAGAACCCCTGAAGCCATCTGCTCCTACAATCCAAAATCACCCCATCCCCCTGGCTAGACTCCATCATCTCTGGACGAACCTCACCAAGGAATTAACTTGCTGAAAATTCAGGTATGTGGGTTTTGTGACTGAAATCTCCAGGCTTTCTGGGAGTCAGGATGGGCTACCTCTCCCCACCTCCTTGTACTTCCAGAATCTCTGGCAGTCATGTCCACACCCCAAAACCACCACCTAGTTAAAAATTGAACCCCAGCTGTACTACCCTGTTCAAAATTCTGAACCTCTTGAAGCGAGCTACCATGAATGCAGCTGTGTGACATCTTAAACTCTACAACACCGACAAACCAGTTCTAGCACACCAGATTGGATGGAATATAATGAATCTCAATTAATAAAATATAAACACAGAAGGCTTAATCTGTAAAACCATTTTAGTAATCTCTTACACCAGGGCTTAAGGACTCCCTGGTGAGATAAAACAATCACCATTAGCTTTCTTCTAAAGAGATATTTTTTGATCATTTCTTTATCAAATCATTCAGAACAAGCAATATATAATAAATTATTGTGGGCCGGCTATGAGGGCAGGCTGAAGGGGTGGTTGGGAAATTTGGAGCCAATGGTGGAGGGAAGGTGTGATGGTGGTGGGATTGGTGTTGGAATGTTGAAAGCCTGGAACAAATCATCATGAACAACTTTGTAAACCCAGTGTTTATATAAAGTGTAGGGGGAAATTTACATATATAGGCCTTACCCATTTTATGCAAACTCCATAATATATTAACACAGAATTGCTTTAAAGGTTTTATTAATGACAGGTGAGACATGATTACTATAATGAGATAAAAAATTAACATAATATACGTTAGATTTCAGAGTTGAAAAATCGCATATGTAAATGAGAATAGGCATTCTATTATATTGTATTCAATTATTTTAATTTTCTTATTTACAAAGGTCAAACTCATACAGTAACTCAAATTGACTCTCTCTGGTTTATTTTCTGATCATTCTGTTTACCATTTCTTAAAGTTTTGTGGGAATAAGCAGTATAAAGTAAATGTGTTCTGTGCCCTAGGGGGCAGGTTGGGGTTGGGAAGGAAACTGGGGGTACTGGTGGAGGAAAGGTCACACTGGAGGTGTTGAAACACTCAATGCTTAAAACAACTGTATTATGAAAAACTTTGTTAAGGGGTGAATAAATCATGCTGTCTTTAATAAAAATGAATTAAAAATTAAATAAAAGTTAAAAATATAAATAAAATAAAACACCAAGACTGCCCCAAACACTCTCCATCAGTGTGCTAATAATCCCTTCCAAAATACTAGCAGCACTTTTCACAAATAGAAAAAAACAATTTTAAAATAATCTTGAGAAAGAAGAAAGCTGGAGGTTGTCACATTTTCTGATTTCAAATATTGCAACAGAGTAGGAATCCAAGCCTTATGGTATTGTCATCAAAACACACAGAGTGTTATGTGATTTCACATTTGCGGAAACTTCATTCTGTAGTTCTGAAGCATGCACGGTGCCACAAAAAAAATATTAGAGCAGGCATAGAGATCAGCAGAACAGAGTGTAGAAATAGATTCACACAGATATGGTCACCACACAAACGCACACAATTTGGGGTGATATTAATTAATTAGATGGGGAATATTAATTAGATGGGAATTTCTTTCATTATTCAATATATTGTTATTATTGATTTTAAAGGAATGCTTATTGAGACACTTTCAGTATTCAAATATTAAAAGCACACCTTCATAGACCTTCATGTACATGTCTTACATGTACATGTCTTACATGTCTTAATTTTATATTTGAGTTTGTATCTCAATAAGACTGAAATTAAAGGACTATTGTTTTAACAGGTTGGGTTTGGGTCTGTTTGGGATCAGTGTATACCTGAGCTCTCCTTGACTAACACACCAATTCATCTGTGTACTCGGTGATAACAGGTGACCCTTGGGCCCCTACACTTACGGTCCTAACCAGGTCGTCCTGTGACTCCTACGCTTACCAAGTCACCCCAGTGGTCCCTACACTTACATGAATTAGGTGCTTGCCCTTTAGTACACTTTCAGATATTTCCACCATTGCAGGATATTTCCCCAGACACACTTCAGCCTACCTTCAAAGTGATCTTTCAGTAGCTCAAAGTGTCTCACACACATTAATACTTTTATTCTTATAATATTTATGATTAGCCTTGTTGATATTTTTTTTGCTTCTTTAAATTTTTAGCAGTATTAGAGAAAAAAATTGTCATTTCCCTACCATCAACTTCTTTCATCCCAAAGTTCCTTCTCTTCCTTGGGCCTAAAGCTTCCTGTTGCTTATTACCATGTACACATGACTTGGCGTTTTCTCTGTCAAAGCAGCAATATTCATGTTGCTTTATAGACCTTATAATTAATTTCATTTTGATGGATGAAAATAGTTCATTTGAATTGAGTATAAACTAGTTTATACCAGTTTCCTTACCTCTGAGCTTTAAGGTTGACTGCCATTAAAAATAAAATAGAGGCTGGAGTGATAGCACAGCGTGTAGGGTGTTTACCTTGCACGCAGCCGACCCGGGTTCAATTCCCAGCATCCCATATGGTCCCCCGAGCACCGCCAGGAGTAATTCCTGAGTGCATGAGCCAGGAATAACCCCTGTGCATCACCAGGTGTGACCCAAAAGGAAAAAAAATAAAGCCAGCTGAAGCCTGAAACCAAAACAAAAAAGGACTCTTGGGGCCAGAGGGATAGTATAGATGGTAGTGTACTTGCCTTGTAAGCAGCCGACCGGGTTCGGTTCCCAGCATCCCATATGGTCCCCTGAGCACCGCCAGAAGTAATTCCTGAGTGTAGAGCCAGGAGCAACCCCTGTGCATCGCCAGGTGTGACCCAAAAAGCAAAATAAATAAATAAAAATGAACACATATGTTGTTGTTGTTGAACCCATCTAGCAGTGCTCTCAGGGCCACGTCCAGCTCTGCTCAGTGGCCTTGCCCGGTAGTACTGGTTGACCACATGCGGTGTTAGGTTTTTAACCATGATCTCAGTCACAGCCACATGCTAAGTAAATAGCTTAACCTTTGTACTTTCTGTCAGGTCCCTGACCACAGTCGCAGTGATGGAGAATCAGGGGTGGTGATGGGGACATGTAGTGTTGGGAATTGGACACGGGACCTTCAGTGTGTAAAGCATGTGTGCTCTACCACTTGAGCCACGGGGCTGGAGCAATAGCACAGAGGGCAGGGCGTTTACCTTGCATGCAGCTGACCCAGGTTCAGGCCCTGGCATCCCATGTGGTCCCCCGAGTACCACCAGGAGTGATTCCTGAGTACAGAGGCAGGAGTAACCCCTGAGCATCGCCGGTGTGACCCAAAAAGAAAAAAATATTTAATTTTTAAAAAGGAATAAATATATATACCACTTGAGCCACATCTCTGGCCAGAAACTCATCTTTTCCTCACAGACCAAATAGAGGCAAAGTGTCTTTGGTGCAATTGGGGATCTGAAGGGGCTCTGGAGAATAGGAGGTAGCATTCACCTCCCCGGGGGCATAAAGTAGGGGCATAAAGTTGGTTTCCTGCCAGGTCAGAGAGAGCTCAATGGACTAAAAACATGCTTTGAATACAGAAGGCTTTCTCCAGGCATCACACCACACCCTGGGCACTGCAGGGAGCAGCCTGCAAGCACCACGCTGGGAGAGACCCCAGGCACTGCCTGGTATAGTTCCTAAGGCAAATACATGATCAAGTTGATGTCCTTGTGAGTTGAGAGTGGTGGCGTTCACAAAGAGACAAAAGCACTTCAGAATGGACTTTTCCCAAAAAGTGATTTAGCCTCTCACCCGCAGGCCCCCAGAATCTCCAAGCCCAGGCATTGAACAAGGCCTTGGAGGGTCGGAAATAGCCTTGCTGGGCTCCTTTGCTTTCAGCAGAAATGGGCATCAGGGTGAATTAGATTCTGTGCCCGCCACCCCGCTCCCTCTCCCATCTCATGGATGTGCTACTGCCATCCTACTTTCTGCCCCTCCCAGAATAGCAAAACAAAAGGCGACTGTCAACCCGTGGCACCCTGAGTCCTGCCTGAGTGTTCCGTTAGCTCTAACACAATCAGCCAGAGGAGCCGGAATGGCCATGTCTGATCAGCCCTCCGATGGAGAGAGGAACGCTTCGGAACAGACAGCTGAAGCAGTTGGTACACAGCAAGGCTCTCAGGGCAGGTGACACTTCACGCCATCACCAAAGATTGATGCAAATTGGTTTGGTTCTGACCCTGTCACACCAGGAAGGATAATGATTCCAGCAGCGCCCGGCAGGGGGCCGGGGAGGGGGGGGGTGGCTGCCTGAGGAGGGGAGTCTCGCTGCGCATCTTCATTAATGATCATAAAGACAAGGGTCAGCAGCATGGTAATGAAACCTGCAGATGATTGGTGTTCCAAACCCCAGAGAGGACAGAGAAATAGCGCGCGAGGCCCAGAGAGCTTAGAAATATGGGCAGGAGATTGTCAAATGAGATCCGCCCTAGGAAAATGAAAGTGGACGTGTCGGGAAGGAATGATGAAGAAGCCTCTGGGTGGGGCCCAAGGACCTGGAAAGCAGATGTGGGTGGCAGGGCCAGGAAGCAAAGTGAGGGGGTTACAATTTGGGAGACAACGGTCAGGAGGAGTAAGGAGCTGGCCTCGAGGACCCAGGGGACAAATACCCCTGTACGCTCCCCAACCACAGCAATAAGAAGTCTGGAGCCCAGCGCTGGCACCAACGGTGCACGCAGGAGGCTGAGAACCAAAGCAGGTTACACTGACCAAGTGGCCTCATGGCAGCTTAGAGGCCTCTGCCAAGCCAGCTCTCACTGCACGACCACAGTCCTACTTGTTTTCATTCAGTGGCACTCAGCAAATAGCTTTCTGACCTGAATTACTAAGTGAAATAGTCAAAACAATTTTTTTTCTTTTTGGGTCACACCTGGCGATGCTCAGGGGTTGCTCCTGGCTCTGCACTCAGGAATTACTCCTGGAGGTGCTCAGGGGACCATATGGGATGCTGGGAATCGAACCCGAGTCGGCCGCGTGCAAGGCAAACACCCTACTCACTGTGCTATCACTCCAGCCCCGTCAAAACAATTTTTTTATACTTTCCCTGCAGCCTTGCAGAAAAGTATACCCAAGGGTAGGGGGAAAACAGGTAGAAAGATAGCACAGCAGATAGGGCACTTGCTTTGCACACAACTGACCTAGGTTTGATCCCCAGCACCACCATATGGTCCCCTGAATCCCCCGGAGTGATCCCTGAGTGCAGACCAAGGAGTGCACTGACCCTAAACATAGCTGGGAGTGCTCCCTCCATCTCAAAAAAAAATAAATAAAATTAAGGGGAAAAAAATCCTCCACCATAGTTAATGGTTGTTACCCTTTCCATGAACATGGAGGTATCACTCATTTACATTCACTGTACACAATTCTGTTGGGGTTTTGGTGCCACATTCAGCAATGTTAGAGGCTACTTCTCGCTTTGTGCTCGGGAATTGTTCAGTGTCAGGGATGGTACCTGGGCTTCCCGTATGCAAAATAATGCACTTGGCCCACTGAACTATCTCCAACCCCAGGTGTACTGCTCAATGATTTGGGGGCCTGGGGCCTCACCTGGTGGTACTAAGGGCCTGTTTCTTGCTCTACGCTCAGGAAGCAACCCTTGGTTGTGCTCAGGGGACCATATATGGTGTTGGGTGTTCAAAAATTGCTAGATCATGGCCGATAGGGTCACGTGAAGAAATGCCTTGCTTCCTGTATTATTTCTCTGGCCCTCAGTGAATTTTTTGTGGATGTTGTTTTGGGCCACAAGTGGCTAGAGACTGAACCAGGGATGGCAGTGTTAGAACTTTTTTTTTTTTTTTTTGGTGACGGGCTGGGGGGTGGGGGAGCACATCCAGTTATGCTCAGGGTTTTCTCCTACCTCTGTGCTCAGGGATCTCTCCTGGTGGTGCTCAGGACCATTTAGGGTGCCCGGGATCAAACCCAGGTCAGTCGCGTGCAAAGCAAATGCCCATCCTGCCGTATTATCACTCCAGCCTCCCATTATAACTTTTTAAAACTTGAAGTCTGTTGTCTGATGTAAATATAGCCAGCTGGCCTTTTTAAGAGAATTGTTTGCTTGAAATATTGTTTTTCAGCCTTTGACTTTGAACCTATGTTTTCCCTGGCTGTTGATATGTCTCTTGTAAGCAGCAGGAAGTTGAGTTCAGTTTTCTGATCCATCCTGCCACTCTGTATCTTTTGATCATTTCAGCCCTTGGCATTGAGTGAGAATATTGACATAAAGGAGTTTTTTTTTCTCTATAGTTCTGTAAAAATTACGCATTTTGTGAAGTTTGCCTTGTCTTAAAGAAGCCCCTCAGTGCTTCTTGCAAAATGAATTTCAAGGTTATGAAGTTGTTGAGCTATTTGTAACTTGCTAAGTTCTGTATTGTTCCTTCAGACCTGAACGATAGGGCAGGTGCCTTGCATGCAGCCGACCCAGGTTGGATCCCTGACATCCCATATGGTCCCCCTGAGCACAGCCAGGAGTAATTCCTGAGTCAAGAAATAACCCCTGAACACCACCAGGTGTGACCCAAAAACAAAATAAAATCTAAATGATGGTCCAGCTGGGTAGAGTACTCATGTTTATATGTTCAGATCATTGAGTTAACAAACTTCTTGAAGTTTGAGACTGTCTTAAAACTTTTGCTTTTAGGACCAGAGATATAGTACAGAAGTTATGGCACAGTCATCACATGGTTTTCATAGTTCAGTTCTTGGCACTGCTAATGGTCCCCTGAGCACCACCAATAATGGTCTCTGAGCACAGAGCTAGGAGCAAGCCCTGAGAAGTGCTGGAAGTGGTCCAAAAACAAAAAAATAAATAAATAAATAAATAAATAAATAAGGCAAAATAAAAAAATAATTTTTTAGGACTGGAGAGATAGTACAAGAGATAAAGCACTTGCCTTGCACCCGGCAGATCCTAGTTCAATCTTTGACGTTGAATATGTCCCCTAAATCCCACCAGGGACCACTCCTGAGCACAAAATCAGAAATAACCCCTGAGCACCATTGAGGGTAGCTCCAAAACAAAAACAAAATACTTTTAGTGCATGGATATTTGAAAACAAACTTGTTTGAGAAACCGATACACTAGAATTCCCCTGTAATATGAAAATATTTGCTCTCACTCAAGTCGGATCTGCTTCCAATAAATCTTTTCTTTCAAAATGAAATAAAACCAAAAATAGAAAGAAGGGAAACAGGTCAATGAAGTAAACTCCTTCTGTGATAGAGGTTTATTTTGAGACAGTTAATGCAGTCTGATGAACTCTTAAGCCAAGGTGGGTAGAATGTGCCCTACCTCCAGTTCAACCAGAACCAGTTGGCCTGGTAATTCAGATTTTAAGTTCAATTTCACTTGTGGGAGGGAAAAAAAAAGTTTTCTTGCCTCTTAATTTTGTGAAAAACACATCTTGCCACCCCAACCCTCAGGCCCCAGTTTCCATCTTGTGAGCGCTGCGCCCTAGCCCACATCTTGCTTTTATCCACTGATTGCTCCTGCCTCTTGCTTGTCTTCATACTGTGGGCTCCACAGCTCCATATGTGTGTGATTTATATTCAGGCAGTGATATATTCATTTATTTGGTCAAACAGTTCTTATGGTAGACATTTAGGTTGTTCCCCATCTTTTGCTACTACAAATTATGTTATGATAAACAAATCTTTCATGTGTAAATCTTGGCATCTGGAAGGCCAGAGTGTAGCTCAATGGTACAGCACTCTCCTTACATGTGGGATGCCATGGATTCGATCCTTGGCACTGAAAACAAGACAAATCAAATAAAACAGGGGCTGAAGACATAGTACCTTGGTGGCAAATACCGTATGGCCCCTGAGTACCACCAAGAGTAATTCCTGAGTGCAGAGCCAGGAGTAACTCCCAAGTATTTGTACTTAAAAAAAACTCCACGGGGCTGGAGCAATAGAACAGGTGGTAGGGCATTGCCTTGCAAGTGGCCGACCCAGGTTCGATTCTTAGCATCCCATATGGTCCCCTGAGCAGCACCAGGAATAATTCCTGAGTGCAGAACCAGGAGTAACCCCTGTGCATCGCTGGGTGTGACCTAAAAAGCAAAAAAAAAGAAAAAAGAAAAAACCTCTATCCTGTATCTTGGGGGCCAGAGTGATAGTACATCAGGTATTTACCTTGCATATGGCCAACCTGGGGTTCAATCCCTGGCATGCCATATGGTCCCCAAGCCAGCCAGGAGTGACTCCTGAGTGCAGAGCCAGGAGTAAACCCTGAGCACCACCAAGTGTGTCCCCCACAAAATCTCTGTCTTGAGACTGGAGAGAGAGTACTATGTAGGAGAAACACATACTTGGCCCGCAGGAGCCTCCGTCCCATCCTGGGCCCCACGTGGTCCCAACACTGCTGAGTCACCTCTGAGCACAGAGCTGGAAGTAGTCCCTGAGGACCAGCAGCAGTAGTCCTCAGTCAAATAAATAAACAAATCTGTGGAATCAATTCCGAGTGAGGGAACTGTGAGGGTCAAAGTTGTGTGTGTAATTTTCATATTTCATTTAATGCACAGTGCTCAGTGGTAGCTGTGGGACCCTTCCCCACACTCTCATTATGCTGTTTTCACGCACACAATGCTCCTGTAGAGGACACTGGCTTCTTGGGGAGCCCCAGGGAGAGGTGGGGGAGTGAGAAGTTTCTTTGACCTCTCCCAACCCATTCCACCCACTTCTCCTCCTTCCTGTCGCTGCTCCCTGGTGCCAGAGTAGTTTAACATTTCTTCCCACATTCCCCAGATCCTTCGCTTCACCATCTCTGCAACCTCAGGGTGGAGGCACCATTTATTTCAGTCCCAGTCTCCAGATGAGAAGGCTGAGGTTTCCCCATACACCCCCCCCGCCCTACCCTAGACTCTGGCTGCTCCCCGCCTCCTGTTACCATCCACCCTCTGCCTCTCCTTCCCCCAGGATGGCTTCTGCTGTCCTCTGTCCTGGCGGGGTTGGCCTTGAGACCTGCCTACCTGCACTGCGGGGGTCAGCCAGGTGAGCACTGGCCTGTAGGGCAGGGAAAGAGGAGGAGGGGAAAGACTGGGCTCCCATCATCTGACCCTCGAGGACAGGATGTCAAGTTAATGAGCCTGTGGGCCTCTAATTAGCTGTCAATTACCTCAAATGAATCAAGTTCTCGCCTAATTAAGCATCATCGGCAGGTGGGCACAAAGCCCGTCATTGTGTAGAGGCCATGAGAAAAGCCGGGCTGGCAAACTTGGTTAGGATCATCCTTGTGCACAGTGCTCGGCTGAGACTCATCTCCCCCTGGAGCCCTCTGCGTGTCTCCCCCCACCCCTCCCAGCCCCTGCCTGTCCCCAGATCTCCTGGGCTACAGTGGCCCGTGGCTCCGGGAAGGCATACGCTCAGCTGGAAGGCTGGTGGCACGGCCAGGCAGAGGAGGGCACAGGCAAAGGGATGCAGCACTTGGTGCAGGGGCAGCACTGGGCAAAGGGGAGGCCTGAGCAGGCAGGCAGGCGAGCAAGGGCTGGTTCATCCTGCCCCTGCCACTTACTGAGTCACTGTTTTTATCTCTGAGGGAGAAAAACCATTTTTTTCCTTCTCTCCTCATTTTATTATTTTTTTTATTTTTTATTAGTGAAACACCATGAGGCACAGTTATAGACTTACAAATTTTTGTTCTTGGGTTTCAGTTATACAATGATCGAGTGCCCATCCCTCCACCAGTGCGCCTATTCTCCACCACCACTGATCCCAGTATCCCTCCCACCCTTCCATCCCTCCATCCCACCCAGCCTCTGTGGCAGGGCATTCCCTTCTGTTCTCTCTCTCCTTTTGGGTGCTGTGGTTTGCAACAGAGACATTGAGTGGCTATCATGTTCGGCCTATAGTCTACTCTCATCACACATCTCCCATCCTGGGAGGATCCTCCCAACACCCTTTATTTGGTGCTCCTTTCTCTATCTGAGCTGCCTTTTCCCCT
>JAOXYA010000019.1:9946889-9964251 GCA_028565675.1 Sorex palustris
CATGCTGAGAAAGCATTGTGAGGTGCTTCGCTTTCTACAGCTGGGGTCAAGAATTAAATGTTGGTTTTGGATTTCCGTGCTGTCTTCTTTAGAACTGATTTCAACAAAAAAATTTAAGAAGATGTACATTTGAATGACATGTTTCTTTTGTGTTACTCTAACTAAAACAAGTACCACCAAGACCAAAACAGCAGTTCTTCTTTTTTTTTTCTTTTTGGGTCACACCGGTAATGCACAGGGGTTACTCCTGGCTCATGAACTCAGGAATTACTCCTGGTGGTGCTCAGGGGACCATATGGGGTACTGGGAATTGAACCTGGGTGAGCAGCGTGCAAGGCAAATACCCTACCCACTGTGTTATTGCTCCAGCCCCGGAAAAATCCTAAACAAATTAACACCCAATTTTACCCGTCTAATTAGTTAAATGAGAAGTGCTGGGGGTCCCCCGGGGAGGGGGCGGCGCTCGGCGCGGCCCGCGCGGCCTCCCCAGCATTAATTAGCGCGGGTCAATGCCGCGGCTCCCGGGAGAGCAGCCGCTTTAATTTCCCGTGATATTTCAGTGCCTGAGGCCCATCGATTCAAACTGAAATTAACTTATTTTTCAATCAGCCCAGGGCTGCCCCTGGGGGTGACTCTTCTTTTGCCGCCTCCTGAATAGAGCTGGAGCAATTTTTCATCAAAAGCTGAAATCTCCGGCGCGAGGCGGGGGAGGGGCCCGCGGGGAAGGGGTGGGGGCGCCCGGGCCTAGGGAATAGAAATCGCAGAGGAAACGAATAGGGTCCCCCCCTCACTGCAAGCCCCCCACTACCACGGGCCCCCAGGGATCAGAAGCCACAGGGGGGCTGCGAGGGGATCCGAGGGGTCTTCCCAGTGCCCACCGCCCGTTCCCTGCCAGGCCCTTCGCCTCCAGGGGCGTAGGCTCCTGCTGGCCACTGCACTCCCTGCCTGGGAAACCCCAAGAATAAGTCCTCCCCCGCGCAGGGCAGGAACCCTGAGCTCCTCTAAAGAGGGGCTGCTGTGGGCAATCAGCCCTAGGGCCCCTGCGTGTCTCCAGACCCTGCACCATGGGCCAGAACATTCCCAGGTGTCCCCCTCTGCAGCTGAACTCCCACTTGCTCCAGGCCCTGGAGAGAACTCTGGAACTGGGGACCCTGATGTGGGGCTTTCTAGAGCTGGATGAAGTGGTCTCAGCAGAGGTGCACGCACACACGTGCACATGAGGGCATCCACACAAGCACATGCATACACACATACACACGCATCCTTGGGTCCCTGGGAAGGAGTGAGTCCCATAAGTCCTGCCACAGCTCAGACAGAGCTTTCCGCTGCCAATCACTGGAGGTCCAGGACTGGAAGGGAGCACCCAGGGCTGGGGGGCAGGGGTTGGGGGTGTCTCAAGGGCTGCCTGAATCCCCAAGGCGATTGGGTTTAGGTGAGTTCCCCGGGGAAACCCCAGCGGGCACAAGGAAGGGGGTGCTGACAACTGTTGAAAGAACCCCCCTCAGGTGGATACTCTTACATTCCTTGGGTTTTCACCCTGTCCCTGCAGGAATTAGTCCGTTTTCAGTTCTTTTTGGGGTCATACCTGGCTCTGTGGGTGGTGCTCAGGGGCTCCGGGAGCTCAGGGGTCTATATGCAACTTTGGAATTGGAACCTGGGTTGCAGTCACAGCTATGTGCCTTCCTAACCTTGGCAGGGCCTCTCTGCCCCTATTTTATTTGGCCGGAAAGAGGGGACCACATCCAGCTGTGTTTGGGGGGCTTACTCCTGCCCCCATGCTCAGTGATCACTCCAGGTGGGGCTCAGGGGACCCTCTGGGGTCCTGGGGATTGAACTAGAATCGGCTGTGTGCAAAGCAAGCACCTTCCCCCACTTCCATAGTCTCTCTCCGCCCTCAGGGAATGGAATGTCCAGGTAGGAATGTCTTAACTGGTCAGTATGGAATGTCCAGGCTACCCATGAAGGAATCTTTTTTGATCCAAGGAAGGTAGAAATGCTTTTGCCCGGTACGGGCCGGTTACCTAAGCCTGGAACCCCTTATGCCTGTGATCTCTTTCTGCCTAGAATCCTCTTTATTTTGGTTTTTGGGCCACACCTGGCAATGCTCAGGAATGACTCCTGACGGTGCTCAGGGGACCACATGAGATGCAGGGGATTGAACCTGGGTGGCCCAAAAACCAAAAGCCTGTCCTACATCCCCCCCCCCACACACACCGGGCAGGGGTCTCGCTCACAGACCCCGCGGGTCTGCTCCTGCAGGTCTGGTTCCAGAACCGGAGGGCCAAGTGGAGGAAGCGGGAGAAGTGTTGGGGCCGGAGCAGCGTGATGGCCGAGTACGGGCTGTACGGGGCCATGGTGCGCCACTCCATCCCGCTGCCCGAGTCCATCCTCAAGTCGGCCAAGGACGGCATCATGGACTCCTGCGCGCCCTGGCTGCTGGGTAAGAGCCCGCGCCCTCCCTGGGCAGGAGAGCGGGCTCCCACCCCCTCCTCCCCGCACCCCTCCCTCCGGAGCAGAAACCTCCCCTCCCAGCTGGCCTGCGGCTGTCCCTGCATCCTAGGTGAGCTGCAGGGGCTGAGGCAGGAGGCCCAGGTGTAGTGGCCTCACCCCTGGCCTCGCCGGAAGTGGGCTTGTGAGAGTGCAATGGCCCTGCCTGGGGGCTCAGGGGACCCTGGGTCCCTTTGGCCACTATGCTGGCTTAGGCCCAAGGACTTCTCCCTAAAGCTCTTGTCATTTAGGGGACATGTCTGATAAGCCATGCCCATTTGTTTTTTTGGGGGATGGTGCTAAGATCTGGGGGGTCCCAGCAGGGAGAGGGGGAATAAATGTGCTCAAGGAGAGAAACGGAACTCCAGGACTCAGGAGCTTGGCTTAGAGGGACCCCCTGCAGGCCTGGGCCCTACTGCTGGATTGCACCCCTCCCGCCCCCCTCCCGCCCCCCCCCGCCCCGCCCCCTCCCGGGACGCGCGACCTTGGGATGGGCAGGAAGGTTTCTACCGTCCTTAATTCTGGCCTCTCTCTATCTTTGCCGTTTTCAGTTCAAGATGGCTTTCCCAGGCGCTTTTCTAAACCCGAATACCAACAATTCTTTTTAGGGATGCACAAAAAGTCGCTGGAGGCCGCGGCCGAGTCGGGGAGGAAGCCCGAGGCGGAGCGCCAGGCGCTGCCCAAGCTGGACAAGCTGGAGGCGGAGGAGCGGGGCGCTGAGCCCCCAGCGGCCATGTCCCAGGAGGAACTGAGGGAGAACAGCATCGCGGCCCTCCGGGCCAGGGCTCAGGAGCACAGCACCAAGGTGCTGGGGACTGTGCCGGGGCCCCCAGGGGAGCCTGAGGACGAGGAGGCGCTGGACGAGGACAGGCCCTCAGAGCCCAGCGCGGCGCCGCTGGAGGACGTGGCTTAGGCCCGGGACTCTGCTCCTAGCCCGTGTCCTGGGGACCTCTGAGGTCCGGTGTGGCCTCCGCCGCCCTGCCCCGGCCCCCACGGGCCCTCCGGGCCGCGACTTCAGACATTCAGACACAACTTGGCTCCGGGGCCGAGGCTTTGGGCTGTGCCGGAATGTCCCCTACCGAGTCTCCCCGGCCCGGCTTGCCCCCTCGAAAACCTCTGCTGCCCCCAGCCCCGTCCAGTGCTGACCCACATTGCAGCCCCTGGCCCGGCTCCTCAGCCCCCTCCCACAGGCCACACTGGGTGCCAGACCCTCAGCAAAGCTCTGCGCCCAGCCTGTGCCTTGGGGGGGGGGAGGAGGGACCCAGCCTGGGGGGCTCTGCTGGGTGCAGGTGTGACCCCTGCCCCACCCCCACCTCATGCGTGCAGCCCACATAAAACCTGGAAAGTGTCTGCCTGCTTCCGGCCATCCTCCAGTGCCGGCTCCCCAAGGTCCCCCTCAGGGACCCGCCCTGTCCACATCCGGCCTGACCACCCCCCCCCACACACACACATATACATGCACACACAGCAGAGCCAGCCCTGCATGTGGCCACACACCATCGCTCTGCTGCGTCCAGGGCCTGTGTCCCTCCCAGAGGCTTGTCCAGGGCTCATACAACGCTTTCCCTTGCGGGCTCTGAGTATCCAGACCCCAGAGGCCTCCTGTGCCCCCCCCACTCTCCCTGGACAGGTGGGCAGTGCGCTCCCTCCCCAGGCTTCTCCAATAATGCCCGGTCGCATGTGCACCTGTCTCGAGTGACCCAGGCCAGTGTGCAGAGGACAGCCAGAAGCCGCAGACCTCGGGCCCCTGAGAGGCCAGTCGTTAGGGTCTCACAGAGGTCCCAGGAGGAAGAATAGGATCAGCCTCCCACAGCTCAGGGCCGGGGGTGGGGGGGTGGGCTTCCCTGGATGCGAGGTGAGAGCCTGTTCCCGCTCCTGGCCGAAGCTGTGCTCTGGCATTGCCCCCCATCCTCCCACCCACGGCTGTGGGGGGCTGCGGGTGAGAGGGAGGCTGGAGACACTCACTGTGTCTTCCGGGTTCACACCAAAAGCTGATTCCTCCTTGGTCGAAGCCCTGGACACCTCCCACTCCTCCTGCCCCCATTCTTGTCTTTGTCCCCTGCTGGTCTAAAGGGTTAGACGGCAGCCCCGTCTGGACAGTGTAAATAATGTACAGAGAAGGAAAAGAAGGAAACCGGATGTGAGGTGTTTGATGATGGAACCGGACGAACTTCTTAGGTATTTGAGACCTGTGATTTCTGTGCCATTTTCTGTAAAGATACAAAGTAAGAATAAATAGGATCTGACATCAGCAGGGAGGGGTCTGGAGTCATCTGTGGCCAGAGGGGTGTGTGTGTGTGTGTGTGTGTGTGTGTGTGTGTGTGTGTGTGTGTAACTTAAGAATGGAACCCAAGGCCAGAGCGATAGTACGGTGGGTAGGGCATTTGCCTTGCACGTGGCCAACCCGGGTTTGATCCCCAGCATCCCATATGGTCCCCCCAGCACCACCAGGAGTAATTCCTGAGTGCTGAGTCAGGAGTAACCCCTGTGCATTGCCGGTGTGACCCAAAAAGAAAAAAAAAAAGATGGAACCTAGAGGTACTTTTAGATGGAAATGACTAGTGTCTGAGGCCAGAGTAATAGCAAAGAGGTAGGCTCTTGCCTTGTATGTGGCCAGCAGAGGTTCGATCCGAATCATGTCATACAGTCCCCTGAGCACTGCCAGGAGTGATTCCTGAGTACAGAGCCAAGAGTAAGCTCCGAGCATCGCTGGATGTGCCTCTCCACCCACGCCCCCCCCCAAAAAAAAAGAAAAAAAAGAGGAAAAGAAAATAAATTACTAGTGTTGGCTCTGAGTATGAATTCAGCAGCAGAGGCATGGGGACTGTCTTTCTTCCAGGAGCTGGCAGAGGGGACCCTCCTCATTGCAGGCCCAAGTAAAACATCCCAGACTCAAAGTTCCAAAGTTACCATCTCCATCCTCCCTCCTGTCCCCCACAATAGGCCATGTCCACCTTTCTGTGGCCAGCTCCTGTAAGGGGCATCGTCCTCTGCACCCCTGGGAGAAGCCCACCCTGTCTCCCTGGTTCTGATTCTCTCCTGCGACCGGCATATGAGCACCATTTAACCTACAACTCAAACACAGCAATGGCCATAAAAGAGCTCTGTTGGCCCTCTGCCGGGCCTCAGAGGTCAGAGAGGACCCCTGGGCTCAAGAAACCCCTCAGCTGCTTCACACTGGCCAGTCTCCTGAATAAGGCGCAGTCTCTGAAGGACAGGTGGTCAGGGGTCCCTGAGCTGTGCTGGGCTCATGCATCACCTCCCCAGCCACAGAGCCCACCAGCACAGGTGGGGGGTTCTGCACCTCCCCCATGGAGGAAGGAAAGACGCAAAGGAGAATCTTCTTTTTTGGTTTTTGGGTCACACCCAGCGATACTCTCCACGGCAGAGTCTGGCAAGCTCCCATGGCATATTTGATATGCCAAAAACAATAACAATGATGTGTCTCATTCTCCTGACCCTGAAAGAGCCTCCAATGCAGCACCGTTTGGAAGGATGAGTAAGGAGAGGCTGCTAAAATCTCAGTGCTAGGACAAATGTAGACTTACTGATGCTGCTCGAGCAAATTGATGAGTAACAGGATAACAGTGATACAGTGATACCCAGCGATACTCAGGGGTTACTCCTGGCTCTACACTCAGAAAATACTTCTGGTGGTTTTTGCGGGATCATATGGGATGCCTGGGATTGAACTCGAGTCAGCCGCGTGCAAAGCAAATGCTTTAACCGCTATGCTATGGCTTCAGTCTCCGCAAGCAAGAACCTTGCAGTCTAATACAGAAGGGAAGGCTATTGCCTTGTGTGCACCCTTCTCAGGTCCACCCCCCAGCACCATACATGGTCCCCTGAGCCCTGCCAGGAGTAGGCTGTGAGCGCTGACAGATACCGAGAGTATTTCGCCTGCATGGCAGAGCCTGGCAAGCTCCCCTTGACCATATGCCAAACACAGTAACAACAAAGTCTCCAATGGAGACGTTACTGGACCCCCTCGAGCAAATCGACGAACAACGGGAGGGCCTTTACCTTATGTGGTCCCCAAACAAAAATAAAACCGAAAACAAATCCACCTCCTGACCCGCCCCCTGCCCCAATCCCAGCCTGATTACCACATCCCCAGAAGTTCCAAGGCTACAATGTTGCAGGATCCCCCCCACGCCTTTGGTTGGTGGGGCTTCTCTTCTGCACGTCTGCACGTTGCTGTGTGCTTGTCTCTTCCAGCCCCTCCCACTATCTGTCCTCTTCACTCAGGCGAGCAGTGCAGTCAGTGGCTTAGGAAGAGAAACCACACACGCAGTGATTGCATTTCCTTCCCTTCTTTGTTCTGGCTGGCTGCATTCAGGGCTTGTAGAAGGAAAGTTCTCCCGAGGGCAGAGCCAGCCTGAGACCAGGCCTTCCTGCTGGGACGGGGTGTGTGTGTGTGTGTGTGTGTGGGGAGAGGCGGGTGCCAGGAAGTGAGACCCCCCCAGAGGGCTTGCATGGCTTCTGAGCACTGTGGGCCAGTGTACAGTCCCCCTCTTCGCCCCTGAGCACCACAACCCAGTGTGTGCATGACCCCTGGTCTTCACAAGAACCTAAGGAGCATGATGGGGGAAACTTTCCAGACCCCAAGAGGCTCAGCACCACACAGCAGGGAGGACACAGGCCTTGCACCTGACTGATTCTGGGTCGACCCCAGGCACCACATAGGGTCCCCTAAATCCTGTTGCAGTGATCTCCGAGCACAGAGCCAGGAGGAAGGTCTGAGCACAGCTCGTGAGACGATGTCGGGGTCCTGGACAGTCGACCTTGGTTCACTGGAGTACGATTCCCCAGAGTTGCCAGATTTACTCCCTATACAAGAGGGAGTGGGCAGGAGAGAAGCCGCTGAGGGAGTGGGCAGGAGAGAAGCCGCTGCCCTGGCCCTCCACGCACTGCGGACTCCATCCGCCTCAGAGAAAGAACCACGTGGCAGGGGGAGAGCTGATGGTTAATCAGCAATCCGTTTATTAGCTCTCACACAGGGGTTTTTATACATACATTTCAGGGGGCAGTCCAAGTGTATCACATTGACCTCTTCAGGCTCAGTACAGATGTTAATGATTTACACTCCGGCTAGCAGGACTGGGTGTATCAGCTCAGGCAAATAGTAACTGTTACATCCTTCATCCTCAACCAGAGTGCCCACCTGTGTGGAGTGCTGGAGCAAGCCCCTGGGCCCCTGTAAACAGGGCTGGCTCTTGCTTTCAGGGACAGGGGATTTGGTCAAAGTCTCAGGCTGGCTGCTGAGACCCCAACAAGACCCCAAAACCAAACCCACGCCAAACAAATAAGAATTTGAGAATAGGGGCTGGGGAGAGAGAGAGAGAGAGAGAGTACAGTGGCTAAGGGCACGTGCCTTGCATGTGACTGACCCAGGTTTGATACCTGACACCCCATATGGTTCCAAGTCCCACCAGGAGTGATTCCTGAGCACAGAGCTAGGAGTAAGCTCTGAACACCATTGGTTGTGGCCCCCCCACAAACAAAACAAAACGGGGCCAGAGCCATAGTATAGCAGGTAAGGTGCTTGCCTTGCAGACTTCTGACCCAATATCCTGAGTCCACCAGGAGTGATTCTTAAGCACTGAGCCAGGAGTAAGTCCTGAGCACAGCCAGGTGTGGCCCCCAAAAAAACAGTAGCACGGTAGCACTGTCCTCCCGTTGTTCATGGATTTGCTCAAATGCGCACCAGTAACGTCTCCACTACGAGACTTGTTACTGTGTTGGCATATTGAATATGCCATGGGGAGCTTGCTGGGCTCTCCAAGAGAGACAGAGGAATCAAACCCGGGTTGGCCGCGTGCAAGGCAAATGCCCTACCTGCTGTGCTATGGCTCCAGCTCCCCCCCCCAAAAAAAAACCCCATGAGAAAAAAGCAAATAATAAAAATAATAAAACAAAAATTACAATAGAGGGCTAGGGAGATGACCCAAATGGTGGAATAAATGCATCTGTACATGGGAGTCCCAGGCTCAGTCACCAGATCGCCCAAGCACTAAGCCCTAAGGGGTGCTTCCCATCCCCACCCAGCAATCACTGGGTGTGGCTTCAAAACCACAGTAGTGAAATTAGAGCACAGACTTGCTGGAGATACAGCTCAGTGGTATAGCACTTGCCTTGCATGTGTGAGGCCCTGCGTTCAATCCCTGTCACACCCCTAGTCCCCACCCCCACAAAAAAAAACCCAAAAAAAACCCTACAGTATGGACTTTGGCTCCAAACACAACTTTTCACCTCATGCTTTTGCACATTGGATTTTTATCTGTTCAAGTTGTTGCTATTTAATATAAACTATTTTGGAACAGTAACAAGTCTCAGAATTTGTTGTGAGACGTTGTTGGTGCCCACTGGAGTAAACCAATGAACAATGGGAGGACAATGAATTTTGGAAAAAAACACCTTGTTTTGGGAAGGGAATTTATTTCCCTGGAGGTTAAGATTTTTTTAAAAAAAAAAAAAAGGACTGGAGAGAGAGTTTAGAGCCCAGGAGCACATGCCTGGGACCCCCAGCACCGCTGGGGAGGCCCCGCCCCAGAAAAAGAAAAAAACAAAGCCCAACGAGAGGGTTGGGCACAGCTGGCAAATGTTAGAGATGTGAAATGCAACTATCTGGAGAGAAGATTCCAGCACAGTGGAGAGCCCTGAACAAGGCTAGGTAGGACAGAGGGGAGGGGATTTGCCTTATACACGGCTGACCCAAGTTCGTTCCCTGTATGGTTCACTGAGCACAGAGCTGGGAGTCAGCCCTGAGCCCTAAGCCTGCCAGGTGTAGCTCCCAAACACATTCACACACAGAAGCCTGAAAGAGACCAAAGGCAAAATGCTGCAGAAAAACACCTGTTTAATGATTTCCCTGATTAAAAAAAAAAGTTACGACGCTGAAGAGGTCAGTTAAAGTGAAAAGTCACAAAATCGGATGGATTGAAGTGATTCCGGGGTCCCGGGCTCTTTGCCCAGCATCATCTCCTGGACCCTTCCGCTGGGGCGGGATTCTCTTCAGAAAGCACCGTGAGGTTCTGTGTTGGGGATCAGAATGCCGTAGAGCCCCAACAGGCCTGAGTGTTCCAGGGTGGGGGTGGGGGGGCGGCTCTACCGGATGCAGGGTTTCCTCTGCACAACAGCGGGCAACGGGACCCTGGTCCTTCTCCCTGGGTCTCTGCAGGGACCTGCTCCAGCCCTGAGCTCAGTTTCCTTCCAGCAGCCATGGGCGTTCCTGGGCGTTACTCCACTTTGATTCTGCTCAGTTCCCACCTTCCTTCTCCACAGAGTTTCAGACGCAAGGAGTGGAACTGGGAGAGAGGACAGCAGGCAGGGGTCAGGGGGGTAGCCCCGAGCACCCGTTCCCTCCCCCAGCTCTCTGTCACCTTCCTCCCTCTCCTCCTCCCCCTCCAGCAGGTCCATAGAGGTGATAGCAGGCACCTTCTCCAGGCTGCGGCGGTGGCCCACGCTGATGAATGTCATGCCCAGCTGCTGGCCGACACGGTAAAGCTCACTCTCTGCTTCCTCTGTGAGCGCGCTGGTGGCTTCGTCCAGCACTGGGGGGCAGAGCCCACCAGGGGAGCTGAGTCCTGCCCCTCCGGACCACTCTCACCCCTGCAGGCGCCGAGGGAGGCCGGGAGCTGCCCACGGGAGCCCTGCCCTGGGGGAGGGTGGCCTGGAGGGGCAGAAGGCCAGGCTGCATGCGGGCAGCCTTTGCCCTCAGCAGGACAAACATCCCTCAGCCTCCGAGACACAGGCCTGGCCACTGCCAGATGGGTCCTGGAGAGTCCCCATCCACCGGCCCTAACCGGGCACCACTGGGCAAGATGCCAGTTCACGGACACCTCAGTCCCAGGACGTCAAAGCCCGGGTCCTCTCAAGGCTGGCCCCACCCGCTGCAGGGACCAACGCAGCTGAGAGACACGCCAGGGCTGTAGCTCGGGGGACACAGAGGGGCCCAGCCCCGCCCTCCTTCCGTGGGGAGGGGGCCACACCTCACCTGCGTACTTGGGCTGAAGGTAGAAGAGCCGGGCAAAGGACAGTCGCTGCATCTCCCCGGGGGACAGAACATCGTACCTGACACGGGGGGGTGGGGGGAGAAGAGGAGACGGCTTGTGCCAGATGGTTCTGAAAGGCCAGGAGAGGGGCTGGCCAACAACTGAGTGGACTCTGGGGCCAGCAGGCAGGACCGTCGCTGGGCTCTGGGGCCAACGGGAAGAGCAGACACGGTCATCTCTTACCCGAGGAGGTCAGCGTGGCAGTCCCCCCACCCCTTCCTTACCAGTTCCAGTCGACCGGCTGGTCCAGACCCTCCGTCCTGGCCACCAAGCTGGACTGCAACACACCCAGAGGGATGGACAGCCATGAGAGGCCCCAGCGTTGCCCTCCCACCCCGCCAGCCTGTGAGACCTCAGGTCTCTACCCAGCCCACACCAGTGACAGACTACCCCCTCAAGGCGGCGAGCACCCCCCGCTCCCCGTGGCTACTCTGAGAGCTTCTGAACTTCAGTGGCGAGGAAGAGCAGAGAGAGGGCTGGGCAGAGAGGGCTCATGCAGGGGACCTGGGCTGGCTCCCTGGCACTGCAAAGGTCCTCTGAGCACCATCAGGAGTGACCTCCAAGCACAGAGCCAGGACTAGCCTCTGAGCACTGCCAGGTGTGCCCCCCCCCACACCCCAGAAAGAAAACAAACCCTAAAACCGCTGTTTTCGTCTGCTTGCTTTCAATTCAGCTGGAAGGGGGCGCCCCCTGGTGGCCGGCTCCTGGCAACACCCCAGCGGGCTCCTGGCCCCCTGCAGTGAAGCTAACAGGTAGGCACGGAAATAATCCCCCACTTACCAGACCTGCCAACTCTAAGAACCTCATGATCCTCTCGTCATCAATGGAACCTGCAAAACAGAAAGAGAGATCTTCTTCAAGAGGCAGTGCCAGTGCCGTGGGGGCACCAGGGAGACTGGGCTCAGCCTGGCAGGAGGGGGGTTGGGGTCAGAGCCGGGGAGTGATGGACCACAGCCCTCCAAGGATAAACCTCCCTCCTTCCACTCCTGGTGGGGAGGGGAAGTCAGGGACCCAAAAGCTGAGGGGGGGGGCAAGGCTTGTTTGGGATCTTGCTGGGGGTCAGGCTGAGCAGGGGAGGGGACGGGAGGCCAGCTCACCCGAGTCAGGGTAGATCTCCTTCAGCGGGTAGATCACCTGCAGGAACAAAAACCACGCCAGGCTGCACACAGTCCACAGCCCCCCCCGCAAGCCCCGCCATCCAACTGCCGTGTCTCAGCCCGTGGGAAGGCGGACTCCCAGAATCCAACAAACACCAGGAACGTCCAGCCTGGGACTCCACAGTGTGACCTGCCTCCAGGGGTGCTCTGCCACCAGCCCCCTCCCAGGCCTGGTGAATAAAGTGATTTTGCCGTGAGGTCACACCCAGTGGGGCTCAGGGATTACTCCCAGCAGGCACAGGGACAATACTGGGTGTCGAGGAGGGAACCTTTGTGTGTGCAAAGTAGCGCTTTACGCATGGTACTGTTTCTCTGGACCTAAAATGTTCTTAGAGGGCTGGAGTGATAGCACAGCAGGTAAGGCATTTGCCTTGCATGTGGCCACCCCGGGTTTGATTCCCAGCATCCCATTATGGTCCCTTGAGCACTGCCAGGAGTAATTCCTGAGTGCATGAGCCAGAAGCAACCCCTGTGCGTTGC
The DNA here is from genome assembly GCA_028565675.1 of Sorex palustris. NCBI lineage: Eukaryota > Metazoa > Chordata > Mammalia > Eulipotyphla > Soricidae > Sorex > Sorex palustris. The sequence goes on from JAOXYA010000019.1 coordinate 9,959,068, forward strand.
CAGGTGTGACCCAAAAAGCAAGAAATAAAAGAAAATGTTCTTAGAGGGACCAGAAAAATAGTACAGCGGGTTGGGCATTTATTTGCCTTGCACACAGCTGAACCCATGTTCGATCCCTGGCACACCTTATGACCCCCCCTCAGGAGCACCGCCGGGAGTGATTCCCAAGGGCAGAGCCAGAGTTACCCCCGGAGTCTCTCGTCAGGTGTGCGCCCCACCCACCAAATGATCTTATCGTGGGGCAGTTCCTGGGTACAAACAGGGTGACAGACCACCCCACCTGCCCAGCAGCGCCCCAGGCTGAGCTAAGATATTGTCAGGGGGTCCCGGTTGGGGATGGGCGGGGATGAAGGGGTCCCGGGACCCACTGACCTGCTCCCGAAGGGTCCCGTCGGTGAAGAAGGGCTTCTGGGGCAGGAACAGCACCCCCCGGGGCCCGAAGTCCGTCAGCATCTGCACTGACCCTGCAGACCCCCAGACACCTCTGCTGTGCATCTCCCCGGAAAGGGCAGTAGCCACTCCGCACCCCCCCCCACGAGACCGCGTGTGCACGCCCCCTCACCCCGGGAGCTGGCCCAGAGGCCTCCCAGCACGCGCAGCAGGGACGTCTTGCCAGTGCCCGTGTTCCCCGTGATGAGCAGGCTCTGGCCCTCGGAGACCTTCAGGCTCAGGTCCCGGATGAACGGCTGGTCGGAGGAAGGCGCGGAGATGCAGACGCGCTCCAGGAGGAAGGCAGTGTCTGCTGGCTCTGTGCCGGGCCGGGCCCTGGGGTCCAAGGGGGAGACAGGGTACAGGGGCTGAGGGCTTCTGCTCTGAGCAGAGGCTGGGGAGGGGCTGAGTCACGGCCTCACACACCGTGCTGCAGTCCCAATGCCTGGAACCTCAGCACATGAGCCGGGCTGGAGACAGGGTTTGGGGGACATGCTGAGGTGACATCAGCATCAGGGTCGGCCCTGGTCCAATACCGCTGCTGGGGTTTGAACAGGGAGGGGTGGTGGAGGGACTGATCAGGGGTAAGGGGCTTTCCTGGCATGTGACGCCCCTGGCATTGCAGGGTTCCCGAAGCACTGCCAGGGGCAATCCCGGAGCACCTTGACTATGGCCTTCTATTCTCCTCGCCCTCTCGTCCAGCGGGTGAAATGAACTGAGAAGCTGGCTCAACGGGCAGGAGCACATGCCCTGCATTCGGAGCCTCAGATTTAGTCCCCAGTTCCATACACGGAGATACCCAATCCCCCAGCACTGCTGAGAGCGACGCTCCAATCAGAGCTGGTGTAGCCCCTGGGGCACTGCCCGGTGTGGCTCCCCACCAAAGGCAAGCAAGGAGAGGGAGAGTAACCAGGGGTGTGCATGCAGAGGATAGGCTGGGGAGGGCATGGGAGGGGCACCATGCTGGCCTCGGGGAGGCCTCCGGACAAAAAAGCCCTGCTTAGACTGGTGGGTGGGAGGCAAAAGGAGGGGCAGGGACGCAGGGCATTGGAGGGAAGAGGACACTGGAGAGAGGACTGGTGTTCAAATGATGCGTACCTGAAACCCAATCACGAATTACTTTGTAATCTCACGGTGACTAAATAAAAGCAGAAGGGAGGGAGGGAGGGAGGGAGTAAAAAAGGAAGGAAGGCAGGCAGGAGGGCCAAAACAACAGTATAACAGGTAGGGCACTTGCCTTGCATGTGAAGGACCCAAGTTTAGTCTCTGGCATCCCATAGGGTCCCCCACGCATTCCCGGCATCCCATATGGCCCGCCCAAGCTCCGCCGGGAGTAATTCCTGAGTGCAGATCCAAGAGTAACCCCTGAGCATCACTGGGTGTGACCCAAAAGCAAAGAAAAAAGAAAGGGAAAAAAAGGAAAAGGAAGGAAGAAAAGGGAAAGAAGGAAAAAGAAAAAAGAAAAGAAAATCAGTTCTACCGTATGATACCATGATCTTGGATTTCGATTTGGTTTTGGTTGTGGACCACACCTGGCAGTGCTCAGGGCACCTGGACTTCAGCCTCCAGCTGGATGAGAACCCAGTGCCTGCCATTTCTCTGCAGTTTCCTTACGGCAGCCCCCAGTGCAGGGGCACCCACTCTGTGCCCAGCTGCAGAGGCACACACCTGCCTGATCTGAGGGTCCACAGCTGGGCATCCAGACACAGCCCCCAACAGCGAGGAGCCATGCCAGGCAGCAAAGCAATGTGCCTGCTCACGGGGCTGAGCCTCCTGATCCTGCCGGTGGGTGTCCATGGTGGCCTGGGTGACTAGAGGATTTTTGACAGAGAACGAGAGTGGCAATTTTTTTTTTTTGCTCTTCGGTTCACACCTGGCGATGCACAGGGGTTACTCCTGGCTCTGCACTCAGGATTTACTCCTGGTGCTGCTTAGGGGACCATATGGGATGCTGGGAATCGAACCCAGGTTGGCTGTGTTGCAAGGCAAATGCCCTACCCGCTGTGCTATTGCTCCAGCCCCTGAATTGTTTTTTTTTTTTACATTTTTTTGCTTTTTGAGTCACACCCAGTGATGCACAGGGCTTACTCCTGGCTCTGCACTCAGGATTTACTCCTGGTGGTACTCAAGGGACCCTATGGAATGCTGGGAATCGAACCTGGGTCGGCCGCGTTGCAAGGCAAACGCCCTACCAGCTGTGCTACCACTCCAGCCCCAATTTTTTTTTTTTAAAACAGGGGAGATGGCTTGAGGGCTGGAGCAAAAGCTTTGCAGAACCTGAATCCACCCTCAGCTCTGCGTGGTCCCCTGAGCACTGCAGCAGGAAGGCCTCACTCGCCCCCACCACACAAGAACAACAAAACAGAACAGAATAAAAAGAAAAGGGCGGGACTATTGAAAATAATTGAAAGGACTAAGATGGACAGAACAGGCTGGTGCTTGCCTTGCACGCAGCTCACCTGGCTCCTCACAGGAGCACTGCCAGCATCACTCCTGAGCAGAGAGCCAGGAGCAGCCTTTCAGTACTGTTGGATGTGGCTCCAAGTATCACCCCCCCAAAAAAAAGTAATCAATAGAGGTAAAGGTAAAGGTAAAGGCCCTCCCGTTGATCGTCGATTTGCTCGAGCGGGCCCAGTAACGTCTCCATTGGAGATTTTGTTGTTACTGTGTCTGGTATATTGAATACGTCATGGAGAGCTTGCAAGGCTTTGCCGTGTAGGCGAGATACTCTTAGTAGCTTGATAAGCTCTCCGAAAGGGGTGGAGAAATCGAACTCACGTCGGCCAAGTTGGCTGCATGCAAGGCAAATAATGCCCTACCACTGTGCTATCGCTCGTATATAAAAAAAATGCCTCAGTGATTGGTATTTTAAAGAAACTTTTAAGAATGATTTTAAATTTTCTTTATTCTTAGTTCTTAAAGGCAAAATTCAAAGTTTCTAAAACCATGTTGAAATACTTTAAATACTAGGAGGTGCTCCTTATTGTTGCTACACCAATTTTAAGGATTCTAAGAAATACCAGTTTCATTTTGTGGATTAATTACCTTGACATTAAGGTAATTACATGCTCTGGTACAGCTTTGTTTTCTTTTCTCTGAAGTGGGTTTTCTTCATCTCTAGGCACATATTATATTGCAGTGTCCTAAATTCTCTATGATCGTGGTAGGAATAAAGTGCAAAGGAAATGGAGGGAAAGGAGTCCAGAGAGGTCCTTTAAAGAGGAAGTGACATTTAAACTGACCCTTGGAGAATTAACAAAATTTTACTTGGCAGAGAAAGGAAAGTACAGAGTAATTTCCAAGAAATAGAGAATACTCTGGTGTTGGAAAATCATACTGTGTTTTTTAGAAATTACTAAAAATGCTATAAAATATAAACAAAGTAAATACTTGATCACTGTATCATTTAAAACACACAATATGATCATTCATATATATAAGTATATATTTTGTGGAGTTAAAAATTCCTTTCTTTTATCCATTTAAAAAGATGTTGAAAATGAATATATCAAACTCACATTATAAAATTTCACAATACTTTTGTTCGATGAAAGTTAAGGATACTTTAAATTATCTTTGTTAATTTGTGTATTATAATGTATCTTAGACTTCTAAATTTAAAAAAAATGTAAACTGTCATAAATGCTATATTTGCCTAATCAAAAAAGTTAGTGTTATTATATATGTATAACATATGCATGTATTTTTTAAAGAAATTAGATCTTAAGTGATTCTTATCACCTGTAATGTCAATACTGGTAAATTATAAAATAATTTCATTAGGAGGGTGCATCTAAGATCTTCAGAGAAAGAAAAGGGCTGAACAATCAGCTTTCATCTAGTGTTAGGAAAGAAAGCTGGATCTTTCTAATTCTTTGAGAATTCAGATAAAACACTAAGGGCTTATGAAAGATCATATAATAAGGAAATTACTACTTTCCACTAGGAGAAAAAGCAAAGAATAAAGGAAAATCTCTCTTTTAAGAAAGTAGAGGTTTAAAATTCCATGAATAATTCTCGATATAATGGCAAATAATAATCCTTTAAATTTTAATGACATTCATTCTGAAATAAATTATGATTCTAAATGGTATGGTCTTTTCTCTCAAAAACTTGTTGGAGGAAATGAGCTAGAGCCTTGGTTTGTATTTCCAGTTGGGTATTCCACCCCTTTCTTTCATTTAGTCACCAAATATTTATTGATATTTTTCTTTTCTGGCTTTGTATGTTTTTCTTTCCACTTTGAGTTATCCCACTCTTTCATTCAAATAACTGAAATATATAAAAAAGAATAATTAAGTTCTATAAATTTAGTTTCTTCATATCAGAATACTGTGCTTCTCAGTTTATCATATATCTTTTCAAAAGCTAATTATTTTGGGGGAAAGGGGATCACACCAGCAGTACTCAGGTCTTACTCCTGGCTCTGTGTTCAGGATCACTCCTGGCGTGGCTCTGGAGACCATATGTAATACTGGGGAATTGATCCTTGGTCAATTGTATGCAAGTCAAGCATTCTACCCACTGTACTTTAACCCTGACCCCTAATATTAAAAATTCTGACTCTTTTATAATTTGGATTTTTTTAAAAACATTACCTTGATTGTTAGCCACTCAGGACAGGTTCTTTCCAGAAGAAATGATATAATGCCATTTCTCAGGCACTGCAGCAGGTTGAAATACATTCTTTGCATTTTTACTGATATTTGCCACTTGGTGTGGAGAATGTCTTATTTGTTCCAGATTAGTGGATTT
>JAOXYA010000019.1:9992469-10011690 GCA_028565675.1 Sorex palustris
TCTCTCTCTCTCTCTCTCTCTCTCTCTCTCTCTCTCTCTCTCTCTCTCTCTCTCTGTCTCTCTCTCTCTCTCTCTCTTCCTTTCTTTTTCTCTCTTCCTTTCTTTTTCTTCCTTTCTTCCTTCTTTCTCTTTCTTGTCACACCCAGTGATGATGCTCAGGGGTTACTCCTGACTCTGCACTCAAGAATTATTCCTGGTGGTGCTCTGGGTCATATGGAATGCCACAGATTGAACCCAACTCCCTTGCCAGCCCTGCGCAAGGCAAACACCCTACCCGCTGTACTATTGTTCCGGCCCTCCACTGATTTCTTTGAAAAGCTGTTCTCAGACACCTGTGTACTCAGAACTCGGCCCCCAGGTAGTTCAGTGCTAGGGTAGCTGCCTTGCACGAGAGCTGTTGGGTTGCTGGTTTCCATCTCCAACCCCTGCCTCCCCCCTACCCACATTGGGGGCCCTGGAGAACCTTTTTTTCTCCCCAGGATATGTCTTCTGATGTATATTGTATTAGAAATTAAAAGACATTTGGAAAATAATTTATTTAAAAGTAGACCTGTTGAGGGGTTGGAGTGCTAATACAGCAAGCAGAGCATTTCCCTTGAACATGGCTGACCTGAGTTCCATCCCCAGCATCGCCAGAAGTAACCCCTGAGCACAGCTGGGTGTGGCCCCCAAACCAAAAATCAAATGAAGTCAACCTGTGAAACCTGCAAGATAGTAATGGACTGATCACACCCCTCTAAGCCCCTCATCACTGCCAGGAGCAACTTCCAATCACAGGACTGGGTGTGTCCCTGAGCACTGTTGGCTGTGCCCCCAAAACAAAAGTAAAAACCTGTGATACTCTTAACACATAACACATTTGTGAAAAATAACATTTTTGAGGATTGAGGAGATAAATTCAGAGGCCTGAAGCAAATGATTCATGAAACAGTGCCAGGACTGACCTGAGCACAAACAACTGTGGCCCCCAATCCAAATGTGTTCTTTACCTTTTTTTTGTTGTTGTTCTTTAACATTTTTTAAAAAAAAAATCTCTGTAACAGCTAGTTTCACAGTTGATTTTCCTAGCTGCTCTGTTCAGTCTGTTGTGATCCTGCAGAGGAAGTATTCATCTAGTTATGGGGATGGGAAAATGAAGTGTATTGTTGGCTTCTCCACTGGCAGTTATTTGGTAACTATTTCAAGTACAAGGATTTCTCCTGTTTTGTTTTGGGGTCATTCATACTCAGCCATAGCCATGCTCAGGGCTTACTCCTGGCTCTACACTCAGGAATCACTCCTGGTGGTGCTCGGTGCCCATGTGGGATGTGAGATGCTGGGGATTGAATCCGGGTCAGCCACCTGCAAGGCAAGTGCCTTACCTGCTGTACTATCTCTCTGGCTCCTGGAATTATTTCTCAAGCTTAGTGGAACCCGAGTGTTTCCCTACCTTGTTATGTTAAAAATCCTTTGTTCTTTTTTTTCTCCTTGGAATGGTGCCTGGCTTTGTAGCATGTCCCACTGGGAGCGTTTCAATTTGAGATCAATTGGAGTACAGCTCTCCAAGTGCTGACAATTCTATTCTACGGTATAAAAAGTTACTTGTTAGTGCGACCTCGGAGCCCATCAAACTCAGCTCACTATATTGGATACCAAAATTCCAATTTCAAATGGAAACTTAAAAATGTTTCACGGATAGCAAATAGTTTTCCTTGAAGTAACAGGCTTACTTACCTTAATTCATTATTTTTGAGAAAATGCTTGCCAAATCGACCCCACTTTAAATGAGCAATATCTCCGTCTTCCTTGTATGTGCGTGTGTTTTGGGTCATATACCTGCTGGTGCTCATTGCTTACTCCTGGCTCTGTGCTCAGGGAGACCCTATGGGGTGCCAGGGATCCAACCTGGGTTTGCTTCATGCGAGGCAAATGTCTTACCCACTGTACTGTACTATGTCTCTGGCTCCCCTTTTATTCTTTTATTCTCTCTCCCCCCTCTCTCTCTCTCTCTCCCTCTCTCTCCCTCTCTCCCTCCTCCCTCCCCCCCACCCCTCTCTCTCTTCTCTCTAACACACACACAGAGTTTTTGGACCATACCCAGTGAGGCTTGGGTTACTCTTCGCTTTGCACTCAAAATTATTCCTCATGGTGTTTTGGGACCACATGAGATGCTGGGATCGAACCTGGGGTGACTGTGTGCAAGGCAAGCGTCCTTAACCCCCTGTATAATTTCTCTAGCCCCCTATTTCTCTTTTTTGGGGGGGGTTTCTTTTTTGGGAATTACTCTTAGCAATGCTTAGGGGATCACGGGAGGCCACTCCTGGCATGCTCCAGGGATCATATATGATGCTGGGGAGCAAACCTGGGTTGTCATGTGCATGGCAAGCACCTTACTCCTTGTACTATCTCTCTGGCCCTACTTCTCTCTTTCATGCAAGGGATTGAACTTGGCCTCACACATGCAAGGCATTCATTCTTCCACTAAGTCACATCCCTGATGGCTCACTTAAAAAAAATAACTCTTTTATTAGATAAACTGAATATCTTATAGAACATTCTTAACTTTGGGGAGTTTGATACTTGCTAAGATACTGTGGTACATTACAGTTTACTCAAATGTTAATATAATGAATAAGGCAAGTCATTAGTGTTATGGACATACTTTAATCTGTAGACCCCCTGCAAAAGTCTCAAGGCCTTTACCCACTGTACTATCTTTCCTTTGTTTTTCTTGGGTCATATCTGGTGATGCTCAGGGGTTACTTCTGGCTCTGCACTCAGGTATCACTCTTGCCTATTCTTGGGGGACCATTTGGGATGCTGGGATTAGAACTAGGTTCGGCTGTGTGCACAGAAAATGCTGTAGCCCCTGCACAGTCTTTCCAGCCCCAATTTCTCCTTTTATTTTAATTAATTGATTTATTTATTGCTTTTTGGGTCACACCCGGCAGTGCACAGGGGTTACTCCTGGCGGTGCTCAGGGGACCATATGGGATGCTGGGAATCAAACCCTGGTCGGCTCCGTGCAAGGCAAATGCCCTACCCGCTGTGCTATCGCTCCAGCCCCTCTCCTTTCTTTTAGAGGGTGCCGCCACACCCAGTGGTGCTCAGGGACTGCCCCTTGCTCAGTGCTCAGGAGAACATACAGTGCTGGGGTTCGAACCTAGGCCTCCTGCACTCAAAGCATACACTCCAACCGGTTGGGCTTTCTCCCCCTTTCATAGAGGTTAAGTGCCTGGTACCAGCCAGTCTTCAAGGTCAGGTTTCAGAACCTGGTTTGGTATTGCCCGTGGAGCAAGTAGCCATGACCTAGTAGGAGGCTACAGCCCTTATGTATTCAGGAATGGAGGAAGGCAGAAGGTAGTGGGGGTGGACCAGGCACCACTGCTGGGCATCACTTGGGCACCTCCCTGGGCCTGACCTCTCTGCCCTCTTCCATCTGCCCACAGGATGACATCCCAGGAGCAGCTGGTGCAGCAAGTCCTTCAGGAGCTGCAGGAGGCCGTGGAGTCCCAGGGCCTGGAGGGGCTGGTGGGGGCTGCCCTGGAGGCCAAGCAGGTCCTCTCGACCTTTGCCCTCCCCACCTCGCGGGAGGGGGGTGCCTGCCCGCAGAGGCTGGAGGTGGACTCAGTGGCCCTGAGCCTCTACCCCAACGACGCGCCGCGGAACATGCTGCCGCTGGTGTGCCAGGGCCAGGGCAGCCTGCTGTTCGAGGCGGCCAGCCTGCTGCTGTGGGGCGACGCGGGGCTGAGCCTGGAGCTGCGCGCGCGCACCGTGGTGGAGATGCTGCTGCACCGTCACTACTACCTGCAGGGCATGATCGACTCGAAGGTGATGCTGCAGGCTGTGCGCTACTCGCTGTGCTCCGAGGAGTCCCCGGAGATGACCAGCCTGCCCCCGGCCACGCTCGAGGCCATCTTCGACGCGGACGTCAAGGCCACGTGCTTCCCCAGCAGCTTCTCCAACGTGTGGCACCTGTACGCGCTGGCGTCCGTGCTGCAGCGTAACATCTATTCCATCTACCCCATGCGCAACCTCAAGATCCGCCCCTACTTCAACCGGGTCATCCGGCCGCGCCGCTGCGACCACATGCCCGCCACGCTGCACATCATGTGGGCCGGCCAGCCCGTGGGCGGCCACCTCTTCCGCCACCAGTACTTCGCCCCCGTGGTGGGGCTGGAGGAGGTGGAGGCAGAAGGCGCCAGCCCGCTCTCGGCGCCTGCCAAGACCCTGGAGCTGCTGAACCGCGCGCCCGGCCTCAGCTACTCGGATCTGTGCGAGCGTGCCAGCGTCACCAAGAGCACCTTCTACCGCTGGCGCCGCCAGTCCCAGGAGCACCGGCAGCGCGTGGCCGCGCGCTTCTCGGCCAAGCACTTCCTGCAGGACAGTTTCCGCCGCGGCGCCGGCCTCGTGCCTCTGCAGCAGTTCCTCCAGCGCTTCCCCGAGATCTCGCGCTCCACCTACTACGCCTGGAAGCAGGAGCTGCTGGGCAGCAGCTCCGGGGCCTGCCCCGCCCTGCCTGCCCCCGAGACGCTCACCCGGGAGGCCCTGGAGAGGCTGCCCGAGGAGTCGGGCACTACCACTGCCGCAGCCGCCGCCGCCACCACCACTGCTGCTGTTGTGGGGGCGCCCGGGGGCGCCTTGCAGGCCCTGGCCACCCCCGGGATGGTCCTGATGCAGCGGGCCAAGCTCTACCTGGAGCACTGCATCTCCCTGAACACGCTGGAGCCCTACCGCTGCTTCAAGTGCAGGTTCCCCGGCATCTCCCGCTCTACCTATTACAACTGGCGCCGCAAGGCCCTCCGGAGGAACCCCGACTTCAAGCCGCCGCCTGCCCTCTTGGGGACCCGGACTCCCCAGCCTGCCTTGGTGGGAGAAGAACCCCAGCAGCCCTGGAAGGGTGAGGCGGAAGAAGGGGCGGAGAAAGCGCGGGATGAGGGACCCCGCGCGCTGCAGCCGCTTCCGGCCCCGAGGATGCCCCTGTACCGTTGGCAGCGGCGCCAGCGCAAGGCAGCCCGCAAACAGGTGCTGAGCGGGCACCTCCCCTTCTGCCGCTTCCGCCTTCGCTACCCGGGCCTGTCCCCGTCCTCCTTCTGGTTCTGGAGGAGTCTCGTCCCCCCTGGCTGGTCCAGACCCAGGTCGAAACTCCAGCAGCGGCAGGCTCCCCCCTCCAGCCGAGGAGGGGTGCCGGAGGCTGAGAAGAGAGAGAAAGAAGCCATCGGGAGTGGGACCGTGGCCTCAGCCACGACCGTCCCTCTGGGGACATCAAGTCTGGGGGTGTCCCCAGGAGAGGATCCTGGGCAGACTCAGAGAAGGCCTCCCAGAGAGGGGGTCCCTGTGCAAGATGGGGTGCTGGCTCCGGGCCACCCCCACAGTGGGTCTCCTTCCAGCTCTGCAACCGCAGCAAGGGGTGGGGAGGGCCAGGGGCTGGTGATGGACATGCTGACCAGCCCCAGGTTCAAGGCTGAGGCCAAGCTGTTCCTGCAGAAGCGCTTCGAGTCCAAGAGCTTCCCCTCATACAAGGAGTTCAGCGCTCTCTTCCCGCTCACGGCCCGCTCTACCTACTACATGTGGAAACGGGCGCTCTTCGAGGGCCTCACCCTGGTGGATGGCTCACCAGCAGCTGACAGGCAGCTGGTCCGGGGACAGGAGGGACAGGGGGAGCCTGGGCAAAGAGGCCAGGGGCCCGCATTGCCGACTCGCTTGGCTCGGCCAGGGGGCCCTGGGCCCGGCTCCCGCGGTGCCGAGCCCAAACCCGTGGCTGCATCGGTCCTGTTCCCTGGCCCGGGAGCTGAGGGCCAGCAGCCCAGCCCTCCCGCCCAAGCCTCACACCAGTGATGCTCTCTCCATCGTTTGCTTGCATTTTTTTCCTCCTTTTTGGGTCACACCTGGCGATGCACAGGGGTTTCTCCTGACTCATGCACTCAGGAATCGCTCCTGGCGGTTCTCAGGGGACCATATGGAATGCTGGGAATCGAATCCGGGTTGGCCGAGTGCAAGGCAAACACCCTGCCCGCTGTGCTATCGCTCCAGCCCCTCGTTTGCTTTCTTTTGATGCTTGTGTCTTGACTTTAGGTTTTTTTTTCTATTCCCGTTTAAGGGACCTGTGTGTAGGGGGCTGGAGGAGGGTGGGTTAGCTGAGACTGCTTTCTTTCCTGGAGACAAAAAGAGTGAGAGCAGGGCCCACTGTTGCACCCCAGGGCACTATCTACAGTCTGCAGTTACTCTGGGGCGTTGGCACTCAACTCACTCAGGTTTTCCAAAGGAACTCAAGGCATCTCAGGTCCTTACAAAGCCTTTGGGCTGATGCTCACAGGGAGAGTGAGGGGAGGGTTGTAAGGAGTGGGGAAGGCCTCTCACCTCTGTTTGCTTGGGCTTGGCTGCTCTGTGTGGACCCTGCATGCTTCTGCCTCTGGAGGGCCCACCCCCCATCCCCCCACTGCCCTTTCCTCTGAAGGGTTCTCCGAGCCCCATCTTCAAAGAACCTCCTGGTGGCCAGAAGGGAGAGAGGGGCATTGTGTGACAGTGGAACTGGAAAACCAAAGAAATAAAGTGACGTGGTACCCACAGCCCTCGGTCTCTGCTGTTTGTTCTGCTAGGAGGTGTGTGTGTGTGTCCACTCCCGGCCTTTCCTGGGAGTCTAGGGGCTGCACAGGGGCCGTTTCTCTTTCCTGCTGAGCTTAAGGACAGAGGGTGTGACTGAGGATTCTGTTTAGACGTGGATCCTGAAGTGACCCAGGGGCTCTTCAGCCCAGGTCTGTGTGGGGGCGTCCTGGGTACCTTGCACCCTGCTGTGGGTACAAGCACCAAGCCTGTCCCAGATGGTACCCCAGCGTGACTGCTGCTTCCCCAACTTGGCAGCCTCATGGGTAGGCTTTTGGGTCTGGGGGTGTGTGTTTTATTCGTCTTCTTGCCTCTCTAGGTTCTCTGCCAGCACCACCATCCTTAGGCAGGTGGAGGTAGGGGGGAAATCTTCCTACTTAAAGTGTTTTTCTTTTTAGATCACACCCAGTGATGCACAGGGGTTACTCCTGGCTCATGCACTCAGGAATTACTCCTGGCAGTGTTCAGGGAACCTATGGGATGCTGGGAATCGAACTTGGGTTGGCCACGTGCAAGGCAAACGCCCTACCCACTGTGCTATCACTCCAACCCTACTTCACTTTCTTTTTAAAAACTCCCCAGCATACTTGCCAGTAAACCCTTTGCTCTGTAGCACTGCTCTCCCACCCACCCCCAGCCCGCTCCCCTCCTCACTATTGCCCTCATCTCTCTGGGTCCGCATCCCAGCCTTGTTGCAATCTTGTTCCAAACTATTGCCCAGAGAAGAGCTGGAGATTGGAAACAATCAGATTCTCTCACCCTCCACTTCAATTGTGTCAGTGGCTTCCTCATTGCTGCCTTGACATCTTCACAGAGGGAGGGAGCCAGGTTTGCTGTATAGGGCTATTCCCTGCCACTTTTATTACATGGGGGATGTGTGTGTGTGGGGGGGGGTTCAGGGGTTGGTCCACACTCAGCCATGCTCAGGGGCTACGGGGATCAGACTTAGTGCCCTGGGATCACTCCTGGTGGTGGTCAGAGACTCTGGCCCTGGGTCTGCACATGAAGCATGTGCTCCAGAGGCCGTCTCTGGCCCTTCCTCTCACCTTTGCATGCACCTCCTTATCATTCCTATCGGAAGGACATCCTTTGGTCCCGTCTCATGGTTTCATTATTTTTCCCCTTCACCCTGCTTTCTTCCCCTTGGAATAGAAACTTTAGAGCAAGCAGGGCTTTTGCCTGCTATAATGACCTGCCTATAAGCACAGCACGTAGATAGGTGGTTTCCTGGCACATCATCATGCAGTGCATTGTTCAAAGAAGGAACACGTACAATAGAGCCACTGCAATTCCTGATTTCCTTTAATATGGAGAATCTCCCAAAGGGTGCTCCAGGGACCACTCCTAGGGATTCTCAGCCAGCTGAGCAGTGCCAGGCCCCAAGGGTACGGCTCTAGCCCTGCAGTGTTGGGGACATCCAGGCTACACCTGTCAGTGCTCTGGGATCTCCAGGGCACTGTTCTGTTGCAGAGGGGCCATGCAGTGCTGGGGATCAAACAGGGTCCCCAGCAAGTCCGGTGCTCTGACATCTGCTCCATCTCCGGGCTCCCTAGTACCCTTTTAGATTTGGTTTTCTCCAGCCTAAATCACTCTACTTTCTAAATATTTCTCACGGAGCATTAATTTTTCTCCATCCCCGCAGCCAGTCTAGCTCAGGAGCTGTTCTCAGACGCTGAATTTTCAAATGATCTACCCTCATTCAAACGATCCCATTTTATTCTCCAAAAGGTCAAAACTAGAAGCTAGAGCCTAAATGACTCACTTCTTTGAGTTCCCATTGTCCTCTCAGAGCACCTGCTGTCTGCCCCCGCCTCCCTCTTGCATATTTCCTCCACTCACCTCTCTTCCTGTACGTCAATCCAGACTCACCTTTCCTCTCCTATCTCCCTCTCTCCCCAAAGCAGCTTTGTCACGGATTGTCTTTCTCATGGTCTGTCGGACCACTACCACGGGGATCTCTTGACATTTAGTGAAGGAAATGGACAAATGGGATTACCTGGCCTGCAATGGTCACCTTCAGCCAGCAGATGGCAGCGCTGTGCAGCAAGAGACAAACCTGGTTTCTCAGCGGGCACAGCCTGACCCTGCTCTTTGCACCCTAGGCCAGGCCCTTTTTGCCTTGGCTGTGGGGTTCCCAACAACTGCTCTTGGCCTGGGGTGGGAGTGGGGTGGGGTTTGGATTCTTTATCCCTTCCTTAAGCTCTCAGGACTGGAGCAGATGTATCTTTGTCTCCCAGTGGGCTCTAAATTGCCACTGGGTGGGGGTCACCTGTCAGACCTAGCGATTCCAACCTTAGAAGTGTATAGATATGGGCCAATTGCTGAATTTGACTTTTCTTTCTCTACCGTTTGGGGTGGGACAGATGTGAAGGTTTGGGCCATTGAGGGCTGCTCCGGGCTCTATATTCAGGGGTCACTCCGGAGGGACTTGGGGGGACTATATACCATGCTGAGGATTCAACCACATCAACCACATGTAAGACAAGTACCTTGACTCCTGCACTGCCCCTGTTTTTTTTTTCCATCTGTAAAATGGGGACAATAGTACGTGTGTGTGGTAAATGCAGATAAACATTTGTTTATTAGTAGCAGTGATTTATATCCATATGAGAATGTAGACTCCCATTTTTCGAGTCTAGAAAGCTAATGTCCAAGGAGACATTTTGGGGGGGAGGGATGTCACACGCAGGGGTGCTCCAAGGTCCTTGTGGTGCTGGCATTGAACTATGATCTCGGCACAAAAAGTATGTGCTCAGCCCATGGTACTCTCTGGGCCGCCCACCAAGGAGATTTTTGCTTCTGTCTTCTCTCAGATATGAGACATTCCTGCCCCATGACTGAAAAGCCGTTTGTCAGGCACCAGCCCGCGTCCCAAACCCATAAGCTGAAATTTTAGCTTCTGTTGGGAGAAATATAAGATAAAGACAAAAAATAAGATAAAGACATGTCAACATTTTACTGATTTGAAAGAGGCTTGAGGAGTGGCTAATTTATTCTTGTGTAGAAAAGTTGTTTCCTTTATAATCTGCTTAGAAGGGCAGAGTTACCTAAACTGTGACCGTATTTAGTGAGAATTCTACAGGCTGGTTTTGAAGCTGACATTTGAAATTATTTGTATTTTTTTCACACGGCTTCTGTCTCGGATGTAGATGTGGAAATAAATTCCGGTGAAGTGAACAATGTGTGAATAAAGGAAGAAGATGGAATGTGTGAGATTAGCTTTACATCTGCTAACATTCTGTTCCATTGTAAAGAAACATCTGGTTCTAAATTTTTTCTATTATAAGCTTCATCCTAAAAGAGAAAAAAAAAGCAATCAGGTAAAACTTGAATAATTTGGGGGATGGAGGCATACCCAGTGATGCCCAAGGGCATGCTTGGAATCAAAAATCACTCTTGGTGGTGCTTGGGAGACCATATGGGATGCTGAGGATCAAACCTGGGTCAGCTGCATGCAGGACAAATGCCTTACCTGCTATCCTATTGCTCCAGCCCCCCAAACATGAATAATTTTTAAAGATGATATATTTATTTCCTGGGAGCACAGGCACTGTTTTGTTGAAGATGCAGTTTCTCTATCTCTTTTTTATTTTTAGTTTCTGGGGCCACACCCATTGATGCTCAGGGCTTACTGTTGGCTCTGCGCTCAGGGTTCACTCCTGGTGTGACTCTGGAGACCCTGTGGGTTGCCGAAACCTAGGTTAGCTGCATACTGCAAGGCAAATAGCCTACCTATTGTGCTATCTCTCCAGCCCCTTTCCTCAGATATTTTCTGGAAACCAGCAGTTGGCCTCCTGGGTCCTGAGCCTGTACCTCCTCTTCCCCCTACTCCCCTGGGAGCCTCTTCATCTCCTCTCCACCAATCAGAGCTCCTCCCCCGCCCCCATCAATCTGTGTCTTCCTGACTTCCACCCTGGTTGCTTCCAGCATCAAGGTCAACGCCTGTAGTGACCAGAGATCTGGACATGATTCCGGAGGTTCTCTGCTCCAGCAGATCCCTAGGAATGCAGCAGGCACACATTCAGCTTGGCTGGGCGACCACAGGGAAGGGACTTGGGTGGATCGGCCAGGCCTGATCTTTCTCCCAAGCACATCCCTTCTGCCAGCTCCCCTTTGAGACCTCTGGACCGCCTGAGGCAGAGTCAGTTGTCGGAATCAGTTTTCCTTCCCAGGAGATTTGGCTGGTGTCACAGGCAGTTCTAGAACCCATGCTGGGCTGACCAATGCCTGGGTCAGCCATTTAGGGACGGGAGTGATAGTCCAGCAGGGAGGGTACTTGCCATCCACGTGGCTGACCTGAGTTTGATCCCCAGCATCCCGAATGGTACCATGAACCCCACCAGTAAGTAGTAAGCCCTGAGCACAGCCAGGTGTGGCCCCAGACAAAAAAACACCAACCAAACAATATGCCATTTGGCCTCAACTCTTGTCCTGGCCTCAGGCCTGACCCATCAGGATAGAGGCTTCCCTAGAGCATCAGGAAAGGGCTAACACAGTGCCTGGTTTTGGCTTTTCACAGCTCCTGCAGACTTCTCTCCCGGCTCACAGGGCCAAGTCTCCTACGATGCAGTGCTGTCTCTGGGGAAGGCTTCCCTCGCTCCTGCTCCGGATCCTGGTCTGATCGGAAAATGTCCCAGTTTGGTGGCTGTTCACAGGAGGACCGGAAGTTGAGGGAGGGACAGCCCTGACACAGGGCCTTGTCGGTGGGAACTGGAGTCGAAGAAGCCAATCTCGGGGTGTGTGCACAGGCCCCCCCGGCCCTAGCATATGTCCTGCTCCACAGCCCTGCCCTGTCGGGGCGACAGGGCCTGGCAGTTAAGTGCTCCGGGTTTTCTCAGAGCAGAGGAAGGGAGGAATCAGCTTTTGGAGAGAGAAGCAGCAGGAAGGAGGTTTAATGTTGTGGGGAGCAAAAAAAGAGCCAAGGAAAATGACTTTGAAAATAGCACAAAATCTGCTAAACACTGATGGCTCCTGTCTGCAGGCAGAGAGCTGGGGTGGGGGTGGGGGGTAACCCTGAAAAGGGGAGAACAGCAGGAGATGTTGCAGGCAGCTGCTCAGGTGTCAGCCCTGTTGGAGTCGATCTTGGGGGTGGCAGGGGAGCAGAGGGTACCTCACCCACCCCTCCCTAGGGAGGGGTCCAGCGGGAGACCGGGTGCTGGGGGCGGGGCGCAGCACTGGCTGGAGGGTCAGGGAGGCCAGTGTGGCCCTGTGACCCGTGGTCACTGACGGTCCAGCTCAGCTTTGAGGCCCACTGACTTCTAGGGGAGTCCCCTGTTATGCTCAAGCCAGAGCTGGGGTCTGGGAGGGGCAGAGTAGGTGGCATGGTGAGAGTCTGGCGACTGGGGAACGGAGGATGGCTGGCCTCTGAGGGAATACTTCACCCTTCGGTCAGTCACTCTGACCAGATTTGGGGGGCCCGGAGGTGAGGGAGAGGCAGGGTGCAAAGCTCCAGTGCAGTCATTCATCAATACTGATGAAAAAACAGCTTCCTGATCCCCCCTTGGAGAATTCTCAGGGGCCCAGGAGGTGTAGACTGTGGCTTTATGGCTTCATTTAGAATGTTCGATGATTAAATCTTAATTCATTTTATTAGAGAAAGACACAGCCTTTTTACAGTCATCCCTTCTTCCCGAAAGACATTCCTCTGCAGTAAGCCTGTCTTTTTTAAAAAAAATTTTATTTATTTATTTAGTTATTTTGCTTTTTTGGGTCACACCTGGCAATTCACAGGGGTTACTCCTAGCTCTGAACTCAGGAGTTACTCCTGGCGGTGCTCAGGGGACCATATGGGATGCTGGGAATTGAACCCAGGTCGGCCGCGTGCAGGGCAAATGCCCTACCCTGTGCTATCTCTCCAGCCCCCTAAGTCTGGTTTTAAAGACAGCTGCTCGAGCCACCGCCTCAGGTGTGCTGTGAGCTCTGGGACAATAGGGGAAGCCTGGCTCTCTGGGGGACCTGGAGGGATTTTAGGAATAACCTCTAAAAGAATCAGAGGATGGCACGGGAGAGATTGCCTTGCATGTGGCCTACCCAGGTTTGAGACCCGGCATCCCATATGGTCCCCTGAACACCTCCAAATGGGGAAAAAAAGGGAGACTATTAGAAGCACCCATTGTGGGTGGATGAGAGGCTAGAGCTGGGAACCCCCCAGAAAGCAGAATTGGGCCCCAGCATTTTGATGAGGCCCCAAAGCATTTAAGGCAGCAATTTCCAGAGGTCTGGGAGAAGTTTAGGGGGAGAGCTGGGTTTGATTCCAAGCACCACACACACACACACACACACACATGCACATGCACACAGATGCACTCACACACACACAGACACAGAGACAAGCACACATGTATGCACGCACACACACAGACACACACACAGAGTAAACTGTCATCTTCCTGGGCTGAGGGCTGAGTCTCAGTGGTCGGGTCCCTGCCGTGCACTCCCCAGCACTGCTGAGTGCAATCTCTGTCACCGCTGTGAGATTCCCGGCGCCACATCAAATTGTGTCATCTCCAGCACACTGTAACCAAAGAGTGTGCAAACACAGCTCTAGAAGTGTGCACTTCCCCGGGCACGATGACCACACCACAACAACAGGGAAGGGAAGAAGGGGAAATTGAATATCACCTCTTAACATTCTCCGTGCAGTGCCGGGGCGGGAGGCCCCTGTTGATTCCGGATCCTTCCTGAGCACCCCAGGGGGGAGGCACTCCTGAGCACCACCAGGTGTGCAAGCCCCCCCACCCCTAACCTCACAATTCACCAGGTCACATGGGAAGCTTGAAACCGACCCCCATGGGGGAGAACAGAAATGGACAAAGTCTGGGACTCAGCCAGATGTGTGGTGACTCTGCTTTGGTCTTTCTTTCCTCTGGAACACCCTTCCCGAGGTCTTTCCATCACTAGCTCTGCATAGCCTGTAAGTCAAAGTCCTGTCCACTGCTCAGGGTGACCTTTCCTGACCCCTGCAAGTGGGCCTCGTTGCCCCTCCATCCTTATGTCTTGGCCTCTCTGTCGAAAATAACTGTTTTCTGGATTCCTGTCTGCACCACCCCACTGGAATGCAAGCCCCCAGGTGATCAGTACTGTGTCCCTCTGATCAGAACAGGGCCTGGCATAGAGTGGGTTCATAAAACACCCCACTGGGATTCATAGTGAATGGTCTGGGGTAGGAGACTTGCTGTCCCCGGGTCCCATGCGGGGGATGCCCCTGTGTGAGCGGCAACAGAAAAGCTGATGCTGGGTCCCGCCTGCTCTGGGCCTGATCGGAGCAGAAGTGAGAGGTGAGAAAGATGAGGAAGAGGAGGCAGAGGAGGAAGTCCCGCTTCGCATGGAAGCTTGTGCTGGATGTGAATTGGTCAGATCCTTCAGATCCATGCTTGGGAGCTCGGGCGCCAGGCCCAGCCGTACTTGACTTTTCTGTACAGGCCTGATGGTTAGGTGATCTGTTTGGTGCTGTGGTGTCGCTTGACCCAGTGATGCTTGGTGGGGGTGAGAGGGGGGAAGAGGGCAGTAGGGGGTCACTAGCGCCAGAGCCAGAGGTACTAAGATTGGGTGGGATACAACCCAATGCCTCACGCTCCTTCCTCTGTGTTACCTCTCAATCCTGATTTATTTTTTTTTTTGGCCACATCCTGAGGAACTCAGGTGCTGCTCCTAGTCCTGTGCTTGGGGGTCACTATCATGTGTGCTCAGAGGACCATGCAGTGCTGAGGATCAAAGCTACAGCATGCAGAGCACGTACCCTGTCCTCCTGAGCTATCTCTTTGAGCCCAGAAGTTCTATTTCTTTTATTTAATTATTTTTCTTTTTTTTTTTTGTCATGATGGGGTGTTTGGAGCACACCTGTGGTGCTCAGGGGTTTTTCCAGGTCCTGTGCTCTGGAGTAGCCCCTTCTGATGCTCAGGAACCATTTGTGATTCTGGGGATCAAACCATAGTGAGCCACGTGAAAGGTGAGGGCCTTAACTCCTGCACTCTCTCTCTCTCTGGCCCCCAAATGCTGGTTTTCAAACTGGATTCTGGGTGAGTTCAGTTTGTAAGGATCAGACCCTTCTGTTTATGTGTATTTTTCTATAATGTATATACTTCCATAACAAGTTAATAAAACTCTGATTCTCAGATTGAAAAAATACCACTGAGGAAATGAATAGGCAATCTATAAATTGGGAGAGAAATATTTGTAAAGCATCTGATGAAGGACAAGCATGCAGGATATAAAGGAATTTTTACAATGTAATAATAGAAACAAGCAAACAAATTAAAACAAAATGGGCAAGAGAGTTAAGCAGAAAATTCACAAAAGAAGACATACAAATAACCAGGGAGCACATGAGAACGTGTTTAAAATTATTAGGAAGGGGATTGGAGAGATAGTACAGCAGGTAGGGCGTTTGCCTTGCATTTGATGGACCTGGAACTGACTGCCTGCACTATATAATGATTCTTGAGTGCAGAGCCAACTGTAAGCCCAGCTGGGTGTGGCCCAAACAAACAAGCAAACAAAATCACTAGACATAAGGGAAATGCGTTTTTCAACCTTCCTAAGAGGACTGGGAACGTGGTGCTGCGAGGCAGGGCCTGCCTCCGGCTCTGAGTTCAATCTACCACCCACCCCATGTGTTGCATTCTGTCCTGGAAGCACAGCTAAGTGTGTCTGACGGGGTGTGAGCTCTGCAGCCAAGCGTGTGCGAGTCCCCTGGTCATGCTCACAATATCAACGGGACGAATGAAAAAAGAACAACAAAGAATTTAGAATGACTGAATGAATGGAGGAATGACCCACAGAGTCCTCATGTTGAGAAAAGCGAGGAGGCTATTTATTGTAAAATTCTTTGCTTTTCTGTATGTTTGGGAATTGTTTTATTTATTTATTTATTTATTTTATTTTTGCTTTTTGGGTCATACTCGGCAATACACAGGGGTTACTCCTGGCTCTGCACTCAGGAATTTCTCCGGGTGGTGCTCAGAGGACCATATGGGATGCTGTGAATCGAACCCGGATCTGCCGCAGGCAAGGCAAACACCCTACTCGCTGTACTATTGCTCTAGCCCTTGGGTTTTATAAAAAAATGTCGGGGGGAAGTGTCCTGGTGAAATCTCTTCCCCCAAATATTGGGTTTTACGTGAAGTGAACCGGATTTTTTTGTTGTTGTTGTTGTTTTTTGTTTTGCGGCCATATCCGGCAGTGCTCAGAACTCACTCCTTGCAGGCTCAGAGAACTATATGGGGCACCCAGGATCGAACCCAGGAGGGCCACGTACTATTGCTCCGGCTTCAGTGAGTCATTTTTATTTATTTATTTATTTTTATTTTTTTCTTTTTGGGCCACACCCAGCAATGCTCAGGGGTTACTCCTGGATCTACACTCAGGAATTACCCCTGGTGGTGCTCAGGAAACCATATGGGATGCTGGGAATCGAACCCGGGCCAGCCGCGTGCAAGGCAAACGCCCTACCCACTGTGCTATTGCTCCAGCCCCCTCAGTGAGCCATTTTTAAGCCACGTCAGAGGTGATGTTCACGTGTGCAGAGAAGGGTTGGACCATAGCTCAGCAGGCTGCACTCAGGCTTCCCATTCCACCCCGGCCCCAAAACAGGGGCTGCTGGGAGACAGGACCTCCCGGCTTGCCTCCTAATTCATCGGGTTTGCTTATGAAGCACCTCCTGTGGCTTGGATTAGGTCCCAGTCCTCTGGCCTCTCAAAACCTGCGGGGGTGAGAAAGGAATGAATGAGCAGCACAAACTCTAATGACACGCACCATTTACCCCGCGAGTCTGAATGAAGTGGGGAAAGTCATTAGCTGTGCCTGTGGGAGAGAGATGCTGAGTCCCTGAAACCCAAACACCCAGAAGCACAGACCCTGTCCTCAGCTCTTGGGAACTGAGCATGAGCTGGGCAGAGGAGGGGGGCAGAGCAGGGGATGGCCTGGGTGCCTGAGGACTGGGCAGGGTTGGGGTACGTGTGAGTGTAATTTTGGCCACATGTATTAGCTACTGTGGACAGTTACTAACAGGCTTTAGAAACCGCCCCGATGCTCCGGAACTTTGAAGTTGTGCATAAAATTGTGCCTGTATGTGCCAGGTCCTGGGTTTGACCCTGGACATCGCATGGTTCTTCAAGCACCAGTGTGTCCCTGTGGACCCCCTCTGGCCCCCTGAGAAACACCAGGGCGGCTCCTCCCCTATCAAAGAGCTTTGAGGAGAGGTCTGGGTCAGGCGTCTGTTTTGCCCACGTGAGATCATGGGTTTGTGATCCAAGGTCCCAGCACCGCCCACAGTCTGATTACGATTTGGGATTCCTGGCCCTGTCATAGAACTTGCCATCTGGCGTACCACCTTCATGTGGGCAACTTCAGGGGGCCCTGGCCACTAAAGTGGGTGCAATCCCTGGCAAAGTACTGCAATGATGGAAAGGACCTGAACCTTACAACTCCCCACCCCCCATCCCCGTCACAACAACAGTGACATGACAGAGGGAAGAGAAAGGGAAAGAAAGAAGCCGTGGGTGGAGGTGTGTGTTTCTGGACGGGGCCCACAGCTGCCATGGTCCTCTCAAGGGGATCTGGGTCCCCAAGAGGCAAAGACACTTGCTGGTAGCTGAGCGGCTGATGGTCACTCCCCACAGACCCAGGGGCACAACACCCCACCTCTGTCCATCCCCCACAGCCCCCCAGCATTCCTGCCTCTCATGCCACCACCCCATGAGTCGTAGGCATCTGACTCGAGGGCTCAGCCTGGGGATCCCTCTTTTTCTCTGTGGAGGCCCACACCCCCCCTAACCTGCGCGGTCTCCTCCGATGCCCTTCCTTGCATTTCCCTCACGATGCTGAGTGCTGAGTGAACACACCACCACTGCCTACTCATTTTCTTAGAAGTCCCATTCCTTGGACCTCCCTGACAATTGCACTGCCAAATCTGAAATCTTCTGTTGCTGAGATCACTGCTTTTCTGTTTTTTGGTTTTTGGGCCACACTTGGTGGTGCTCAGGGCTTACTCCTGGCTGTTCACTCAGGGAGCACTCCTGGTGGGGCTCAGGGGACCACAGGGTTGCCGGGCATAGAACTCAGGTTGGCCACTTGCAAATGCCTTATCCGCTCTAGTATAGCTCATGCTTTTTTTTTTTGTTTCTTGTTATGACTTTTCTTTGTCCTACCATTAAAATTTTCTGTTTTGAAACAGGGGTAATGGATCACGTGTAAGAAAAGAATCAAAGCAAAATATACATGACAGTTATATTTTCTCCCTCCCCTGATTCAACCCTCTTACCCCCTACCCCAAGAACAATGGGTTTTACCATATTTGTCCTATTTTCAGAGCTGCTGTCCACTGCATTACAGATATGCAACTAATGAGGCTAACTTGGGGCTGGAGTGATAGTTCAGTGGGTGGGGAACTTGCTTTACATGTGGTGGACCTGGATTTGATTCCCGGCACCCCATATGGTACTTGCCCCCAGGAGTGATCCCTGAGTGCAGGGCCCGAAGTAAGCCCTCAGCACTGCTGGATGTGGCCCCAAAAATAAAACAATAAAAGAAAATGTGGCTAATTTAAATTGATTGTTGTTTCAAAGATTTAGGACAAAAGTAATACAAGTATTTCACTAACAGTTTTACTGTTTGGGTCACACCTGGTGGTGCTCAGGGGCTATTTGGTGGTTGAAGTCACTCCTGTTGGAACCATGTCATGTCAGGAATCAAATCCAAGACTCTTGCATGCAAAACATGTCTTCAGAATCCGTAGCAATAGTACAGCGGGGAGGGCATTTGCCTTGCACGCGGCTGACCTAGGTTCAATCCCCAGCATCCCATATGATCCCCTGAAGCACCACCAGAAGTAATTCCTGAGTGCAGAGCCAGAAGTAACCTTTGAGCATCTCTAGGTGTGACCCAAAAGAGTCAAAAGCAAAAGCAAACAAACATGCATTCAAATGTTTGAACCATCTCTCTAGACCTCATGAATGGTTAAAAAAATAATTATACTGAATAATAAATCTGGAAAATAGTTTCAGTACTGATTAAATGTTGAAATAATATTATCATGGATATATTAAGTTGAGTAAAATATCTTCAAATTAATTCTTCCTGTTCCTTCTCATCTTTTTTTGAGAAGAGGATTGGGGCCAAACCCAGATCATTCCTGGCAGTGTTCAGGGGCTATATTTGATACTGGGGATCAAACTCAGGTGGGCTGTGTGCAGCACAAGTGCCTTAACCCTGTACTACCTCTCTGGTTTCCTTTTAACATATTTTTTTTTTTGCTTTTTGGGTCACACTTGGTGATGCACAGGGGTTACTCCTGACTCTGCACTCAGGCGGTGCTCAGGGGACCGTATGGGATGCTGGGAATCAAACCTGGGTCGGCCGCGTGCAAGGCAGATGCCCTACCCTCTGTGCTATTGCTTCAGCCCCTTCCTTTTAAAATCTTTTAATGGAGATTTTGGGCACAGAGAACCTCATATACAAGGCAAATTCTCTACCTCTAAACTACAACCTGGGCTCTGGATGTTGAAAATTTTATTTTATTTTATTTTATTTTATTTTATTTTTTTTGCTTGTTGGGTCACACCTTGCGATGCTCAGGGGTTACTCCTGGCTCATGCACTCAGGAATTACTCCTGGCGGTGCTTGGGGGACCATATGGGATGC
>JAOXYA010000019.1:10018033-10030031 GCA_028565675.1 Sorex palustris
TCGTCTTTAAATCTCATTACGTGACCAGCCCATCTGATTTTTGACACCTTGGCAAACGAGACAGTGTCCCTGATTCTGTCTCGTTTTAAAAAAAAAATAAGAATTTTAAAGTTACCATAATGTTTTCTTTTAAATAAAATGTTTTCATGTCTTAAAAATCAAAGAAAGAAAAAGAAAATATCGGGTGCTGACAAGTGAGAGCCATCAAGGTACCACAGACTCAGAGAGGAAATGTACTTTTGGCCTCTGTTGTCTGAAGGAAAGTCCCTGTCCCCCTCCTCTGGACAGCCCTGTGTGGCTTACTGAGGACGGTGCTTTCTTTCCGCACTTCTCAAACACTGTACTAGCTATCCACTTGCTTGTCGGACCTGACGTGTGAAGAATCGCAGCAAGAGACAGAACCATCTGGAAGAAGAAAGCGGGTCAGGCAGCCAGGCCCAGGCCTCCCACATCCTCCGCGCCTGCAGAAACTAGAGACACACTTGCCTCCAGTGGCCAGGTCACGGTGGTAGGTAGAAGATCTGACTTATCTGCTCCTCCTGACACAGCGTAGTCACCAGCACACTCATTCCCAGTTCCAGCCCCAAAGCTACTCCTCATCCAGCCACATCAGTTACTGACAGCTTGACGACTGGAACATGCTGGTGCCCAGGGCTGGAGTCCAAGATAATAATTCCCGGCACAGGCAGTCAGGTTCTCTTCCCACACACACACACCTACACCCCCACCCTAGACAGAGTATGGGCCAGAAAATCTTGGGAGCTGGAGGTTCCTCAGCCTGGCCCCCACAATTTGCTGGTAGCTGCAGGGAAATAGTTCCTGTGGGTCAGACCTTAGAAGAAAAAACACTGCACAGCTGTCAACAAAAAGAAGGCGATCGACGAAACAGGAGGAAATATTTACCAACCATCCTGATAAGGGATCAATATCTAATTACGTAGTTCTGCATGTTTTATATTTTAGGCACCATGATTTGCAAGAACTGTTAAAGATAAGGTCTCCTGCACTCAACATTCCAATACCACAGCCTCCACTCCACCAGCCTGGTCCTCTCCTCAACCCACCCACTCTCTCCCAGTTAGTTTTGTTTTTTGTTTGGGGGCCATATCCAATGGTGCTCAGGGCTGACTCCTGTCTCTGTGTTCAGAGATCACTCCTTGTAGGGCTTTGAGAGCCATAGGGGATGCCAGAGATCAAACTAGAGTTGACCGCATGCAAAGCAAACACCCTACCCACTGTTCTATCTCTCCAGCCCCCAGTTACAATTTTTTTTCTTTTTTGGGTCACACCCGGCCATGCACAGGAGTTACTCCTAGCTCTACACTCAGAAAAATTACCCCTGGTGGTGCTCAGGGAACCTTATGGGATGCTGGGAATTGAACCCGGGTTGGTCATGTGCAAGGCAAGTGCCCTACCCACTGTGCTATCGCTCCAGCCTCCTGTTACAATTTTTAAACTTTACAATTTTTTTTTTTTTGCTTTTTGGATCACACCTGGCGATGCAAGGAGTTACTCCTGGCTCTGCACTCAGGAATTATTCCTGGCGGTGCTCAGGGGACCATATGGGATGCTGGGAATTGAACCTGGGCTGGCCGCGTGCAAGGCAAATGCCCTACCCGCTGTACTATCGCTCCAACCCCTAAAATTAAATTTTTTAAAAAAGAGAGAGAGCCTGGTCCACCTCAGTATCTCTGTCTTAAAATGGGAACTGGAACACGTGCCTGGGGATAGTGACAAGAGGTGTGCTGGGCCTTTGAGTGTGAAGCCTCTGTAGACTTGGTACCCCTTCCCTGGACTGGGCTCTGTAGGCCTGAACGCCTTCCCTGGACTGGGCTCCTGCCCCTCCCCCTGCCCCTGGCCCCGCCCCATCTGCTCCCTGGCCCCGCCCCTTCTCTTTCCCCAGGCTCCACCCCTGCCAGCCTCCCCGGGCTCTTCCCTCTGTTGCAAACATGCCTGCTGTCCCCTTTGATCCCCTCTGGGCTGCCCCATGGGGTGCCCTGCCCCCTGGGAATTTCTTTCTCTGTCATTTCCTCACCGAGCTAGAAGTGACTTTGAATCCTGCCGGGCTTTTAAAGATAGAGCCGGGCAAAAGCGGTTCAAGGGATGTAGGTTGGCAGGATCTGGAAATGCAGATGGGTTGCTCGGGCACCTTTTATTTTTGTTCAGAACATGTGAGTGTCTCTGGGGGCCACCCCCCCAACCCCCCACCAGAGCCATCCCAGACATTCAGAGTAGCACCTTCCCCTGTGGCAGAGGATGTGAGAGTGTGAGAGCATCAGTGTGTGTGTGTGTGTGTGTGTGTGTGTGTGTGTGCGCGCGCGCGCGCATGTGTGCCCTGCGCTCTTGTGTGCTGCCTGTCATGATCTGGGGCCGACAAGTAACAAGCCCTCAGGCTCCCATGCCACCCCTGCCAGGCCACTGAAATAGAAGGGCTGAGGTGTGAGCCTCAGAGAGGGCTGGCAGGAGAGATTGAAGCTGAAACAGGCAGGGAGGGTGGAGCAGAGTGTGAGGCAGGGGTTGGACCACTTTGTTCAGCTTTGCAGGGTTGGCGGCAGGAGAAAACCCATCTTGGTCCTGGAAGCAGACATCGCCAGCCTCGTGGGGTGGGGGGGGGGGAGGGAGAAACTGGGCCCTCTCACCTCTGAGCCTTGGGGTTTCTCTGGGGCAGGCAGGACTGTGTTTGTTCAGCAGCTCCCACTTCCTGCTGCAGCAAACCCTCAGGATTCACCTTCCTGCCCACTGGGCTACCTGCCGTGCCTCAGTGGATGGGGCTTGCTCAGAAACCATCTCTGCAAAGCAGTGGCCTGCAAGGGCAGACCCAGGGGTGATGTGCTGGCCTGGCCTCCCCTCCTTGCGGGGGGCACCCACAGAGGAGAGGGGCAAGATGTCCGTACAGTCTGGGGGAGGGGAATGAACATTTGAGGTCTTTAGCAGCAGCCCTGGGCCTGGACTGGGGCCTGTCCGGGATGGTGCTGAGGTATGCTAGTCAACCCCACAGCAGCTGGGAGAGGTGGCAGGGAAGCAGGAAGCAAATATGTTGGTGGGGGCCAGAAGGGTGCAGGACACAGAGCTCACTGGTTTGGGGGCGCTTCCACATTGGGCAGCGGTGTGACCGTACCCCCAATCTGGTGTTCGTTAGCCCTTGGGAGCAGCTCGCTGGGGTGCAGTGAAGGGTTGTGCCCTGTGCCTTTGCACACAGTGCCTGGCTGGCTCTGGCTGGAGCCTGACAACAGTCACCCTTGACCAGGGACCAGTGCCTCTGCTCCTAGCTCCTTTGTCCTTGCCAGTCCTGTCCCCTGCTCTGGAGGCCCCATGGAACTGCCCTCGCTCTGGGCCTAGGACCTGTCCTAGGGGGAATGAATGCCTGGCCAGTGCAGGAGAACTGAGGTGCGGAGATTCAGAGCAGGTGAATTTCAGGGCAGCTGGGTGTGCGGGTGGGGGAAGCCCGGGGTCCTGGTGCAAGGCCTTTGTCTGGCCCAACTTCCCTGCGCAGCAATTGTGGTTTCTATTTTAAACAGTTTGGGTTGGTTGCTTCCTGGCCTTCCTGCTGGGTGTTTATAGTGCGGGAAATAATTGGTAATATTTGCACAGATGTGCTGGCATTGCAGTTCGTCACGGGCACCTTCACCCAGGGGACCCTCCCTACCTCCAGCCTTTCTCTGGCAGCCCGAGAACTGCAACCCCCAGGCCTTCCAGGAGACTTCTCTGGGAGGTGCAGGCAAAGTGCCCCGGGCGTGCCAGAAGGAAGGGGTTGCTGCCAGTGGGCAGAAACGAGGAGCCTGAGCACAGGCTCCCCGGGAGGGTCTGCTTCTGGGGGCTGTGGGCAGGAGAGGGGAATGTTTAGCTCCTCGTTCTATTCCCTCCTGCAGAGTCTGAATTTGCAGCCAGGAGGTAGGGTAAGACGGGAATTGGGAGTAGGATTCTGGGTCCTGGAGTTGAGTCTGTAGAGCCTTTCTGCAGGAAGGGGAGTCCAGCCTGGAGTCCGGCAGATAGTAAGGGGAGGGACCGCAGAGCAGTCAGGGCTGAGGTGGGGGTTGGGGGGGAGGATTCCTCACTGCCGTGGTCCCTTCTTCACCTGGCATACGTGTGTGCTACATGAGTGTGCCCACGCCCACATGGGATCTGTGCACTTCCGGCTGTCATGTGTATGCCCGCGTGCATGATTGCACACCTACGTCTGTGCACAAGTGTATATGCACAGGTATGCACAGTGTTGCGACCACACACACGCGCACATCATGACTCTTTGTGTCTTTTTTTTCTTTTCTTTTTGGGTTACACCCGGTGATGCACAGGGTTTAGTCCTGGCTCTGCACTCAGGAATTACTCCTGGCAGTGCTTGAGGGACCATATGGGATGCTGGGAATCAAACCCGGGTTGGCTGTGTGCAAGGCAAACACCCCACCCGCTGTGCTATTGCTCCAGCCCCAACTCTTTGTGTCTTGGTTTGGTTTTCCCTAGAAGTTGAGTTCAAGATGGGAATTCAGGTGTTTTGTTTTGAGGCCATGGCCATACCTGGTGGTGCTCGGGGCTTACTCCTGGCTGTGTGCTTACTTGAGATCACTCCTGGAAGTGCTCAAGGGACCATATGGGGCTCTGGGGATCAAACCTGAGTTGGCCGTGTGTACGGCAAAGCACCCTCTCTGCTGTACTATCGCTCTGGCTCCAGGTGCAGGCAGACTTCGATTATTGGCTCTTAGGAAACAGAGGAAGAAGATAGAGAGGAAGGCAGTCGGTCTTGGGGGCACATGCCTCACAGAAAGGGCTGCCTCAGCACACGAAGCTCAACCCTTCTGGGGAATCCTGGAGCTCCTCATGTCCCCTATCCCTCGGGCAGGAGATCTGGGGACTTGTCTAGCTGCCCCCCATCTGGGATTAGCTGGTGTCTACTCCCAGCGCTGGGAGCTCTCTGA
Source organism: Sorex palustris (assembly GCA_028565675.1). Taxonomy (NCBI): domain Eukaryota; kingdom Metazoa; phylum Chordata; class Mammalia; order Eulipotyphla; family Soricidae; genus Sorex; species Sorex palustris. The sequence continues at coordinate 10,022,947 of JAOXYA010000019.1, forward strand.
TGCCTATGACTTGTCCTACCTGTGGGCAGGAGTTTCCAGGAGGCAGCCTTGGGTGTACAGGTACATGCCAGGGGTTGAGATGGCATCCATGGGTCTGCTGCTGTGTGGCAGGCATGGTGGCCGCAGAATGCCCAGGGAATGAGGCCTTCATCCTCCTGCAGCCACAGCAGTTCCCAAGCCCCCTTTTCTGTCCTAGGAGGGAGGGTGGGGGTGTCAGGGCTAAAGGCGGGACCTGGACAGGAGGGTGAGCACAGCCCGGAGTCGGGCAGACAGTGGAGTGGGGCCACAGAGCAGACAGGGCTGGGGTCAAGCCTCAAGTCCCCTTGGGCTTACCCCATTGGAGAAAGCCCCCGAGCGGGGACCCCCGGACCCTCCATCACCTCTCTTTCAGAAAGGCGCGTTCCATGATGATCCGGAATACGCAGCTCAGCCCTGTGTTCCTACTTAGTTAGTGAGCTCAGTGGCTGTTGTCTCTCAGCCCGGCGTGGCGGCCTGCCCACCTCCTCTTCCTCAGTGGTTCACCCAGAGCAACCCCTCCTGATGTCCATGGACGTCTCTGTCTCGGGGCTGGTCCCCCTTCTCCCCCAGCACGTGCTTGTATATGCAGAGCTGTCTTTTCTGGGGGGGGGAGGGCGGTACACAAATGTGTTTTGGGGGCATATGTCGGTGCCAGGGATGGAACCCGAGGCTTCCACAGGTCAGTCGCCTGCGGGACGCTCCAGCCCTTGGAGCATCTCCCGGCCTGGCTCAGGGGTGCCTTGCGGACAGACGCCTGGCTTGAGGCCACCTCCTGGTCATGCAGCACAGAGACCAGATGGACAGAGAGGGACTGTGGCTTAGGATTCAGGCCCTGCAGGCAGACGTCTGGGAGTCAGGAGGGAGCCGAGAGCAGCCTCAGGGAAGTGGGGCTCCCTCGGGACTCCGACCCTGCGTTTATCCTCAGAACTCCTGGCAGCTCCGTGGGTCACAGGAGTCATGACTCCCGGGCTCTAAGGCTCTAAGGCTCAGAAAGGCTTTTTCTGCAGGTGTCCCTATGTGTCCCCCACACAGACACCCCATCATCCAGGGCCCCTGGGGCCTCTAGCCCCCTGCCCACACAGACCCAGATCAGAGATAGCTCTGTTTGTTTTAGGGGGTGGGTTTGAGGCCATATCCAGTGATGCTCAGGGGTTACTCCTGAGATCACTCCTAGCGGTATTCACTCAGGGGATACTGCACAGTGCCAGGGATAGAATCTGGATTGGCTATGAGCAGGGAAGTGCCCTACTCACTCTCCTATCACTCTGCTCCCCTGCCTTAGTCTCTTTGTCCCCCAAGAAGGCTGCCGGGCCATGACATGGGGAGGGTGGTGGGTCTCAGAGAAGAAAAGGAGGAAGAGGCTCAGAGGGGCCAGGGAGACAGCTCAGGAGTTATAGGGCTCAGAAAGAGGCTCAGAGGGGCCAGGGAGACAGCTCAGGAGTTATAGGGTGTGACCCCAGCACTGCATGCCCCATGCCCCCCAGAATTCCAGGTGCAGCTCCCCTGAGCACTGCTGGGGGCGGGCTCCGGTGTTTGCAGGCACAGCAGGGCCCGAGCAGCACCATTTCCTCAGGCCATTGTTCTGCACTGCTGGCCTGGCTGGCCATGAGCACCAGGAAGAGCCCCTGGTCTCCGGAGCACTGCTTGGAGAGCCCTCCAACAAGAAAAAGCGAAAGAAGGGAAGGGAAGGAAGGAAGGAAGGAAGGATGAAACAAAGAATGGAAGGAATAATGGAAGGAAGGAAGGGAAGGGAAGGAAGGAAGGAAGGAAGGATGAAACGAAGGATGGAAGGAATAATGGAAGGAAGGACGGAAGGAAGGATGAAAGAAGGATGAAAGGATAGAAGGAAGGAAAGAAGGAAGGAAGAAGGACGGAAGGAAGGATGGAAGGAAGGATAAAAGAAGGATGAAAGAACAGAAGGAAGGAAGGAAGAATGGAAGGAAGGATGGAAGGAAGGAAGGATGCAAGGATGAAAGAAGAATGAAAGGATAGAAGGAAGGAAAGAAGGAAGGAAGGAAGGAAGGAAGAAGAAAGGAAGGAAGGAAGGAATGAAGGAAGGAAGGAAAGAAGGAAGGAAGGAAGAGCCAGAGGGCACCAGGTGTTACAGAAAGGTTTATTAAAGGGAATATATACACTATTAGGATGTTAAAATACTGCCCTGGGCCTGGGGAGCTTCAGAGGAGGTAGGGGTGAAGGGGGTCTGGGGTGCTGGGTGAATCCTTCTTGGTGTTTGGGTCCACCACCAGGACCAAAGCAGGAGGACAGGGACCCAAGGAGCAGAGAAACAGGGTTCCCCAGCTGGGGCCCCACAGGCCTTTCCTGTCACCCACAGTGACGCCTCTGAAATTCTGAGTGTTCCTGTGACTGGGGGTTTGACAGCAGCTCTGAGTGGGGGTGTCAGTGATGAAGTTCTGGAGCTCCGGAAACACCCCCCCCCCACTAACCACGCAGCTTTCAGAGGTGGGAGGGCATCACTGGTCTTCGAAGTCATCCAGTCGGAGTCTCTGATGCACCCAGCGAGGACTGGATCAAACTCAGGTTGGTTCCAGTAGGACACCTGGCCTGCCACCAGGCCCCGAGGATCCGAGGATGGCTGTCGTTTCACTCAGGACACAAAGACTTCTAGGAAATCTACCCCCTTAGGTCAGCGCTGTCCTCCAGGGAGGCCTCCTCGAGGACGTGTCTTCAGCACAGCTGCTTGCGCAGTGGCTCGGTCAAGCTCAGTCCAGTGTCCCTGTCCTCATCTGGAACTCACCGCAGCTCCCCAGTGCCAGGTGTCAGGCCCCTCCTCCGTGGCTGGGCTGGTGGCACCCTCTACCTGGGAGGTGACAGCTCAGCGCCGTGAGGTGAGCCCAGCAAAGGTTGCCGTGGGCAGGGGACAGGGCACGGGAGTCCCAGAGTCTAGCAGTCCCACAGCCTCTGTCTTTGCACCTGCCTCGCACTCCTGCAGTCTCTAGCCCGAGATGCCTCTTGTGTCTCTAGAAGCTTCTCTATGCCCACAGGAGAGGCCAGCCTCTTGCAGAAGGAACCAGGGAGCCCTTCTACCTGGCTGGGGTCTGGGCACCAGGGGGCCAGAGAGAGGAGCTGGGCCAACTCAACTGTACCCAGGGTGGAGACAACTCTGGACCAGAAGCCCTGGGTCAGGTGCCCTGACTGCAGCACCCTACCCCCATCTCTGAGCTGCTCCTTTGCTGTGTAGAGGGGTTGGGCAGAGTTGGGTGGTAGGTCCCCGGCAGACAGAAGACCCTCTAGTGAATGGCTGAGCTCCCAGCTGGCCTCCAGCCAGAGGGGGCATGCGGGGGTGCCCTGCTGGGTGTCCTGCTTCCCAGCATAGTCCAGTGGGAAAGTGGTGACCCCTCGCCTGGCCCCAGAACTGGGGAACGTGGGTAAGATGAGGTGATGGGAAGCCTGCAGGCCCCCCCAACAAGGCACCCTCAGGGCTGGTCTTCAGGGGCTCCTGGAGCATCTGCAAGCCCAAACCCCGGGGAGCAGGGGAATCGGATGCCAGCTCCTGGGCCCACTAGCCATGACTGTTCTGTGACATGTAAGCTGCCAGGGCCACCACCACAGCCACGTAGAGTCCGGCTCCCACCGCGATGGAGAGCGTGGCCAGGAAGAGCGCCCGGCGGGAGGTGGTGCTGGCCAGCCGGAAGTCCCCCTTGGAGATGGCCTTGCTGGTCTGGGGAGAGAGACATTGTGATGGCAGTGAGCACCTTATGCCCAGCCAGGGACCCCAGAGCTGTGCTGCCCTCCAGTGTGTGTGTGTGTGTGTATGTGTGTGTGTGTGGGTGGGGGGATATAGCCAATGTGCAGCCCCCAGGAGCTCTTACCCCCTGGGAGAAGTAGAAGGCAGCGATCCCCAGTGGCCAGAAGCAGCAGAGCATGGAGAAGATGGTGAGGCCCAGGTGGTCCCTGGGGGGCAGTGTCAGGAAGTTGTCTTCACTCTCACTCTCGGTGGAGGTCACATCGCTCTGCAAAAAAGGAGTGGGGTTCTGTTGCAAGGCCCAGGATCGCACAGTGGAGGGCTTGAATAGATATAGACAATATATCTATGTCACTGTCACTGTCCCCCCATTGTTCATCGATTTGCTCGAGTGGGCCCAGTAACATTGTGAGACTTGTTACTGTGTTTGGCATATCGAATATGTCATGGGGAGCTTGTCAGGCTTAGCCGTGCGGGTGAGATACTCTGGGTAGCTTGCCAGGCTCTCCGAGAGGGGTGGAGGAATCGAACTTGGGTCTGCCATGTCAGCGGCATGCAAGGCAAATGCCCTACCCAATGTGCTATCACTCCAGCCCCTTAAATTTGCATATCTTACACACACACACACACACACACATTTAAGTTTTTGGGTCACACTCAACGCTATTCAGCAGTTACTTCTGGCTCTGCACTCAGAAATTACTCCTGGTGGTGCTTGGGGGACAGTAAGAGATGACGGAGATTGAACCCGGGTCAGCCACATACAAGGCAGGCACCCTACCTACCACTTGTGCTATCGCTCCAGCCCTATTTTGTGTTGTTTTGGGGGCTATCCTAGAATGTGCCCAGACCTTACTCGTAGCTCTGTGCTCAGGCAGGACCCGTGGCAGTCCTCAGGGGATCACATGTGCTGAGCCTAGCTTGGCGGCACGCAAGGGAGGTACCTACCTGTGATTGCTCCAGCCTTGGGTTCTGGCTTTTTGTAAGAGTCATTCCAGAAGTCATTCATAAGGTGTGAGATGCTCTTCCATGTGGTTTTGATGTGCATGTCCATGACGATGGCTGGCATTGAGCACCTTGGACCTTCTTTATTTAATTTGTTTTGGGGTCAGGGCTTACTCCTGGCTCTGTGCTCAGGGGTTACTCCTGTTGGAACTCAGAGAACCATACATGGTGTGACGGACTGAACACAGTTGGGGCTTGCAGGATAAACGTCTTCCCTCTGTACTATCTCTTCAGCTCTGTACTTGTACCTCTTGGCAATTTAGAGGTTGTCTTAGGAAAAATGTTTGCTCATTTCCTTTTCTATTAAAAATTTTGCTGCAGGTCCTGCAACCCTGGGTTTTTCAGCGGATTCATTCTCACGCATGGGGTCTCAGGGCGAGCCTGTGAAGGTCGGCCGTGAGCGTGGTGGCGACTGGGTTCTGGAGGATCGCGGCTGCGGGGTTCATTTGGGGCAGGTGGAGAGACACACCTGCCCCCCTCTGAGGTACCCTGATGAAATCAGCCTGGCACGGGGTGGGGAGACATCTCTGCAGTGTGCTGCTCTCTTGCGAGATTCATTTGTGAGTCTTAAAATGGTTGTTTTTGAACACTACATAGGTTTCAGTTGTACAACATGATCAACCAACCTCTGTGTATAATACACCACATGACTTTTGTGATTAAATGTCCACACATCCTTTTTTTTTTTTGGCTTTTTGGGTGACACCTGCCGATACTCAGGGGTTCCTCCTGGCTCTGCACTCAGGAATGAATCCTGGCGGTGCTCAGAGGATCATATGGGATGCCGGGGATAGAACCTGGGTCGGCTTCATGCAAGGCAAACGCCCTACCTGCTGTATCATTCTGGCCTGTCCACTTCCACCCTCACCCTTTGTTTCACAGTCGCTCCCTTACTTTAATCCCTTTCCTCTGCTTTAATTTCCCCTCTGGTGACCACCACTTTGTTCTTTATGTCTAAGAAGGTGTTTCTGACCTGTTTTTTTATGTTTAATAAAACTGATATATATATATGTGTGTGTATATACACACACACATACACATACACACATATTAAAACTGATATATATGTGTGTGTATACACACACACACACACACATGTTATCCCCAGCCTGATACATGATTTGAAAATAAGCTGTTCCATTCCACATGTTGCCTTCTACTTTTGTGGGTATTTTTTTCTGCTCCATAGAAGCACTTTAGTTTGCTGTGGTTTCACTTGCTAATTTTGGCATTTGGTGTCAATTTAAAACAAACAAAAGTTGCCAAGAAGCTTACCCCCTATGTTTTCTTCTAAGAGTTTTGTGATTTCAGGACTTATGTTCATCTCTTTTAGGGAGAGTCACACCCAGGTACACTCAGGGGTAACTCCTGGCTCTGCACTCAGGAATTGCTGCCACTTGACTGAATATATTCATTAGTCTGAGTAAGTTGATAGTGGTTGTTTTTGTGTTTTGTTTTTGGTGGCGTCTTCAGGGTTTCCTATATGTAATGCTATTCGATCTACAAATAGAGATAGTTTCACTTCTTTTTTTTCTAACGTGGATACCTTTTGTTTCTTCTTGCCTTATTGCTCTGACTAGGACTTCCTATGTGCAAAGCCTGAGTTTAATCCCCTCATGCTGCGACCCTCTTCTCAATACTATCGGCTGTGGTCCTGATGACTCCCAATTATTACTGGTGTGGTAAATTTATTTTATTCTTTGCTGGGGGGCCACAGCCAGCGGCACTCAGGAATCACCCCTAGTTCAGTACTCATGGATCAGTCCAGAAAGGGGTTGGGGGAATGTAAGTTGTGGGGTGTTGCTGAAGAACTTGCCTTGCACACAACGAGACTGGGCTCATTTCCCAGCATTGCATACAGTCCGCTGAGCCGTGCCAGGAAATATCCCCAAGCAGAGTCAGGAGTAAACCTGAGAACCACCAGGTGAAGCATCAAAATAAATACTCCAAAAAGAAATTTAAAACATGATTTAAAAAAAATTAAACTTCATTTAAAAATCATTTGAAAAGTCGTAAATAGTAGTAGTAGCCTTTCAAATTCTCCCCTTGTGTGTCAACAATTTGAAAGCTGACAAGAACAAATGTAGAAAGTGGTTTTATTCTTTTGTTTGTTTTTGGGTCACACCCAGCGATGCTCAGGGGTTACTCCTGGTTCTGTACTCAGGAATTATTCCTGGCAGTGCTCGGGAGAACAAATGGGATGCTGGGAATCAAACCCGGTTGGCCGTGTGCAAGGCAAACACACTACCTGCTGTGCTATCACTCCAGTCCCAGAAAGTGTTTTTTTTTTTTTTTTAATTTTTATTAGTGAGACACCATGAGGTACAGTTGTAGACTTACAAATTTTTGTGCTTGGGTT
>JAOXYA010000019.1:10068391-10082678 GCA_028565675.1 Sorex palustris
GGTCCAGCCCCTGAGTTAATAAACCATCAGTTAGTCACAACAGGAAGGAACAATTGCTTTCACCTGATCACCACGAACGGCCTCACCGTGTTCTCGGCTCTGCCCTCTCGCTACCCCAGCCTCACTGCTCCGAAGCCTCCGTCCTCTCCTTCATCAGAGCTGGGATGATGAGTGAGGAAGAAAATGTTCTAATTTCCCCAGTTATTCTGGATGTCAGACTCCACACTGGGCATTGCCCATCTCATTCCATGTTAGCAGGAGTCTAAGAGTGTTTTATCCATTAAAAAGCATGGCATCCTCACTGTATCACTATCATCCTGTTGTTCATCGATTGCCTCGAGCAGGCACCAATAACGTCTCCTTCATTCTCGCCCTGAGATTTTAGAAAGTGCCACATTCGAGGCTCTTTCAGGGTCAGGAGAATGAGACCCATCATTGTTACTGATTTTTGGCATATTAAATACACGGCGCCGGGGGTAGTTGGTGGGCCTCCTCCACCCAGATCCTCTCCATCTTCCAGTATGTAGGCATTATACCCAACATGGCATCCTCATTAGTGAGAAACCCTGAAGCCAGTGGGGCATCTGGGAGGCTCTTCTTTGCTCCTGGAAATGATTGAACGGGTACTTTTGATCATTCCTGTTAGCAAAAAACTTATATATGGCCATCATGCTATTGATCTATGCATGACTTCTCTGAAGAGGATAAGCTGAGGTCAGAAAACCCATGCTCAGAACAGAGAGTCTGTAGGATTCTGCCGATTCACCCCCTGTCCCGCTGTGTTCTATTGCTCCCCTGCTCCCCCTCCTCCCCTCTACAGCGGGCTGGGTGCAGGGAGGCATGGGAAGTATGTGTGTGCTCTAGAACAAGAAGCATCTCAAAAGGCAGAAGGGTGTCAGACAGGAAGGTTATCGGGGCATCTGCTTGAGTCAGCTCCTACCACTGCCTGCACTTGTCCCCCAGTGCAGGTTCCATGGCTTCTGCCCTCCTTGCTGCCTGCAGCTCAGGTAAGCATCTGGACATGTCAGCATCTGAGCATAGGAGCTCCAATGTCCAGTTTTGGATTCTTTAAGTAAAGAAGGGGGACACCACAGGAAGTGAGATTGAGGCAGACATAAATTAATTGCAAAAAGAATGAAGACTCAGGGCAAAAGGGGTAGTATATTGGATATGGTGCTTGTTTTGCGCATGGCTGACCTGGGTTCAATCCCTGGCACCACATATGGTTTCCCGAGCCCGCCAGGAGTGATCCCTGAGCACAGAGCCAGGAGTAAGCCCTGAGCACCACAGGAGGGAAGGAATAAAGGGAGGGAGGGAGGAAAGAAGGAAAGAAGGAAAAAAGAAGGAAGGAAGGAAGGAAGGAAGGAAGGAAGGAAGGAAGGAAGGAAAAGCAAAAAACTGAGATTCATCCACTGCAGATGGGGAAGGCTGAGGGAGCTCATGTACTGACTTCAAACAGAGATCCCAACCCAGGGTATGACCAATAGCCCTCTTTATTCCCAAGACCAAGTAGGAAAAGGTTAGGCTTTCATAATGACAGAAATGCCAAAATTGAGAGTGGGAGAAAGAGAAAGGGGGGGGAGAGACAGAGACAGAGAGATAGAGAGGAGAGAGAAGACAGACAGACAGAGAGGAGAGAGACAGACAAACAGACAGAGAGAGACAGAGAGACAGAGACAGAGACAGAGAAAGAATTAAATGCTTGGAATTAGCTAACGCAATGTTGATTCTGATGCATAAGTTTTTAAAAATCTGCAGATTTTAAGACATAGGTTAGATATTTTGGGCTGGAGTTATAGCATAGCAGATAAGGTGCTTGCCTTGCATGCAGCTTACCTGGGTTCGATACCCAGCATCCCATAACCAGTGATTCATCAGTGCAGAACAGGGAGTAACCTCTGAGCATCATCAAACCAAACAGACAATAAATAAATGAATAAATAAATAAATAGCACTGTAACTCTGTCCTCCCATTGTTAATAGAATTTCTCGAGTGGGCACCAGTAACATCTCTATCGTGAGACTTGTTATTACTTTTTTTTTTTTTTGCTGTTTGGGTCACACTTGGCGATGCATAGGAATTACTCCTGGTTCATGCACTCAGGAATTACTCCTGGCGGTGCTCGGGGGACCATATGGGATGCTGGAAATCGAACCTGAGTTGGCCATGTTCAGGGCAAGTGCACTACCTACGGTGCTATTGCTCCAACCCCTGTTGTTACTGTTTTTGGCATATGGAATATGTCATGAGTAGCTTACCAGGCTTTGCCATGCAGGCCAAATACTCTCGGTAGCTTGCCGGGCTCTCTGAGAGGGGCGGAGGAATCGAACCCAGGTTGGCCGCATGCAAGGCAAACACCCTACACACTATGTTATCACTCTGGCCCAAATAAATAAAAATAAAATTAAAAAAAAAGAAAAAAAGAAAGAAAAGAAAAAATAAAACAGGTTAGATTTTTGGGCCTTGGAGATGAATCCTGGGTAGAATGGGCAGGTGGCTGGGATTGGGTGCCCATTCAAACCCCAGGACCTATTGCAACTGGAGAGGCAATTTCTAGGAGGGAACTGAGCTCAGTCCTGACCCTCTGTCCCTTTCCAGTCCTGCAGGGCAGGTGGCATGAGTGGTCTGCAAAGTCAGAGAGTAGAGTAGAGTGCTGCTTGGTCACGTTAGTTCTTACAGAGGCCAGAGGCTGCGGGTTTAGGCAGGGAGAGTAGCACAAGGATGAGCACAGCTGAGGGCTTAGAAGAGAGCTGCATGCCCTGGCTAACTGCTGGTGGGTGCATGGCCTCTTGCAGAAAGCTCTTGGCTAGCCCCAGGCTGGTCTGGGTGCTTCCTCTGTTCCCACACACTCTGCACTAGGTTGGCCCTGAAATGAACCCTGTGGCACTCAGATGCTCCCTGGGCATGCCTCTCTCCACATCAAACTGTGATCAGCAGAACATATTCTGCTCTTCTCCAGACTGTCTCTTGCACCTGACACAGGGTAGACCATGTTAAATAAAGGCTGAGAGGGTCTTGATTCATTGATCAAAGTTCCTATGTCTTTGTCCCCATAGATGACTCCAGTAGGACCTGCTAGAAATTTCTGGATCACCTCACAAGACTGCTAGAGAGATGGTTTGAGGAGGGGCTGGGGAAATGGTTCATAGGACTACAATACACACTTTTCATATAGGAGCCTCAAAGTTGATCCCTGGCTCCACATGGTCCTCTGAGCACCATCACGTCTGACCCAGAAATGAACATAAAAGATGGAATCCTTGGGGGTTGGAGAGATAGTCCAGCACGTAGGGTGCTTGCCTTATATGCTGCTGACCCAGGTTCGATCCCCGGCACCCCATATGGTCCCCCTGAGCACTGCCAGGAATGATTCTTTTATTTTTTTCTCTTTACTTTTATTTATTTTATTGTTTGGGAACCACATGTGGTAGCGCCAGGAGTTCCTCCGAACTTGGTACTTGGGCTTGCTCCTGGCGATGCTGGCGCGTGCTGTGCCTGGTAAGATGGTGCTGAACCGTCTGCAGGCAGAGCACTCTGCCCGACCCTCTTGTGACTTTTTTTTTTCTTAATAGATTTTATTTTATTTTTATAAAGCTGTTCACAATACAAAAGGGAATGCCCAGCCACAGAGGAGGGGTGGGATGGGGGGATGGGAGGTGGGAAGGATACTGGGATCAGTGGTGGTGGAGAATGAGCACTGGTGGAGGGATGGGTACTCGATCATTGTATAACTGAAACCTAAGCACAAAAATTTCTAAGTCTACAACTGTGTCACATGGTGCTTCACTAATAATTTTTTTAAAAAAAATTTAAAAAGAAAGCTGTTCATTACAGATAATATTCAAATGCCAATCCTATCATGTGCACCTTCCCACCATTTCCTTAAAAGGAAAGTGTGAAGATTGTTGTATTTCATCCCGGAGCCATTTAAGTAAGCCCTTGTATAAGAGATTACCGGCATGTATGTTAAACCTAAACAAATGTGTGGTACTTTTGGTACATCAGTGGGCTCGAGCATAAGAGGTCGCGTAACCACAAATGTGGTCACGCTCCAGGACGTTCTATGTCACTCTCTCCCAGTAGCTTTATTTCATAGTCTCTGGATCTTGGCCCCTGATGAGATTATACGGTGCTGGGGGCAGTTTGTCGATGTGACTGTCAAGTTACTGGAAAACTAGGGAGTTGGGGGGACAGAGGCCCAGTCCTCTTCTGAAAGAGCTTGGAGATCTCAGTCACAGGTCCTGCATATCTGGGTTTTTCTGCAGGTTCCCTCATAGGTAGGACTCGTTCAAGCCTGTGGAGAGCGGCCTTGAGCATTGCTGTGGTTGGGTTCTGAAGGTTTTTGGCTGCCGGGGTTCTGCTGAAACTCAACGCACCCCCACGAATGATTCTTGAGTGCAAAGCTAGGAGCAAGCTCTGAGGAGCACTGCCAGATGTGGTCCCAACCCCCCCCCCAAAAAAAAAAAGAAAAGAAAAGATGTAACTCAAGTCAATTCGAGTTCTGGTCCCAGCTCAGACACAAAGCAGCAGCAAGACCTCATTAGGACATAATTCCTTTCCTGTGCCTCAGTTTCTTCATCTATCAAGTGGGGGTGGCAACCCACAGATTCACAGGGTTGCCTTGAAAACCGAATGAGATAATGGGTGTGCAGGCGGTGAAAACATCTAGAGAAAGGTCTTTAAGACTGAAACCGAGGTAAGAAGTTATTAATAGCCTCATTATTATTCTTACCCAGAATGCCCCTGGAAAAGCAGCATGTGGCAGCCCCACCCCCGCACCCCACCCTTCCATACTATTTCTGTCCCTGGAAAGCAGGTTCTTGGAGAGGTAGATCCTGCTTTGCCACCGTGTGGGGACGTGGGTGGGAGCGGGGCCGACGGTGTCCACCCTGGGCCTGTGGCCTGCTCCTTCTCTGGCCTGTCTCCAGACCCTGGGGTCTAGAAAACATGGCTGACAGGGGAACAGCACTTATCTGCAGGGTCCCTCTCATCTCTGCCATGGCCTTTGACATGATAGGGGTGCTGGTGGGGTGCTGAAGCGACCCCACCAAGGCACATGTTCTTCTCCCTTCTTTCTGAGCTAAAAGCAGCTCAGGGGTTTATCCTGCCTCATCTATTTTTCTTCTCTTTGTCTTTTTGTTTTGTTTTGTTTTAGCCACACCAGGCAGTGCTCAGGCCTGACTCCTGCCTCTGTGCTCAGGGATCACTCCTGGCAGTGTTCAAGGGACCCTATGTAGTGCTGGGGATCAAACAGGGTGGGCTGTGGGCAAGACAAGAACCTGACTCCTGGTACTATCTCTCCATCCCTCACCCTGTTTTTCTTCCCCTGGTTTCCCCATTGCCTGAGAACCCCCATCCCAGGGCAGGTAGCCCCAGGGCCAGTGTGGGAATAAGTATAGGTCTCTCTTCCACCCCACTTGCTCCATGCCCCAGCCTCCCCCTCCCCTGCCTGCCTCCCCCTGACCTCTGGTCTGTGACAGAGAGCCACACAGAGCTGGCGGTGCAGAGACAGGCAGAGGGATCCAGACAGGCTGGCACACCTGTGGACTATTGGCCTAGGGCCCAGTCTCTCCAGGCTAGAGCCTACTGCTAGTTTGCTCCGGGCCGGATGCTATCCTGTAATCAAGATGAGGACAGAGCAGAGAGGAGAGCAGGGTCTACCCAGCAGCATGGGTCCAGGGCAGGAAGAGGCCAGACCCTGTCTGAGGTCCAGCTGCTGGGCTATGGAATCAGCTGAGGCTTCGCCAACCCTCACTGGGGTAGTACACTGCAGCTCTGTCAGGAGGAGGAGGACCAGAAGCTGAAACAGCCGGCCACAGGGACCGGGCCGGGCCATGATCGGAGCAATGCAAGATGGGGAGGCCTCTAAGCTCTCCTCCCTGACCTGGCTCCCGCTCTGCACTGGGCTAGCTGGTTCTGCTGCCTTTGACTTAAAACGCTGCCCTCAATTCTATCTTTAGCTCTGGCTGCTGGCGCCTGAGTTGACAGGCAGGATGGGGGCTTGTGCTGGGGTATGGGGAACGTGCTGTTCCTAGGTTTTCCGAGAAGGTGACTCTGACGGCGAGGGCTGGGGAGTGCGTGGCAACCCTGCTTGAAGGGACGGGGGCTGAGTCCTAGCACAGAGGGACCGGAAGTGAGCAGACCAAGTCAGGGCCCCTGAAGAACTGTGTCATTGTGGACAGGTCACGTCTGTTGGCCTCAGTTTCCTTGTCTGTTGAAAGAACCTGGCCAAGTGGTTTTCCGTTTCTGTGAAAGCAGCCTGGAATCCTGGTCAGGACCTCACGCCTGTCCACTCTGGGAATGCCACACTGCTACGAGCTGTGGAGCTGCAAGGCAGGACCCGTGGGACAGAAGGGCTGCCCTAAGCCTTCCGTGGGGTCTTTCTTGTCAGGCCTGAACTTTGAACTTCCCAGAAACAAATTCTTTTAGACAGAGGCAGCTCAGCCTTCCACATACAAACAGGCCTGAGGAGCCAAAATAAATACTGCCCATTGTAACAGGTGGCGAGAAGGGCACCCCCAACTGCCTCTCCTGAGGCTGCAATGAAATCCCTTATCTGAGCCCTTGCGCACCTTCAAGGTCCAGTGAGGCCCACTGAGCAATCGGAGCAGTGACCTTTCCCAGTCAGAGCAGGTGAAGCGCTTGGAAAGATGAGGAAGCGGGGGAGGGGTGACCTTTGTGCATCAGTAGAAGGTTCTAGAAAGAATGTTCCAAACCCACAGTGAAAGGGGGGTGGGAGGGTTCATCCGTGGATAGAGGCGAGCCCCAGGATAAGTGACAGGGAGATTTGAGAGAATATGCCAGGGGAGGAAAGCAGAGCCAGGACCCACCGGGCACCCCTCCATCCTGGGGCTGCAGAGGGGGATGGCTCGGGAGGCCTTTGAGTTCCTGCAGAGAGGTGCTGGCCCTGTGTCCCCAGGACCTGGGCGCAGCTAGGCGGCGCTAGCCTGGGGAATGCCAGAAACCCTGTAGAAGGGAAGCCTAGGCCTGCACTCACTCATCCTTGGGGCCTGGCCTTCTGGATGGCTGGAGGTGCCATGGGGGTCTCTAGAGACCCTAGAACCTCGCTCCTTGCCTCCATTTCCTTTCTCGTTATGTAGATGACCTTCCACCAACTTCCTTCCTGGAGCACTCCCAAGCAAGTCCAATGACAGAGTGGAAGTTGTTTGGATGTCAGAATGCACGTGGAGCGCTTTGTTTGGTGGCCAGAGGGTCAGGGTCCTGCTCTGGGACTGGCCGCCTCTTCCTGCTCCTTTGATATTTTATTTTTATTTTGAGGTCACACCTGGCTGAGCTCAGGACTTATGCCTGGCTCTGGGCTCAGGAATGACTCCTGGCAGGGCTCAGGGAACCATATGGAGTGCCACGGATGGAACCCAGGTGCAAGACAAGGGCCCTCGCCACTGTACTCTCTCCAGCCTGCCTCCCGGTCCTTTAAACTTGCCATGGGCATCCACTCGCTGACCCCTCTCTCTCTTCTAGCCTCCCCTGCCTCCCTCTCAGCCACACCTGCATTCTCTCTCTTGCCTCAGCCCGCTTCCGCCTCTGACACTGAACTCCCTGGAAGGCAAAGTTTCTCTCCGGACCCCCACTCCAGGCCCCCCCAACCTCCCTCCGCTCCTCCCACATACACCTGCTGGAGCTGTCCTCCCCCTCCCGGAGGCCTGCTGTGCGCTCAGGTGTGCAGCCCACAGGAAGCCGCGTTACTCATCAGTGAGGACTCGGGCCCACTCTGCCAGTGACCGGAGCCTTCCAGACTCTGATCCGCTTCTTCCCGGCTGCTAGCCAGGTCTCCCCACATCTCTCTGCTGAATCCCCCAAATACCCTTGGGCTGACTGGTCACTCCTCGCCTCCCTCACTGACACCAAGACCTCCTTTCCTCTGTAGAGTGTGTGTGTGTGTGTGTGTGTGTGTGTGTGTGTGTGTGTGTGGTATTGGGTAGGTCCCCTGATTTTGAGGCTGGTCCTTGCCAAAGATACCACAGTGCTGGTCTTAAGGGGGTATCTGGTGCTAGCTCGCGGGCAGAGTCAGTCACTGTATAGATGTCACCTTGTCAGAGGGCCTCAGAGTGCCAATGGGGAAGGTGACAGAGTCAAGGACAGAGGTCACAGGATCTCTGAGGGTGGGGAGATCTCCTAGCACTTACACTCAAAAGTGCTCCCCTGAGGCCTCTCTCCTCATGACAAGCTGGGTTGGGGACACAGCTGAGGGGCACCCACAGTCACCACCACAGGCCGGGCGGCACCTGTTTCCTGGACACTGGCTGCTGCGACCTCTGTGTGATTTGCCCTTCAGAGCATTTGTGCCACAGAAGCTGGTGGTGGGACCCAGGATAACCTTTTGATGCTTTCCAATGTGCAATTTCTTTTATATTTCTTTTTATTTATTGTTGGAAAATGAGAAGTCCTCTCTTGCCAGCAATTCATTTACCAAAATAAACAAGAATTCTGCTTTTCGTGACAAAGACAGTCCCTGCACGCCAATCTTAGGGCTGCCAGATTGCGGCTCGGGTAGCTGCGGCCAGCTCGGCTCCACCTGGAAGCTGAGCTGGTTCATCGTGGAGGTTATGGCGGAAAGAGAAAACGCGGCCTAGAGGGAGTGAGGATAGCGACGCCTGGGCTTGTTTTCACCTCTGGCCTTCTTGGAAACAAGTTTTGTGTCCTTGACTCTGCCCTCCTTCACTCTCTACCTTCCAGGTTTTTCTTTTTTCTTTCTTTCTTTCTTTTGGAGGGGGGTTGCTCAGGGTTTACTTTTGGTTCTGCACTCAAGAATCACTCCTGGATGGGCTGGAACAATAGCACAGTGGGTAGGGCATTTGCCTTGCATGCAGCCGACCCAGGTTCAATCACCAGCATCCCATATGGTCCCCTGAGCACCACTAGTAGAGATTCCTGAGTGCAGAGCCAGGAGTAACCCTTGTGCATCGGTAGATGTGACACAAAAAGAAAAAAAAAAGAATACTTCTGGTGGGCTCCAGGGACCATACAGGGCGATGGGGATTAAGCCTGGGTCAGCCCAGTGCAAGACGAAAGCGCCCTACCCACTGTACTATTGGTCCAATTTTAAAAAAGAAGCTACAGATAATTCTTGTGTTTGGGGGTTCAGCTCCATTTGGCCAATCTCCAGCCTTTCCCCAACGAGCGTGCAGCCTGGTTTCCTGTTTCTCAAATACATCACTCGTCTGCTGGCACTTCCCGGGCTTTTGCTCTCCAGGACCCTTGGCTTGCTATGTTTTGTCTGTGGCTTGACCCCCCCACCCCCCCACTCCCCCGCCAATCAGAAAGCTGCTTAAGGGGCTGTTGACTTGCCAAGCTCTAGAAACAGCATCTAGCCAGCGGAGGCAACTTCGCCTCTTCCCTGACGGCTGGATAAACTGGGTGCAATGTGGAGAAGGGAGGGGTAGGCAGGTTGGGAACTGAGATGCAGCCTTGCCGGGAGGCTGGGAAGATGCGCGGGGAGGCAGAGTCGGGGGGTCTGGGGGTGGATGCTCTGAGTGGCACCAGCCCGAGACCATTAGAGATGATGTGGGGGGAGTTAAAAGCAGTGATTAAGTCTGAGAACATTGTCTCCTCGTCTCAGCCCCTGCTGAGAATCAATCCCAGTAATCACCCTCCCCTATCTCCTCTGCTGCTCCCTGAGGTTTGGCTCACTCTCGTCAGGTAGATTTAGGAGAGCAGAGAAAGGACCCACAGGCCTCTTCATCTGCTCTTCCAGCTGCCCACTTCCTGTGCCCACTTCTAGCTATCTTTGCCAAGATTCGATGTATTCTGCTCCCAGGGATTCCTTGGGTCAGACCCGGGGCAAGTATTTTCTGTGCTTAGTTTCTGGGTGTCTAAGGTTAAGGAAAGAGATACAGCCTTGGTTTCAAGGAGCTCAGAGTTTCTCTTGGGGTCCCAGTAAACATTGTTAACATTGGCCACAGGCAGAGAAGAGCGAATCATCTCCTCTAGGTAACAGCAGGAAGTGAAACTCACTTCCTACTTTTCAGCTTTCATCTCTCCTGGTACCTCTCTATTGTCTTCCCCACAAGCAAGTCCTGGAATCTTCTGGACACAGCACCCCAGGGAGCCTCTGTATTTAGATCCTCTCCAGAGAGACACAGCGGGCCCAGCTCTCTTGAAGGAATATGTGGGCAAAGCAACCCTTGATAACAAAATTCAATGAACAATGTACAGACCAGACTCAGTGAGTTGTTTGCTCTGGATTTAATCTAACACTTGGCTTGCATCTCCTTGGGCCATTAGGATCCTGTGTTAGGCACAGAGGAAGTGGTGCTCCGTGAGGAAAAGAACAAGCTAAGTTTTGCCTCTACGGACCATGTCCTCCATGTATTTTTAATATTTTTCTCATTTATAAAACTTCAATTCAAACAGAATCATATGGAATATAGGACTTTGAAGTATTAATGCTTCTTGGACTCAACTGAACTCCCATTAAAGTCACAGTACTAAATTCTTGAAAATCTCATGAGTTTCTATAATCACATGAAATTTATCTTCTACTCTGTATTAGTGACGGTTCTCATTATAAGATGACCTTCCTTTCCTCCAATGCCACGTCCCTCAAAGTCTAGTTATAATGACGCACCAGGAAAGAGAGACAGTTGTCTTGCCCTCTCCTGGCACATTATTTTATCCCTGGGGATACACAGACCTCCTGGGAACCAGGAGAGTGGAAACATCAAACTCATTTTCCGATTCTCCCTCCTTCCTAGGCCTCTTTCTGCCTGACCCTGACAGGTGGCTTCATTCTCCTTGGTTTTCCTACCTTGGCCCCTACTCCGTCAAACCTTCTGGTTCAGGGGCACCCCATCACTGCCTTTCCTTGTTGTCTCTCTCTTAGGGGCAGCTCCCTATTGGGATATGGCCTTCCTTGGACCTAGCATTGCTTTTTTCTGGACACACAAACATTCAGGGTCAAAGAAGGCCAAGACATTTATTTCATTTATAAATTGATACAAAACTATTTTTTGTTTTTTTGTTTGATTAGGTCATATCCAGCAATGCTCTGGGCTTACTCCTGGCTCTGCACTCAGGAATCACTCCTGGCAGTGCTTTGGAGACTGTATGGCATGTCAGGGATCCAACCTGATCGGCTGCATGCAGGGCAAATCTACCCACTGTGCTTTCACTCCAGCCCCACAAAACCATGTGTTGGTTCCCTGCTCCTTGTCTTAAGCATAGCTAGACTCTGGAAATATGGTGGTGAGCAAAATACCAATGCTGTTGCCTCCCTCCACCCCAACCCCTGCTCCCATGATGGTTCCCAGTTGCTGGGGGAGATAATATTAGCCACACCTTGGAAGGAGCCCAGAGTGGAGCCTCGGATACTAGGAGGGTGCATGGCAAAGTTCTGGGTCTGGTCTGCATAAGGCGGTCAGGGAAGGTGTCCCTCACTAAGGGACAGGTCAACAAAAGTGTGGAGAATGAGGAGGTGTCCCTCCATGAAAGTAGAGCAATCCAGGGCACTGCTGGCCATTCCAGACAGAGGGAACGCATTATGACTGTCCCATGACTGGGGCAGGAGTGGAAGGGAGAACTGAAAGCGCCCAGTAAACTGGAGGGCAGACGGAGAAAGGAGAAGTGGCTGCCCATGAGCTGGGTCAGGGGGGTGGAGGTGCAGAATTCTAGAATCCCACTACATTATTTGAGCTGGATGTGTGTGCGCGCACACACACACACGCGCATACACACACACACATTCCACATGGGCACACACACTGTTACGCACATTCATATATTCACACAGTGACACACACACACACACTCACACTGGCACATAGTCACACACATACCCACACACATGGTTACACTCACAGACACACACTCATATACATAAGCATACACACAGGAAGCAGTGTCAGGGCATAATCAAATATGCTGACTTAGTTCCAGAATAAATGAAGCAGGAGGAACTTTGAGTAAAACCAGTTAACCAAGACAGGCAGTTCAGGAGGAAATGAAGAGAGACAGGAACACACCAGAGGCCCTGAAGACACCGGGGCAGGGCGGAGCAGACAGCGGCATGGATGGAGAAGAGATGAACTGGTGTCTCTGGAGCCTCCTCCCAGCACAAGTCCTCACCTGCCCGGCCTCGCTCAGAGCCAGTGTCCCCAGCAAGCACTCCTGGGTGACCACCACCTTGTATGCATGTACTGCCACAGCAACCCCCATGGCTAGGCCCTAAGGAGGGCTTCTTGCCTTTCCCACTGGTTTTGGGGCTCCTTGTCTTCACCATGATCACCCCCAGAGCTCAGCACCGTGCCTGGCACACTCACGCCCATACTTGGTTCTGTCCGTGTGGTGACAGGGGACAGAGTGAGCCGGATCCCAGTCTGTGCCACTCTTGGGGTGCAGAGCAAATGCTTCAGGAGGGCCACAGGTCCCAGCGTTAACCTGGCTCTGCAGCATTTAAACCCAGAGCCTTGGGCTTCTTGTGGGGTCCCTGTGGGTAGACCCAACTCACCAACTTTTGCCCGACACCCTTGAGAACAGCTGCCCAACCGAGGCAGCAAGTTCTCAGTAGGAGCAGCCTCTGTCTGGCCCCTGGAGTGCCAACCTGGATTTCCTTTTGAGCTCCAACCTCTCTCCCAGATATTGATCTGAGAGAGGCCCAGGCCCCGAGGGCCTCACCTCCTGCCCATCGTGCCCTGGACGTGCAGGCGCAGACGGGGAACATGTCTCTGAGCCATTCCTCGGGACACCTCCGGCTGGCCCCCTGGGCCTCGTGCATGCTGGGCTGAGCACAGACAGGCTCTGGCTGGAAAGCCAGTGGGGTTGGCTGGCCAGGAGGCTGCTGCGATCCAGGGAGGCAAAGACGAGAGAGCTGGGGAAGCTGGAACCTGATTTTGCTTTCTGAGGCCACCAGACCCCAGCCTGCAGCTTCGGGGCCTCCGTCCTGATGAAGTCAGGAGCAGCCAGGAGCACGGTAGGTTTGCTGAAATCAACTGCAGACAGACGGCAGCTGGTGGGGAGGGGAGCCCAGTGCCAGGCCTGGAGGATGCAGAGAAGCTCCTATTGTCACAAGTCCCGCACACAACAGCCGGTTTCTAGAGACCGGGAACCCACATCCTGTCCTGGCACGGCCCACCCAGGGCAGGGTCCCACTGACCCTTTATTTTAGGAGAGTGAAACTAATCAACAATCCCTAAGGCCAAGGAAGTACAGGGGTTCTGGATCTTGCCTTGCATCCTGCTTATCTGGTTTGAATCCTCAGCATTGCATGTGGTCCCTTGAGTTGAGCACAGAGCCAGGAATAGTCCCTAAGCATCACTAAGTGTTACCCAGCCTCTGCCCTCTAGCCCTACACATCAATGTGTATTTAGCCTTCCTGCCCCTTTGGGGACAAAGGCTGCTAATGGATTACATGGTCAGATTAAAAAACCTAAAGAATCATGACATGTTCCCATTTAAAAAAAAATTCCACCGAAGAGCCGCTGGGTAGAGGCAATCACTTAAAGACGAAAGGCACCTCCTCTCACAAGAAGTTTCCCAGTGTGGTAGGATGAAAAGCTGACACAAAAATTATATGTGACAAAGAATGTGGTCAAGTGTCCTAAAAAGAGAGTTAGCATGGGCCCGAGAGAAGACAGCCCGCAGGGAAGCCATCCGTCTGGAATGGCATCTGGAATTGGATTAGGAAGACAAATTGTGGCAAACGCCTGTGAGTCGTGTCTGTGAAGCAATCTCCCTTCTTACTTGGGGTGATCATGATCACTGGACTCTCATTGAGGCAGGATGCATTGTACACTGGCATCTCTCGACAACACTCAATCCTGCCTTGGGCACTGCATGCCCCTCATCCTGTTTACAGCTGAGGAAATTGAGGCCTCTTAATCCAAAGTCAATCAACTGCAAAGAGAGGAGCTAGGATGTAAAGTTAACTCATATTTTGAATTGTAAATGTTATAGAAATTTATAGACCAATTCTGGGCTTCAAACATGACAGACACCAGGAAAAAGTCTTTTTGGTTTTTTTTTTCCTTTTTTTGGGTCACACCCGGCAATGCTCAGGGGTTACTCCTGGCTTTGCACTCAGGAATTACTCCTGGCAGTGCTCGGGGGACTATATGGGATGCTGGGAATTGAACCCGGGTCGGCTGAGTGCAAGGCAAATGCCCCACCTGCTGTACTATTGCTCCAGCCCCAGCCAATGATCTTTAACTCTCAATGAAAAAAAAAATTAAAATAGTCTAATGACGGTCACAGTCCTCTCGTTGTTCATCGATTTGCTCGAGCGGGCCCAGTAACGTCTCCATCATGAGACTTGTTGTTACTGTGTTTGGC
>JAOXYA010000019.1:10093540-10103641 GCA_028565675.1 Sorex palustris
ACCCATCCCTCCACCAGTGCTCATTCTCCACCACCACTAATCCCAGTATCTCTCCCACCCCCATCCCCCATCCCCCCAACCCCCCTGCCTCTGTGGCAGGGCATTCCCTTTTGTTCTCTCTCTCCTTTTGGATGCTGTGATTTGCAAAAGAGGCATTATGTGGCAATCATGTTTGGTCTATAGTCTACTTTCAGCATGCTTCTCCCATCCTGGGAGGATCCTCCCAACGTCCTTTATTTGGTGCTCCCTTCTCTATCTGAGTTGCCTTTCCCCCTAGCATGTGCGGGCCAGCCCCAGTTTGATGCCCAGGATCCCATATGCCCTGCCCAAGTCCCGCCAGGAGTGAGCCCTGAGCACTGCCAGATATGGCCCAAACCCTCCCCCCTCCACACACAAATGTGGGTACCACTTCTGATCCGCTTCTGACGGGGAGGAAGGATGGTTCTACCGTGGGTGTTCTACCAGACCCTGTAGGCACTCCAGGCCAGCTGGGCTCTTTCTAGGCCTTTCTCTCTCCAGCCTTAGGGCTAGACTGCTGAGCCCCCCACCCCCACCCCCCAACTCCCCAACTCTGGAGACTCAGACTTTGTGAGACCAGAGGGAGGAGCTTCCAAGTGCCAGAGCTCTCTGTTCCGTCCCTGTGCTCTGCATCCTGATTAGTCAAAGCCTCCGAGTGCGCAGAGAAGCTGGGGGGTGGAGGTGGGACACTGACTCTCACGGGGGACGAAGTCAGAACTTCCCCACGCTGGGCCAGCAGGAGGGAACAGGGGCTCGGCTTACCTGTGTAAGTGGTCTGCCCGAACATCCAGGCGCCCTCCACGGGGATGTAGCCCTTTCCGCTTGGGCAGATCTCGCTGAATTCCACTGCACGGGGAGGTAGAGACTGAGCCAGGGACAGGGATGCTCCACCCCACCCCTTCCTTGCCTGCCCCCTCCCCACCCCCCGCTTGGAGCTGTGAGGGTTGGGAAAGCCGGGGCCTTACCTGAGTCCTCGGCGGGGCAGGGGGCACAGGCGTCCCCCCAGCTGGTGCCCTGGGTACAGCAGCACTCGGCCCGCGTGGTGTTCCGGCCCAGGAGGCGGGAGCAGGGCTGGCCTTCCGTCCCCGAGTAGCACTCTGCGTGGCGGGGACCCGGGGGGTGCTCCCCTGTGGGGGCCTCAGGGACACTCTGACCTGGGTGACAGGGGCCCCTTCTCAGTGTCCTTTCTCAGTGGCTCTCAGAGGCCTCCTCGCCGTGGAAAGACTTTCAGGCTTGAGCACAGGCGCGGGACTGTTCATTCCCACGGTGATGGCCGCTGCGCCCCCCCCAGGCCCCCCAGACCACCCTGCCCTCCTCCCTGGGGTCCCCAGCTGGAGCCCTGGGTACAGCTTGGTGGTGCCCAGCCTCCTCCTCCACCCATGTCAGCCACCAGCCAAGGGGTGAGGAGGGCTGGGGTGTTGGGGAGCAGGATGGGTGGGATGAGGGGGTGGCTCAATCTGAGCTCCCCTGGGGCCGCCCTCAATGGGTGGGGGCTTTGAACCCAGAGACTCATCCCAGCCAGCTACCCCCCGCCCCAACCTCCACCCCAGGACCCTCATTCCCACCTGGAACGGATCTCTGATCTCCTCAGGGCTCTCAGACTCACAACTGCACATGCCCCCTCCCTCCTCCATAAGCAATAGGCGGTCCTTCCCGGCAGGGTGGGCTAGAGGGGCTCACCTCCAGCACCCCGCGGGCGGCAGCGCCCTTCCTGAGCGTCGTACTCCTCCAGGTCGCTGGCGCAGAGACACAGGAAGGAGCCCTCCACGTTCTCACAGAGCGCCGCCCCGCACACGGCCAGCATGAGCTCACACTCGTTCACGTCTGTGGCCAGGAGGACAGGCTGGTAGTTAGGGGAAGCCCTGGGGCCCCTCCCCACCCCTGCCCAGAGAAGCAGGTGCAGCCCAGCAGGAGCTGAAGGGGAGGTCTGAGTTAGCTCACAGGGCAGGGGGAGGAAGAGGAGGGTGAAGCCCCCCGACAGACCCCGAAGAAAGGATGTTCCTGTCAAGTGTGTCCCGGCTCTAGAAACCTTGAGGACTCCCCCCCAACACCCCCCCACACACACACAACCTGGCCAAGGTGCCAATCACAGGTGGGTATGAGCTATGAGCTCGCCCTGCCTCGCCCGCTCTCTAGGGCCTGCTGTGCACACAGGAGCCCCAGCCCTGGCCACTCTGCACGGTAACCCCTGGCACTGGGGGTGGGGGTGGGGGTGAGGGGTGGGGCCTACGAGCTTCTCACCCACGCAGTCCCAGCCTGAGGCGGAGTTCTCGAAGCCCTGGTCGCAGAGGCAGCGGAAGGAGCCGTCGGTGTTGTCGCAGAAGCCGTGACTGCCACACATGGTGTCGTTGGCACACTCGTCGATGTCTGGGGGCGGCGGGGACCCCGAGGGACAGCCCATGGAGAACTTGGTCAGTTTGCTGGGAATGTTTGTCTGTTTATTGGGTCTATGAACCCTCCAACCCCCACCCCCACCCCAGTTTGGCGAAAAGTAACTGGTAAACAGCGGCCAAAAAAAAAAAAAATTCCTCTGGAGGAAAGTACCTGGCCGGACCCTGGGAATTAGCCACTCCCCGTGCCCTTGCTGCCCACTCACCAATGCATTCGCCTGTTGGTGCCAGGTGGAAGCCAGGCTGGCAGCCCCGCACGCAGCGGAAGGAGCCGAGGCTGTTCTCGCACCGCCAGGCCCCACACACTGGACGGCTGTAGTCCTCACACTCATTGATGTCTGTCCCCAGGGCCAGCAGAAGGGGACAGGAGTGTCAGGCTTCTGTCTCACCTCGTTGGCCCCTCCCATCCCAGACAAGCTCTGATTTCTTCCATCTGTTCTGAATTCCTTGTCTCAGGTCAGTTCCGAAACATCCAGTTCCAAGTCTGCCCTCCCCACCTCACCCCAGCAGGAGGGAGCATCTAGGAGGGGAGCTCTGAGTCCTTTTGGCCCCCTGACCCCCATGCCACCCCCCAGCAGAGCTCTGCAGTCACTCCATCAGAGGGGACCCTTGGCAGGTGTGTTCCAGAGAGCGGTCCTCACCTCACCTCACCTCACCTCACCTCACCTCACCTCACCTCACCTCACCTCACCTCTGTCTCACGGCTCAATTTTGGGTCTCACCCGGCAATGCAAGGGGTTATTCCTGGCTCTGCACTCAGGAGTTACTCCTGGCGGTGCTCAGGGGACCATATGAGACGCTGGGAATTGAACCCAGGTTGGCCGTGTGCAAGGCAAATGCCCTACCCACTGTGCTATCTCTCCTGCCCCTCACGGCTCAATTTTAAGGTGGCCCCTAACTACTTCTCCCAGAGGAGGCTGGCGGGTACTTAAGAAAGCGCCACTGGACCAACATGGCTCTAAAACACTGTCTGCTCTGTTAGCATGAGGGGCTCAGTTGGTCTTCTGCCCTTTGCCATCTGTGCCGTTCCCTCGGGAAGCCAGGCCCCGTCTATCCCAGCTTCCCAGGCAGCTGGGTCCTGGCAGTGGGGGTATGACTGACCGATCACAGCCACCGAGGAAGCCCTTACCCACACACTCGGTGCTCTCGGTGGCAGGCTGGAAGCCAGTGTTGCAGAGACAGCGGAAGGAGCCATCCGTGTTGATGCAGCGGCCGCCCTGACACCGGTCGGGGCCTGCACACTCGTCCACATCTGGAACAGACATGTGGGTCAGGCCAGCTTCCTCTGGCCCTTAGGAGGCAGCAGGTGGCTCAGGGTGAATGGGGCGGGCGGCCTGAGAGGCCAGGGCTGTGGTGAGGGGCCCTGGCACTGTTAAGGGGGAAGGAACAACACTTGGAGCTGGGAGGGTGCCCGCTTGCTGTGGACCCCAGGAGGCAGCCTTGGTGGAAACCCCAATTCCTCCTGGAATCCTGGGGACCCCCTTCTTAGTCTGCCAAAATTCCCTTCCCCCCAGCACTTTACGTTAGTCTGTCACTGTCACTGTCCTCCCGTTGTTTATCGACTTGTTGAGCGGGCCCAGTAACATTGTGAGACTTGTTACTGTGTTTGACATATCGAACACGTCACGGGTACTTGCCAGGCTTTGCCGTATGGGCAAGATACTCTCGGTTGCTTGCCAGGCTCTCCGAGAGGGGCAGAGGAATCGAACTTGGGTCGGCCGTGTTGGCCACATGCAAGGCAAATGCCCTACCCACTGTGCTATTGCTCCAGCCCTATTTTTTATTTATTATTTTTTTCTTTTTGGGCTACACCCAGTGATGCACAGGGGTTACTCCTGGCTTTGCACTCAGGAATTACTCCTGGCAGTGCTCAGGGGACTATATGGGATGCTGGGAATCGAACCCAGTCGGTCGCATGCAAGGCAAACGCCCTGTGCTCTCTAGCTGTCCTATTACTCTAGCCCCCTTGCTTTGTTTTTTGAGTATACTCTGGTTACTCCTGGCTCTGCACTGAGGAATCACTTCTGGCCTGCTCAGGGGACCCTATAGGGTGCTGGGGATTGAACCTGGGTTGGCCTCCCCCTGTCCCATCGCTCTAGCCTGACTTGATATTAGTCTAGACAGAGCCTCCAGCACCCGCTCCTGCTGGCAAGTGGGCCCTGGGCCTACAGGGTTCTCACCTTGGCAGCGGGTGGCCCCGTCCGTGGGGGTGTAGCCGGGGGCACACAGACAGAAGAAAGAGCCCATGCTGTTGAGACACTCGCCCCGGGGTGCACAGTGCTGCTCCCCCGAGCACTCGTCCACGTCTGCAGAGAGAGGACAGGCAGGGGCAGTGGCATGGTCGAGGATCCCCACGCTGCCTAGCCCCCGATTCCCTGGAGGGGGTACCCAAGCCGCTCACCCACACACACAGTGCCGTTGGCCAGCTGAAAGCCCTGGGGACACACGCACTGGTAGGAGCCCGCTGTGTTCTTGCACTCGCCACCCTGGCAGCTGCCCGGAAGGGCTTCACACTCGTCCACGTCTGCAGGGCACAGCGAGAGCCACAGGCCGCTGAGTCTGCACCCCTGGCCACAAACCACCCTCAGGGGCCTGGGCCCTTAAAGGGGGTATGGCTGGGAGGAGCAGGGCCACGTGACCACAGCTCTGTGGTCCACCAGGCAGCTCCCTTGGACTCAGTTTCTTCAGCCACACACAATGCCCCTCCTCGACCCCCCACCAGGGACGCCTGCTGTCCCAGCCCCTGAACCCCTCAGTGTTCTGGTTGAAGTGGCTTGGGTGTTGGGGAGAGGTGGAAGGGGTGACATGAGAAGTACACACAACCCATACAGGGAGGGAATGGTTGGAGGTCGTCCCCCTGGCCTACAGATGCGGGGCAGACACCTGTGCTGTTTTCATCCCCACTCCAGCTTCGCCCGCCCGTTCCGGGCCATTCCAAGGAACCCAGAGGAGCCCCAGCCACCAACTCAGCTCCCAGTCGGGCCCAGGAAGACACGCAGGTATGGCTCAGTGATCTGATGCTCAGCCTGGCTGAGAAAGCCTACCCCCTCGCAACTAGCCCACCGCCCACCTGAGATGTTCAGAGGTGTCCAGGGGTATCCTGGCTCGGAAGCAGCCCTCCCTGTCCCTGTCACACCTCTCTTTGCCCCACGCTTACCTTCGCATGTGCGACCCAGGGGGCTTGGCTGGTAGCCTGGGTCACAGGGCTGGCAGGTGAAGGAGCCCACCGTGTTGGTGCAGACTCCGTCAGGGCAGACTCCCGGAAAGGCACACTCGTCCAGGTCTGAGGGATCACAGCCAGTCAAGGCGACCCCCAGAGCCACCCCATCGAGGCTGGCAAGACAAAACGCCTCACCCCTTCTGCTTCCCCTCCCCACTGTCTGAGCTGGTGAACGCCCCCAGTGCCCCGGGATGGGAAGGCCCTGGTTAGGAGCCTTCTGTCGGCCCAGAGCCGGCTGACACTCCTGGCTCTACTCGGCCCCTGGCGCCCCTCTTCTGGGACTCCCTGACAGAGGTTCTCCCCGGGGCCCAGGGCCGGGAGGCATATGCTGGTCACTCTCTGGGTGGGAGGCGGTCTGTGGCCCTGGCGTGCCCGTCACCCAGGCCCCGGCTCACCTTGGCAGGCAGTGCCCTCTTCATTCACCCAGTACCCGCTCTCGCAGGCTGAGCAGGTGAAGGAGCCCTCGGTGTTCAGGCAGAGGCCCCCAGGGCACGAAGCCCGGTGAGCGCATTCGTCCACATCTGCAACGGCCATGGGGTCCCGTGAGGGGCTCCGGAGGCAGGGACGGGAGGGGATGGGGGTCTAGGTGAGAGGTGGGGGTGGTCTTGGGACAGACAGGTCACACACAGCCCTGGAGGTGGATGGTGGCCCTCTGGGCTCTGCCTACCTCGACAGCCCTTCTGGTCGGGGGTGAGCTCATAGCCTGGCTCGCAGGAGCACCGGAAGGAGCCCTCCAGGTTGGTGCAGCTTCCATGGGCGCAGACCCCGGGGGCCAGACACTCATTCACATCTGAGGGAAGGAAGCCCAGGGAGGGTGACTGGCGGCTTCTCTCTCTCGGGCCCACCCCACGTGGCTTAGAGTCTCAAGTGATGGAAGAGGGGGAGTAGCCTGACAGCCCCCCGTGAGGGCCAGGAGTCTATTCCTGCTCCCATCCTACCCTCTCCCCCCATCCCCACTGCCAGCTCACCTCATGAAGCACCCTGCCTCGGACCCAGAAAAGGGGGCCAAGACCCACCCCAGCTCTGGGGCGGGCTCAGCCCTTCCAAAGGCCCCAGCAGTGAGTGAAGGGACCCCCAAAGTTGGGTTCACCCACCAGTGGGTCTACATCTCTCCAACCTCCCTGCTGTCAATCAGACTGGCTGGGGCCCCTGTGCCTGGGAGAAGGGTGGGCAGTACAGCGAGAGTGGCCAGTCCCCAGGGCCTGGGAATTGGCTGCCCTCTTGGGAGCCTCAAAGGAGCTATTCAGAGGCAGCGCCTCCAACACTCGGAAGCACGCGCCCTCTTCCTGCAGGGCCTGAGTGGGAGTAGTGGGGTGTGGACAGCCCCCAGGCAGGAGCACCGACTGCTCAGCTGACCCTTTGATGGTGCCATGGGGAGGGGGGGTCAGGAGAGCACTAGCGACATCCTGGGAGCACAGCGGGTCTGGCTGCCTCTTCTGGAAACACCAGCAACCCCCCATCCCTGGCAGGAGGCAGCCACAGAAGCATCTGGCATCTGGGCCAGTAGCTACCAGACAGATACGGCCCAAGGGCCAGGGGGCCGCACCCTCGCTGACTCAGAGGGCAGAGCACTGGTCACCCAAGCACACCCGTCTCAGGCCCAGCCAGACCGTGGAGGACAATGGCCTCCCACAGATGCCCCTCGCCCAGCTCCTGCCCTTCCTGTGTGTGGGCCCCAGGAGGCCCCAGCCCCTTGGCCCGCAGCCCTCACCTACACAGCTCCCGCCCAGGCCCCGGAAGCCCGGCTCACAGGCCAGGCATGCGTAGGAGCCGGGGGAGTTGACGCATCTCGCATCGGGGCAGGTGCCAGGCTGACGGCATTCGTCGATATCTGAAAAATAAACCAGTCCGTCATGCATGGGGTGTGGGGTGGGGGAAGGAGGGCGGAAGCGGGGGAGGGCAGCCGGGTCCTGACCCTGTCCTCAGCAGGGAAAGATTCTGGACTGACAGGGATGTGGAAACAGTGAGCATTGTCTGGACCTCCCCGCGCCACGTCCCACCCGGTCCCGGCTGGGAGAAGGTTCTGGATGAGCATCAGTTGGAGCAGAAGCTGACTTCTGGGCCGGGCAGGGCCAGCACCTGCACTCTACCCCCCAAGTGGGGCTTGGGGCTCATCTCTCTCTGCCCAGGGGACTCCTGTCCCTTTACAAGGGTGGCAATGACTGTCATCGAGTACATGAGCCTGTCAGAGCCAGAATCAGAATCAGCCATGGGCAGGGCAGTGAAGGCCAAGTGAGCATCCTGCACCCTGAAACCAAGACTGAAGCTGTACCCCACAACCTGCCTGAGGCTGATGTTTGGGGGCAGCTGGCAAGGCTCCAGCTGAGAACGACAAGTTGGGGCGGGGTGGGGGGAGCTCTCAGCAGCCCCTGCCGTGAGACCTGGGAGCAGCAGCCAGGAGGGATGGACAGGAGCACGGGAGGAGGGACATGGGCGCACGGGAGGAGGGACTTGAGGGGACCCGCATGCCTTTGTTCCTCTGCCGGTACCTTCATGCGTGTGGAGAGTGGTGTCAGCATGGTGGTGGCTGATTCTGGAGGTCTTCAGCTGCCGGAGCCCTGGTCGGGGTGGGGAGGGAAACTCAACCCGCTTCCTCTAAGGGGCCCTGGCGAGGATAGCCAGGTGCGAGGTCAGGAGACTCTGAGCTGTTCATATAATCAATGAATAAAAATTGAAATAATCTTCTTGTAACTATAATTATAAAAATTTTTATTGCTATAAGCCTTGCTCTAAACTTAATTTTTGTCATTGGAGTTGATAAGGACTGTGTATTCATTGCCATTATTCCAAGGGCAAATTTAGAGAAAATAATTTTAGTAATAATTTC
The DNA here is from genome assembly GCA_028565675.1 of Sorex palustris. Taxonomy (NCBI): domain Eukaryota; kingdom Metazoa; phylum Chordata; class Mammalia; order Eulipotyphla; family Soricidae; genus Sorex; species Sorex palustris. The sequence continues at coordinate 10,101,996 of JAOXYA010000019.1, forward strand.
TATTTTTGTCACAAGTAACAGACAATCACAAGCTGGAAAAAAATTGTGCTATCCGTATGGATGATTTATTATAAATTATGTACTTATTTCTTTAATTTCTAATCCAACCTTAAGAGTATGCTTTCTAAACCTGGGTTTATATGCCTAAAAGAGTTTATCCAGTCTAATAAACCAAACAGTTTATATAAGATAGAGTTAAATTAGTATAACATGCAAGAACATTAAAAGTATAATGAAATCATGGCAATATCTTGCATGATTAGAAAAATTAAAATTTCCATATTTATATACTATTAATTATTAAAGTATTTGATATTAAAAATTTGAGGGTATATCTATGCATTTGTAGCATAAAAATTATGACTAATAAATGAGAGATTTCACTATTCATGTGTAAAAGAATGTTGCCTAGAAATAACTGTTAAATTTATTTTCCATACAAAGAGTTTTAAGTGCATTTAGAAATTGAAGTGTTTTCTTATCTTGTGGCGTACTATCTATAAGCCTCCATCAGCTGGCCACTTTCAATGAAGGAAAAGCTGAGTTGACAATTCTTACTGTGAAACATGAATGGTGAATCTTAATGGAAAGAGAACTTCATCTGACTAGTCGTCTTTTATCCATTTCATCCCAGTGGTGCAGTTGTTACTTTGACATTTACATTCACACGAGTTATAAACAGAAAAAGAATTTCCATAAAAAAAAATCTAGCTAGCTTTGTTAAGTGAAACAAGTCGTTCACATACACCGAAGAAGTACAAATGTGGGCAGTGAATGGGAGAGAAGGAACCTGGTTTCTGACCTATATAATTGAAAATATTTATATGTAATGCAACTGGGGGTTTACACATTATTTCATGTATATATTCATTGGTAATATAGCATTTTATTTTGACTTAAATTGGAAAACTTTGGTCTATCATTGTTTAACATTTTCAACACCTAAACACAGGTGACTACAGTTGACTTGGAAGTTCTGGTCTCCATCTTTCCTGAGACAAAAGTGTGATGATCTGCTCTGGAAAATTCTAAATCTGAATAACTAGTACAAGAGGGATGCAATTAATTTTGTTGTTGCTATTGTTTGGGGTGCACACTCAGCTGTTCCCAGGGCTTACTCCTGGTTCTGTGCTAAGGGATCACTCTGGTGGGACTAGGGTGCCAGGTTTGGAAACTAAGTAGGCTGCATGCAAGGCAAGCTCTCTACTCACTGTACTAGCTCTCTGGCCCTGGCAGTAAAGTAATCAACACCTATTGGGCAACTCAATTTAGGTAGAATATTTTATTAAGCACTAAGAGGGTATATCTGTCAGTGGCATAAGAGGAAACCTTTGCTTAGGAAATCTTATGAGATTTCTCAGTGAGAGGATTGTATCCTTGGAATGTCAAATTGTTTAGTTCACCATGAAGTTTACTCTAAACATTCAGGTGGTAAACTCAGAAGAGGCTTTACTTTTATTAAATTTTTCAATCATCAATCTATATTATACTAAACCCATTGACAAATTGCAATCGCTTGTCCAAACACACTAACAGTGACATTTGTCATATACACATTTCATTATATCTGCTGCGATAGCACAGTGGTAGGGCGTTTGCCTTGCACGCAGCCAACATGGCCGACCCGAGTTCGATTCCTTCGCCCC
>JAOXYA010000019.1:10110027-10127349 GCA_028565675.1 Sorex palustris
GTTCTCGAGGGTGGCACTGAAGAGTTTCGGTGAAATGGTATCACCCTGCCGAACCCCTCTCTTGACATCAACGATCAAAATGGTCCTAATTTTCTTAGTGACATAGGTCAAAATCATATAGAAACTGGCCCTTGCTGATTTATTTTCTGATCATTCTATTTCTTTTTTTTTTTTTGCATCACACTCGGCGATGCACAGGGGGTCACCATATGGGATGCTGGGAATCGAACCCGAGTCTGCTGCGTGCAAGGCAAACACCCTACACGCTGTGCTATCGCTCCAGCCCCTGATCATTCTATTTCTCAGTCTTAAAAGTTTTCTTGGAATAAGAAACAGAAAGTAAATTTGTTATATGCCTATGTGAGAGGGGTTGGGATTGGGAGGGAAACTGGGGACATTGGTGGAGGGAAGATCACACTGGTGAGGTTGAAACAATAAATGCTGGAAACAACTGTATAATGAACAACTTTGCAAATCACAGTGTCTTTAATAAATACCAACGAGAGGGTCACACGATGACCCCAGTCCTCCACTGTCCCTCCCTTGTGCTGGACAGTAACGAAGGCTGTTTGCTGGACCCTCCGTCTTCAGGGAAGATCAGAAGGTACTCCCGATCGGAAGGGGGTAGACCCTCAGAGGGCCAGGTGAGGGGTGGAGGGCTGGGTGCAGAGGGCAGCCCTCAAAGCCGAGGAGCTGACCCAGACAGGTCCCCATCAACCCTAGGACCGCCGTGGGCTCCACCTGCCGCCTCAAAATTTGGAGGATGGCAATGCCGTGGGCCGTGGGGCACTCTGTGCCCACCTGCCTGGCACCTATGCTCCCTGCTCTAGCCTAAGCCCCTGGTTCCCTGTGAGCTCCACCCCCTCCCCACACTGAGTCCCTGAGATTGGACCGGGAACACCCCACTTCCTGGCTGCAGGGGGCCGGCTCCAACCCCTGGCCACCAGAAGGGACCGTGAGTGCCCTCTGCTCCACATGGCGCTCCCTCTAGGTGGCACTGTGACTCCCCAGCCCAGGAGCCCTGCAGCCTCCTGCAGCCCCGGGATGCCCAGAGATGTGGCCCCCTGCTGAGCAGGGAGCGGCTCTCTACCCCCAGCCCTTAATTGGAGTTTTGTTCCACTTGGGTCAGGCCCCTGGAAAGCCCCTTCTGAACATGATGTTGGCTCTACCAGGGGTCTGAGGCACTGCCCGTCTGGGGCTCTTGCAGTGGGAACAGCTGCTCCCACTGGCGTGCAGGACAAGGACGGGAACACAGGGGATGCTCAGAAGGTTGGGGATGTGCTTGTGACTAGAGCTGTGGGGACCTGGCAGCAGGGTCCCCAGTGCCAGGAATCCACAAGACCCCTTTTAGGGAAGACCTGCGGTTAGGGATGGGGCTGCCGAGAGCGGAGGGCGCTCAAACACTCCCTGTGCAGACACAGCAGCGGCAGAGGGGGCAGAAAGGCTCAGAGAAAGAAGCCAGGAAGCAGGTAAGGAGAGGCCTAACAGGGAGGGGGACCCCGGCTCCTTCTGGTGGGAGGGACCTTCATGCTCTGGGTGCAGCTGAAGGCTGAGTGGTAGACCCTAGGCCCCAGGTCTAGGGTTCCGGGTCTAGGAGCAAGTGCTGTTCTGGGCTTGGCCCGGGGACCCATAGCTTGCCCCCATCTCTCCCCGCCCTCCACCCCCCAGCCTGCCCCCAACCCACACTCACACACACAGCGGCTCCGGGAAGGATCGAGCATGAGGCCTGGCCTGCACGTGCACAGGAAGCTGCCCCTGGTGTTCACGCAGTCCGCACCCTTGCACAGTCCCAGCGTGAGGCACTCGTTGATGTCTGCAGGGCAGAGGGGGGTGGGGTGGGGAAAACCACACACATGAGCCTCTACGTGCTCCACCCAGACCTGAGGTGGGCAGGGCACAGTCACCCTCACACACTCTCTCCAGACCAAACAGACCAAAGGATGGCAAAGGGAGCTCAGAGGTCAGGGCCCCCCCACCTGGCATTCCATGTCCCCTTGTTCCCATTCCCCTCAGCACTGCTAGATGTGGGCCTGGTGGTCTCCTGCAGTACAGAGTCTGAGCATTGAACCACACGGCCTGCTTGGCCAAGAATCAGCAGGAGCAGTCCCCTGTTCTCCCTCCCAACCACGTGAACACAGCTTGGGTCCCCCTGTCCCTCCAGAGAAACAACAATCAGAGAATTGCAATTTACTCGTGCAATTTTCTCCACTGTGCTCAACTCTCCTCCTCTTTTGTCAAACAGGGATGAGGAGAGTCTCGTTCGGAGGATAAAATGACATAAAAATTGCAAACTTGGCCACTTAGCACCTAAATTGCAAACCATGACACCCAAAAGGAGAGAGAGTGAGAGTTAAGAGGAAACGTGTCTGCCACAGAGGCAGAGGGTGGGAAGGGGTGAGGGTGGCGGGAGGGATACTGGGACTATTGGTGATGGAGAATGGGCACTGGTGGAGGGATGGGTACTCAATCATTGTATGACTGAAACGTAATCACAAAAGTTTGTAAGTCTGTGACTGTACCTCATGGTGATTCATTAAAATAAAAAAAAATAAAATTAAAAAAAAATTACAAACTGCCAGATTTACTGGCTGGAAATCATGAGAGTGATGAGCTCATACTGGCTGGGCTGGGATGATCATACATGGAGGAGACACTTGCCTTGCAAGGCATTGAGTTCAGGGAGCTGGGTTCAATCCCTGGGACCCCGTACGAAATCCTGAGCACTGCCAGGAGTGATTCCTGAGCACAACACATATGGCACAAAAACAAAACAAACAAAAAACAAAACAAAACAAATACTGACTGAGTGAGGGACACAGGTGAAGGCCCTCGAATAACTTGCCTAGTCACTTGGAAAGTCAGGGACAGTATGAGGGCACGTGGGAAGGAGACGTGGTCCCACAGAGGAATAGATTGGTCACTCCTAGGCCTTGAGAGACCCCATGTGTCCCTGTGGGACCAGAACTGGGGGACATGGGGAAAAGGCAGGAGCTAGTAGGGTACTCAGAGTCCCTCAAGTCCTCCAGACCCCCTGCCTCGGGCCCATCCCAGACATTCCCCAGCCCAGCAGCTTCTCATGCTGCTGTTCAGACTGTGCCAGCTTCCTTCTCCATCTCAAAAATGCTTTCTGAGGGAGCCTGAGGGATAGACCAGTGGGTAGGGCGCATGCCTTGCATGTGGCCAACCTGGATTTGATCCCTGGCATCCCATATGTTCCCCAGAGCACCACCAGAATTAATTCCTAAGGACAGAGCCGTGAGTAACCCCTGAGCATTGAGGGGTGTGGACCAAACCCCACTGCCAACCACCAAGCCCCCAAATGCTTCCTTCTGGAAATAGCTTCCGGAAAAGAAGCAAATTCTGGCAAAAGGCAGCTGGGGGTCCCATTGAGGATGGCCACAATGATGCCATCCCTGTCCTCAACTTCAGAGGTAGACATAGGAAGTGGAGAGGAACACCCAGGCCTTCCTCCTGAGCACCCACACATGGGGGAGAAACCGCACAGGTTCAAGGGTTGAGAGATGGGCCAACTGTCCCTTGGCAAGCTACGCTGCTTGAACAGTCGTGCCTGAGGACCATCCTCAGTTCCCACTGCAAGTCCATTACCATTGCAGCAGGCCCGAAAGCCTCACCAGCACGGTTCCTCTCAAGCCTGGGGTGAGTGGGGGGCTCGAATGGGACCGAGCTGGATTGGACACTTTGTGCCATTCTCATGTATGCACTCCAGCCCCTGATTTCTGTTGTCCTCTGCCTGGATGGCTCATGTCTCCCTGTAACTGGGCAACTCTCATTTTCACATCTAGGTAGTGCTGGAAGCCTTCCTCGACCCTGCGGTCTGGGGGACCCCACCTGAGCCTGTTTCCATCAATGACACCGCTCCCACTGCATGCCACTTTTCAGGGCCCGCCCTGCCTGCAGCAACCACTGGCTCGCACCGACATGGAGCACCCAGAACCTGTATGCGGCTCAGAACAATCTCCTGCATTAGTCTGGAGCGGGAGGGAGAGACGAGAGGAGAGGCAGTGCTTGTGGGTGCGTCGCTGAGCTGGCTCTGCTTGGGACTGGGAGAGCAGGTGGACAGTGGACAGGGGAATGGGGAGGGCCCTGGGCATTTGCCTTTCAGAGGCTCAACCGAGGGGGGAGCTGAGGGCTCAGCTGAGGTGCTGGGAACAAACTTCCATGCTCCAGATAAGGAAAGTTTCCCGGAGGAGAGGCTGCTGGGGGCCGGTCAGATACAAAGAGCCGCTGCTCCTCCGGCCAAGGGCAAAATGACCTCTCCTTTCATCACCTAGTAACTTGGCAATTCACGGTGACTCAATTCAAAGGAATTTTTTTTTTAATGACAGATTTTTCTTAGGACCCATTATCAATCAGGCCTGATGAGTCAGAGACTGTCCTTTGCCAAGTCCAAACCTTTCCTTTCCTTTGTCTTTTACTTTACTTTTTGGCCTTTTTTGAGGGGGTGGGGGAGGGGGCAGAAGGCATACCCAGCGATGCTCAGGGAATACTCCTGGCTTTGTGCTCAGGGATCAATCCAGGCAGTGCTTAGTGATCATATGGGAAACCGAGGATTGAGCCCAGGTTGGCTGTGTGCAAGGCAAGTGACCGACCCATTGTACTATCTCTCCAGTTCTCTGTCCTTTTCTTTAAGTTTTGTGAGGGGACCATACCTAGCAGTGTTCAGGGAACCATGTGATGCTAAAGATTGAACCCAGAGTTCTTCCATACAAAGCAAGCACTTTGGCCCTTTGAGCCATGTCCCTGGCCCTCAAGCTTTTTCTTTCTTTCTTTCTTTCTTTCTTTCTTTCTTTCTTTCTTTCTTTCTTTCTTTTTTCTTTTTGGGTCATATCCAGCAGTGCTCAGGGGTCACTCCTGGCTCTGCACTCAGGAATTATTCCTGGCGGTGCTCGGAGGACCATATGGGATACTGGGAATCAAACCCAGGTCGGCCGAATGCAAGGCAAATGCCCTACCGACTGTGCTATCATTCCAGCCCCTCAAGCTTTCTCGTAACCACAGCCCAGAACTCCTCTCCGGTCTCTGTAGCCACAAGCAGGTGACCCAGCTGCCCTATGGCACCCTCCACTCAGGGGATGCCTATCCAGAATACTTCTTTATTTTTTTTAAAGACTTTCATTTATTGATACAAAGAGACCATGGAATTCTGTGGTTCTGGGATTTGACGTTTTTCAAAATATCTTACTTTGATTATCAAGATTTTAGAAGAATGAGACCTCTGCTTGCTTGGAGGGAATTCATATTGAGGTTTCAAGGGAAGCATTGGTCCCTCCTCAGGATGAAACACTGCATGTCTGCCTGGCGTGGGTCTCGTCGACTGTCTTTGTCTCTGGGATCTACACTCTGCCTGGCTTCCCCCCACCCCCCAGGGGTCCCCATGACCCTGATCACTTAGTTTTAGTTCTCTGTTTAAATGAACATCTTACATAATTGTTGTGCACTTGTTCGATCGTTGGTACACCATTATTGACCGAACCTTGTCTAGGACACTTCTGGGTCAAGTTCTGGTCTCTCGCACAGTTCTGCCCAGCTCCTGTGGTCCCCCCCGGCTCCTCTCTTGGGAGACACGTGCCTGCTGCAAGGCCCCTCTCTTAGGCCACTGACACCAGGCCTGTAGCCAACAGTTCCCTCTGTGAAGGCTTCTGGAGCCCTCAGTCATCCTGGTCTCCCCATGGCCCCTGGGACCCCCAAGAGACAAAGCTGCAGCTAGTCCCACCCCGTTACTCTGTACCCAGGGGCCTGTGGGCCTGCCCTGTCTGGGGTCTCTGAGGCAGGGCTGCTCTGACTCCCGCATGCCTACAGAGTATGCCGGGGGCCTGCTGTGCTGGAGGGTCTTGTCTCCTGCCCTCTGGACACCAGCCCTTGCCCCCTCTGTGATAGAGGGACTTTGGTGGGGAAAGTCCCCAGAGGTACCCCCAGACTCAGACTAACTTAGTCTCCCATCCTGAGGCCAAGTTCTCCTGTGGCTGGTAGAGCAGCCTGTGGATTGTGAGGGTGGGGGTAGGCGGGATGGGGGCCTTCAAGACAAGGCCCTTTGCCTAGGTGAAGGTGGGAGGAGATGGGGTGCTGGGGACACACTCTGCTCTCAGACCCTTTCCCAGCCCTCTCCATCACTGCACCCCAACTTTGTAGGTCCCTGGGTCCAGCAGCCCCCACACCTCCCTCATACTGGTTGTAGGGGTAGCCAGTGGAGACCACTCAGGTGGCTGAGAGATACCCTTCCTGTTTCAGTAGGGGTGTCCTGCATTAGCCGACCCCCAGCCCTACTTGGCCCCATCCTTACCTTGGCAGTGGGTGAGGTTCAGTCTCTTGTATCCCTGGGGACACTCCAGCAGGCCGTTATCAATCACAGGGGAGGCTGAGGAGATACAGAGAGGTCTCATGAGGGCCCTGGGCTTCCTCTGTCATCCTGACTCAAAGTGGGGTACAGGCTGATAACCAAGGAGGTAGACAGAGCGGGAATTCTGAAGCAAGGCGGTCCAGCTGCAGGGAAGGAGTCCTACACAGTTCTCGATACTCAAGCACCTGCAGTGTGGCTAACCTTTCACAGCTGCTGTCAGGGGCCCGGAAGGAAGCCGCGGATGGGGAAACTCTCGCCCCTCTCAGGCTTCCTTGCCTCACTCCACTTTTCCCAATGAGGATCAATCAGTGAATGACAGGGGCTGGAGCAATAGCACAGCGGGTAGGGCGTTTGCCTTGCGTGCAGCAGACCCAGGTTCGATACCCAGCATCCCGTATGGTCTCCTGAGTACCGCCAGGGGTATTTTCTAAGTGCAGAGCCAGGAGTGACCCCTGTGCATCACCGGGTGTGACTCAAAAAGCCAAAAAAAAAGCGAATGGCAGAAGCAGGTGAAAGGCAGTGCTCCCCAGGAGGCCAGAACGAACTCATCGAACGGACACGGGATCAGCATGGGCCAGGTGCTCCACCAGATGATACGAAAGCGCGGGGTGGGAGTGGGTGGGCACAGAGCGGAGTGGGGACCACAGGCACTTCAGGAGGGGCTGCCGGCCACTGGCAGCTGCTACTCGGGCCTGAGGAAGCCAGGGCCCCGAATGCAAGGGTCAGTCGGGGCCAGCCCAAGTTCCAGGGAGCCTTAATGGCACCAAATGAGGCACGTTGGGCAGATGCGCCTGGCCTTCCTGGAGAGAACACCTGGGCCACGTGAGCCCGGGACTCAGTTTGCAGGCCGCTGGCCCTGGCCTGTCCACCCTCGCTGCACCTGTGCACAGCACAGGCCCGAGAAGGAAGCCAAGGGGCCTCGCGGGGCCCCGGCCCCTGTACTGCTCACCCCTCTGACTGCTGGGGCTCCCAGAGGCCTCAGCCAGGCTTGGCTAATTGCTTGAGACAGTTCTGGCCCGGATCCCATGCCAGCGCCCAGGGAGACGGGGGGACATGCGTCTCGCCAAGGGGCTGCTTCCAGCCACGCTGATCTCAGCCTGTGATGACAGATGGCTGCAGCAGGACATGTGGAGGGTCCCCTGCCAGATTTCCCTCTGCCCAAAGCACCCCTCCTCACACACACACACACATACACGGGCTGGATGTGAGGCTCCACTCACTGCACAGAGGCATGCGAGCGGGCTGCAGCGGAACCTTCCACGGCTAACTGGACAGCTGCAGAGAAACGTCTGCTCCCTCGGAGAGGCCACGAGGCAAGCATGGGGCACGGGGCAGCCAGACCCACGTCCCATTCCCGGCTCCTCCCTGAATCGCTGGGGGACCTGGGCACAGTTCTCCCTCTTCCGGGCTTCAGTTTGTATCTATCCAAGTGGGGACTGAGACGTAGTTCTGGGCTGAGGTCTATTTCCTGATATAGACCTCAGGCTGAAGCAAGCACAAAGCTGGCACAGCCTGCAGATGCTCCCTAAGTCTTTGCTTTCCTCCCTCTTCCTGCCGCCCTCCCTTTCTCCCTCTCTCCTTCCCTCCTTCCTTCCCTCTTTCTCTTCTTTTCCTCCTTCCTTCTCCACTTCCTTCCCTCTTTTCATTTCCTCCTTCTTTCTTTACATTTTTCTTTTCCTCCCCCTCCCCTCCCCTCCACTCCCCTCCCCTTCCCCTCCCCTCCCCTCCTCTCCTTTCCTCTCCTCTCCTTCCATCTTTCCAGCAATGTAGTCTCCAGGACAACAAGCCCTCACTGACTGGACAGACTTGGATACGTTCCTCAGTATTGCTGAACCTTGGTTTGCCTGCCAGTAACACGGAGGTGACAATTCCTTGCTCCCTGTGAACACTGAAAAGCATGTGAAACAGCAAACGCTTGTCACATGTTGGCAATGACATCATGACATCATGCCCATCCATGCAGCTTTTCCTCCGGGGCGTGGGAGGGACCATAGCCCCCCCTCCCCATGACCCTACAAATGCATTCAAAGATGAGTGTTGCCTGCTTCCTCGGGGTCAGCTGAGGGTACGTTGCACAGTGAGGGGGGAGGGTCTGGTCAGACCCTAGCGTGCACACACACACACACACACACACACACACACACACACACACACACCCTGGAGTTCTGCAGGAGAGAGATGCCTCCCACAGGGCAGGAGAGCGCTAACTTGCGCACAAGCTCTGGGGGGCTCTGGGTACCTTGGAAGGAGTGCTCAGTACACCACCCTAGGCCAGAGTCGCAGCTTCTCTTCAGCCCAGCAGTGGGAACGCTGACAGCTAAGCCTGAAGTCGAATCCCCACACAGGCGCCCCGCCCTGGCCCAGCTGTTCCCACGCCAGGCCCCTCTCATTCAGCTAATGACATGCCAAGGACACCAGAAGTGGCTGGGGTGGGGGAAGATTCCAGAATCCAGATGCCGGGGGGCTTGGGGCCACCCAATTTCCTAGTCAGCGGAACGGCACTAGGAGCATCCCCTCCTGGGTGAGTGAGGGCACTGGCTAGGCATGCCAGAGATGACAGTGACGGCACCCACGCCGCCATCATGACGGCCTCTGCTCCCTCACTGAGCGCCCCCATAACCCTCCCCCAGTAAGGCGCAGACACGCAGGTCAAGCCAGACGTGCTTTCTTCTGAAGGGTCACATATGCGTTTCATGAGCATAGCTTCATCCACATTCCTTTAAAATCCTTCCATCAACCCTTCTGAACCACTCTGGGCGTGGGGATCACTGCTTCCAGCTAGCTCTGGGGACTTCTCATGCCTGTGACTGCACCATGAGGCTGTGGCTCTCAGCACACTCTTGCTCCTGCGGGATGGAGTTGAACTTTGCTCACTGGAAACCTGAACACACCAGCTCAACTCCTCCAGCACCACATAAACATCACCTCTGTGTTAATCCCGAGGCCTAGGTGTTTATGGAACCCCAATCTTCTTTTTTGGGGGGATACGCCTGGTGGTGCTAAGAGGTTACTCCTGGCTTGGCACTTGGGGATCACTCCTGGCAGTGCTTAGGGGATGATGTGTTGCTGGGGGTTAAACTGTGGAACATGGCAACAGGCACCAGAGCTGATAAGACCTGTCCCTGTATGGTGACCCAGTAGGGAGTGTCTAGGCGCTTCTTACAAACACCAGGAATCTGGTGTTGGGTCTCATCCCCCAAGAACTGTCACCTTGGGGCTGGAGTGATAGTATAGCAGGTAGGGTATTTGCCTTGCACACGGCCAACCTGGGTTGGATTCCCAGCATCCCATATGGTCCCCTGAGCACCGCAAGGAGTAATTCCTGAGTGCAAAGCCAGGAGTAACCCCTATGCATTGCCGGATGTGACCCAAAAAGCCAAAAAAAAAATTGTCACCTAACTGCAGCATCTAGCCCTAAATGGGATTGGGCCAGGGCAAAGCATAGTTGGTTAGCAATGCTAAACTTTATGTGATTGGACCATCCTCTTTAAGCCAAGACCCTCTATAAAATATGTGTGTAGTTGGCTATAAAGTGAGTGGCCATCAGCTGTCTCCCAGAGCGGTTTCTCCACACACCTGTCATCCTTCGCCCCACGTCTGCCTGGACCCGGTACGCAACGTGTCTGGGCATGTTGGGGAAAACTGTTTCCCAACATTGAATCCCGGCCTCCTGGTGGACTTGAGGCACTCCCAAACCACCTTGAGAGGGCTTGTCTTGCCCACACAGGTGACTTGTGATACACAGTCCTTGGGGCACCCCCTCCAGCTGTGGGATTCTGCCCTGGCATCTTGATTTCTGCTGTCTTTGTGCAGGTCCAGCCTCTCTAGATTGATCAGGGAGACCCTGGTTGAGAGCAAGTCTCAGACATGGTGAGGTTTGCATTCAAACTCCTGTCCTAACTGTGTGCCCTCGGACAAGCTCCGCAGTCTCTCTGAGCTGCATTTTCCTTCTCCGTCAAGCCAAGGTAAAGACCTTGAGCTTGCAGGTAGTCGTGACAATTCGATGAGCGAAAGCAGGCAAGGAGATCAGCATCATGTAAACATTCCGGAACTGGCGGTTAGCCATCAGCGTTTTTTTTTTCCAAGATGGAAAGATACAGAATTCCTTGAAGTGACCAAGCAAGAGAACCCACTCTCCCTGGAGGGGAGCGGGCAGGGACATAGCAGGAGGGTCAAGATTCTGAAGTGAACTGAGCCCTGTTGGTCAGGTGGAAGGCAAGACAATCTTGGGAAAAAGTTCTGGCGCCCAGCAATGCAGGCTGCCAGAGCAGACCCGCCCCAACGCCCCAGCAAAGGGGCCTTGGGGTTGACACAGCCAGTGCCAAGCCAGATGGGGCCACCGCCAACTTTCCAGTCAACCCAGATGTCTGTCTCAGATGAAAACTCCCAAATGTGGCCTCAATCAGAGTGGCCTGGGGAGTGCTCTGGGCTCCCGAGGACCTGGCAGACGGATCACAGAGGCGCCCCTGGGGGCCCCGCCCCACCCTGCATCAGGGAGGAAAGCCAGCAGCACGTGTCTTTCAGAATGAGGGAGAAGGGCTCACGGGCAGCCAGCCTAGGCGGACGCCCCAACTCATCTCCTTGGGAAAGAGGCACAGAGGAATTTTTCTGGAAGAAAAGGGATTTGTCTGTGCCATGTCATTGAGACTTCAAAGCAGCGCTTTTCCATGTCAGAAATAGCAGGCATTCCGCAGGGGCCATCTTCCACCATGACGCCTCAGAAGCCAAAGGTGACTTAGGGGGAGCCGTAGAATCCCAGGCTGGTGGCTGCAGGCCTTAAGTCCCAGCCCTAACCCACCGATTTTACCGGACAAAAGAATAGGAGCTACCCCTACCTTTTCATTTTTTGTTGTTGTTTTTGGGGGGTGCTAGAGTGATAGCACAGTGGGCTGGAGTGATAGCACAGTGGGTAGGGCATTCGCCTTGCACGTGGTCGACCTGGCCGACCCAGGTTCGATTCCTCTGCCCCTCTCGGAGAGTCCAGCAAACTACCAAGAGTATCTTGCCTGCATGGCCTTGCCTGGCAAGCTCCCTGTGGCGTATTCGATATGCCAAACACAGTAACAACAAGTCTCACAATGCAGACATTACTGGGCCCCCTCGAACAAATCCATGAACAATGGGAGGACAGTGACAGTGACAGTGTCTTTTGGGGAGGGGGGGGCCCACCTGGCAGTGTTCAGGGCTTACTCCTGACAATTTCAAGGGATTACATGCAGTGCCAGGGAATAAACCTGGGTCAGCTCGTGTTAGACAAGTGCCCTCCCTGCTGTATTGATGCTCTGCCCAACCATACCCCCTCCCACTTTTTTTTTTATTGAAAGAGAAATGCAGGCTTATTTTTTTCTTTGCTTTTTGGTTCATACCCGGCAATGCACAGGGGTTACTCCTGGCTCTGCAATCAGGAATTACTCCTGTCAGTGCTCGGGGGACCATATGGGATGCTGAGAACCAAACCCGGGTTGGCTGCATGCAAGGCAGATGCGCGACCCTCTGTGCTATCGCTCCAGCCCTGAGAAATAAAGGCATTAGAGGGGCAAAATCACCAGGGTTAAGCAGGAAATTTCTGCTTCCTTGTCCACATTCCCAAACCCATCCCAGCAACCCCTCCAGCTTTGCACAGTAGCTTGCTTGTCACGCCTCCTTAAAGAAACATCCTCTACCTGGCTGAGCACGTGTGTGTGGAGCAGCGTGTCTGGCAGCCGGTCAATGCAAACAAGGTCCCCCAGCTTCTTGCCTGTCTCTATACAACACCCGCCGGACTTGAATGTGTTTTCCATGTTTACGTTGCCCTGGTCTTTGTTATTTCTTGCTCCGTGTGCTGGAATGCGAGACATTCCAGGGTTTGCGCCCTGGTGCCCAGCTTGCTGAGCTGTGTGGGACGCCAAGCAGGAGGGCGGGGGGAGGTGCCCACCCCTGGCACCGGGAGGGCAGTGCAGCCTCCTTGGGCTGCTCCGCTCTTGCCCATCCCTTTGGCTGGCCTGCCCGAATAATTCTTCAGCCCTTATTCTGGATGTCATCTCCTAGAAGAAGCTCGTCCAGACCCATTGGAGCCAGGAGCCTCCCCTACCCACAGGGCACATGTGTGAAGCTTGTGTACTGCCCCAGGGGGCTGGTGGCACCCTAGATTGACATCTCATTCAAGACTGTTTTTGAAAACCTTCCTAAAGCGGGTACCAATGTGGGGCAGGACATCTCAAGAGTTCTGCTCTTGGGGTGCCCACTGTACTCGGGCCTCAGGTCACTGCCCCTCCCCCCCCACGCCCCCTGTCCCTGACGCTGTCACCTGTCTGGGTCCAGCCTGTGCTCTTGGAGATATGGCCCCTCCTCCCTCCCTCGCTCTCCTGTCCTGGCTTGGGGCCTTTGCACGGGGGGACTCTTCTGATTTGAGCTTTTTTAGGTCACAGCTGGCCACATGGAGGGACCACTCCCAGCGCTGCGCAGAGGACCATGCGGTGTCCAGGCTCCAGCTGGGGTTCCCACTAGCAGCGCAGGTGCTCTGGCTCCTGAGCCAACTCCAGAGCCCACCGGCACCTCCCAGGGCAGCCTCATGCCTGGTCATATTTGTTGACCGAATGGAATGAGGGGTAGGGGTGTGGGGGGGGAAGGGAATTGGCCAGGCAAGAAGCCTGGTGGGGGATGTCACACTCACTGCGCTTGGGGAAGGGTTTCAGCCCTGCTGGGGGATGGGAGAGATGCTCCCCAGGGGGGCGAGTGTCCCCTGGCTTTTCTGAATGGGTCCTAAGGTCCACTCACTCAGGGCTGGATCATCTCACTCACTGTCCACTGAGGCCCTCCCCAGCTGGCATTTCTACCGTCGCATTTCTATTTGTCCCCGAGCAGAGACTAGTGGGCAGTGTGGGGCAGGTACCTGCGGTGTGCTGGCTCCTTGGCCCTCTGTGGCGGCCCCCGTCATCCCACCGCCCCTGGAGTCAGCCCTTCACGCCGCGTTTCCATTTGGCAAACATGGCCGCCACTCCCAGCTGAGTTTGCAGTTAGGAACCTCCCACCTTTGGGCACTGGGCCAGGCCCCCCAATGAGCCGACTCAACAAGTGAACTGCTGACAGGCCAGAGAAATCCCTGCCAGGCCCAAGCCCAGGCCCAGCCCTCAAGGGAGGCCGGGAAGGGGAGATGGGCTGGAGGAAGCACAAGCCACCCCCAGGTGCAGGCCTCTGGGGGAAGGTGAGGCTGACCAGGGCAGCAGGCTCGGTCCTGGTTCCTGAGCGCTGGGCCGGCCAAAGGCAGCTGCTAAGGGAACGAAGGTGCCTCCCACCACACAGAGCAGGAAGCTGGACTCCCAGACCCTAAGGCAGAGCAGAGTCAGGGGCCTTCTCATTCTAAGAATGGAAGGTGGGGGGCCTGGAGTGACAGCACAGCAGGTAGGGTGTTTGCCTTGCACATGGCTGACCTGGGTTTGATTCCCAGCATCCCATATGGTCCCCTGAGCATCACCAGGAGTAATTCCTGAGCTCATGAACCAGGAGTAACCCCAAAAAGCCAAAAAAAAAAAAAGAAAGGAAGGTGGAGAACGAGAGGTGGTGAGGAGGAGGCCGTGGAGGATCTAAGGGGAGAGACTGAGGGACACTGGGTCAGTAGCCAAGGCCCAAGGGAGACAGAGGATATGGAAGGGGACCCAGGATGGGGAGGAAAACCTAAATTCTGAGCTTTTGGGTTTTAGGAACTCTGCCCTGGAAATCAGATGAAGTCAGGAGGCCAGGCTATGTCCAGCAAGGGGTGGAACTGTCCAAACCCTCAGGACCCTCCCTACCAGTTAAAAGTAGTTTCCTGGGCTGAAGCGATAGCACAGTGGGTATGATTTTTGCCTTTTAATAGACACCTGGGTTCAATACCCAGCATCCTATATGGTCCCTGAGTTCCATAAGGAGTGATCCCTGAGCTCAGAGCCAGAAGTAAGCTCAGAGCATCATTGGCATGGTACCCAATTTCCCCCACCCTCACCCCCCCAAAAGTGACTTCAACAACAGCCCTGAAATTTCACATTCTTGTAAACCACTGATAATGTAGTTTGAGTTGAAGAAATTTTATAGGGGGTAGGGCACTTGCTTTGCATGTGGCTGACCCAAGTTCAATCCCTGGCATGCCACATGTTCCCTTGAGCCCTGCCAGGAGAGATTTCTAAGCATCAATCCAGAAATAAGTTCTGAGAACTGGCTGTGTGGCCCAGACACAAAACAAATGGCTCGGTTTTCCCCCCAGGTAGAAGACTGCCCAATTTGCCAGACTGTCTTACAGGCCTGCCTCTGAGGCCTTGGTGGGAGCTGAGGGGGCCAATCCCCCTCATTTGGGGAGGTTTGCTCACCCCCTCCACCCTGATGCCAAACACTCACCTGGTCTGGGTGGGCACGGGGTACAAGAGGTGATCCCCCAGAAGACGCCCACACTGCCACAGCAGTCCTCTTGGGTCGTCAGTTCCAGCAGGGGGTTGGCACACTGGAAAAGAGCCCGGGCACACTGGTCACCCCCACGGTCACCCCTCTCGCCTGCCCGGGGCCTCTGCCCCTCACTCCGATCCCCAAAGGATGGGCCCCTCACCACCACCACTGTGGTCCCTCAGGTTTCCCAGGACAGGAGGAAGAGCTGGAGCCCCCGAGTCCCTCTGCCAACTCCTCCAGCCTCGTCGTCTTCAGAGAGGCGTTGGCAAACACCAAACTGCACCCCCTGAGGAGCCCTGGGTCTGGCTGAGCCCCTACTCTCAGGTGCCCAGGCTCAGACGGATCTCACCCGATGGCCGCCCATCCCCCACCCAATGGCCGCCCATCCCCCACTGGGGTGCCTCCTAGGGAAGGACGAGGAGGGCCTGCTTTTGCACCCCAACACTCTGGGATTAACCTGCCTGCACCCCAATGAAGTATGAACACCAAACTGCTCTCCCTACCCCCAAGGGCTCCCTAGGTTCAGCTCCAGGAGGCCCCAGGATCTGTGGGGTCCAATGAGGACAGGTGGGACCCCCTATGTCCTCTTGGGTGTGCGTGGCCCTGCAGTGGCCAGGGTAGCCCAGGGGGACTAGTGACTGGTGCATGTGCTGGAAAACGGGAGGCCCTGCCTGAGCTTCTGCATCTGGGAAGTGGTGCCACTTACGTTCCGGGGAGCAAAGGCGTGGGCACCCCCCCCCGGGGCATTCTCTGTCTGGGATCCCGGGGGCTGAGGCAGCACCGTGGTCTCACCTGGCCATTCACAGCACTCAGGAAACACCGGCCCAGCGGTCCCCGTGGTCTGGGGACCACCGGGGGTGGTGGCCGGGGGCTGTCTCCCGCCTGGGCCGGGATGTTGTTGCTGTCCCAGGGGCTGTGGCCGGGGCTGGCGGGTGGCCGGGCGGCAGGGCTGGTCTCCACGCTGTTCTCTTCTGGGGCCCGGGCCACCTGGTGGACCTGCACGGAGGCCTCAGGCGGGTGCCGGATATGCACCTTCACCAAGGAGGGATTCACCGAGGCTACACACAGGGGCTGGACTCAGAGCCAGGCATGGCGCCCCACCCTCCTGCCATGTCTCCCCAGAACTCTCCTTCCCTTTCCAAGTCTAGACTCCAAGCCCTGAGCAGGTCCCAAATAAAACAGGTGAACACTCCTCCTTTGTGCCCCCTCTCAGAATCTAAACTCTGCTGCCCGATTCCTCCTCTCCCAGAGCCTGGGCCACCCTGAGCTCCAGCCCACCCTCACCCAGAATGCCAGGTCACACCGCCCTCTCCCTCACTTTCCTATCGAGCATCGCCTCCCTCTGTTTTACCAAAGGCCCTGTTAAAAACCAAACTGAAGGCCACCTCCTCCACGCAGGCCTTCCCTCATCTCCACCCACTGGCTAATAGAATCCTTTTATTTTTGTTACTGTTGTATTTTATTTATTTACTTATTTATTTGCTTTTTTGGGTCATACCCAGTGATGCTCAGGGGTCACTCCTGGCTCTTCATTCAGGACTTACTCAGTGCTTGGGGCACCATATGGGATGCCAGAGATTGAACCTGGGTCAGCTGTGTGCAAGGCAAATGCCCTACCCGCTGTGCTATCGCTCCAGCTCCCCTGTTGTATTTTAATGTTGATCCCAGGGATGGATCCCAGAGTCTCAAACATGTGAAGCAAGCACCCCACTGCTGAGCTAATCCTCAACCCCTAGGATTCTGTACTTTTTGGTTCCCTTCCCTTGGCACCCACCAACAGAAGGCAAGAAGAATGAAATGTTTTTCAGTTTTCTCCTTCCCCTCCATCCTTCCCCCATCACCCAGGCTTAGGGACTCCTCAGAGGGAAGGTCTGGCCTTAGTCTACTCTTTTTGTCTCAACTAATACCTGGAGGTTTTAGGGTCAAAAACCAAGATGGAATCCAACAGAGAGGCAGTGTTTAGGGAGTAAGATGGAGTATTGAGGGGGAGGGAGGCTGGACAAGTAGGCTGCCCAGACCCTGGCCCTCTGCACCCCAGCCCCGCTCACCCAGCTGGTTGGAGAGAGGTAGTGTGAATGTGGATTGCCTCAAGGGGCCTCCGAGAGGGCCCCTGTGCTGGGGACCCTTCTCTGGGTTCTCGGTGTCTGGCCTCGGTGCAGGCAGGTGGCAGAATTTCCCGGTGGCATTGGAGGGGCACCAGCACTCATCTCTGCCCACACAGCGGCCCCCGCTCAGGCAAGGGATCTGGCAGAAATCTAGGAATGGAGGATAGTAGGAAATGATCACTCTGGACAAGGACTGAGTGCTGAAAGAAGGTAAAGGGGTGGACATGATATTTCAGTAACTGTATTGCAAACCATAATGGCCAGAAGGAAATAGGGGAAGGAGAGAGAGAGAGAAAGTAGAGAGAGGGAAAGACAGAGACAGAGACAGACAGAGAGACAGAGACAGAGACAGACAGACAGAGACATACAGAGAGACAGACAGAGAGAGAAAGACAAAGACAGAGACAGAGAGAGACAGAGAGAGAGAAGTTCCTGCCATAGAGGCTGACTAAGGGGGAGGGTCCA
>JAOXYA010000019.1:10135724-10148336 GCA_028565675.1 Sorex palustris
GGTTCGATTCCCAGCATCCCATATGGTCCCCTGAGCACAGCCAGGAGTAATTCCTGAGTGCATGAGCCAGGAGTAACCCCTATGCATCACCGACTGTGACTCAAAAACCAAAAAAAAAAAAAAATGAAAACCAAAAACACCTGACAAGGAATAGGGTGGGAGCACTGGAATGAGGGCACCCCAAAACTTCACCCCACTTCTGCCACAACTGCAGACCTCACTTTCCACGGAGGGTCTGAGTGCTGTCAAGCAGGGGGTCTGGTAGATCCCCCTCTTTAATTCCTCCTGATGGGTTGGCAGTTCTCATTCTCCAGTCCTTGCTTTGAACCCCGCAATCCTGCACCAGCAGCTCCAAACCCCTTGCCCCAGCCCCCGCCACCTACCCGCCCACTGCCGTGTAGATATAGGGCACCCCAAGATGAATGGGTACAGAGTAGCTGCCAACTGGGCAGGAGCAGGCCTGGACTCCGCCTGTTGTGCCAGCCCTAAGAATGCACAGGAAAGAACCACATCCTGGGTCTG
Source organism: Sorex palustris (assembly GCA_028565675.1). Classification (NCBI taxonomy): domain Eukaryota; kingdom Metazoa; phylum Chordata; class Mammalia; order Eulipotyphla; family Soricidae; genus Sorex; species Sorex palustris. The sequence continues at coordinate 10,136,247 of JAOXYA010000019.1, forward strand.
TGTCCCTAAGATCTGTGTCTGTATCCCGTCAGCTCCTCTTCCCAGCCAGGGAAACGGAAGCCTGTGAAGATGACCTGGTTGGAGTTCGTTCATTTAGAAGGTATGAGACAACCGAACTTGTTGAGCTTGGGAAATGGAAAAGTTCCAACAATGCTAACGACTCGCCATTTGTGGCTTTTCAGCACCCCGCCCCCAAGCAGGCTGCTGAGGGGATGAAGGGCTGTGATTTACGAAAGTTAAACTTAACTGGCCTCATATGGGGTGGCTGCGCCTCCAGAGCCGCAGGAGTTGGAATTTAAACTCCCAGAGAGGATGTGTCACTGCAGGGATTGGGGTGCCCCGTGCCGTCTGCCTGGCACCCCTTGAAGGCACCACTTGGATCCCCAGATGGACCTAGTTTGGGGGACTCAGCACCCACCCCAACTCTGCTGTACTGCCTGACCCAGATTCTGGAGGGACAGGGGGTGGGTTTCTGGCCACAACTAGTGAGGGCTCCGGCCTCAGCACCCTGGAGGAAGGATGTGGTGAAGGGCCAGAGAGGACCAGGACCTGGGGTATCTGTCCCTACACCCGGGCTGTGTGTTCATGTGCCACCAAGGAAGGCGCGGACTCCCTGCTGGGCCTGGGTACGAGGCCCTGATGTCCCGGAGCTCAGGGTGGAGGTGTCCTGTGAACCCAGCCCTCCTGCAGCTTGGCACCTCCGTGCCTGAAAGGGCTGAGACTCCCCTGGGTGTCTCGGACCTTTCCTGCTGCTCATCCTCTGTCCACCATCAGTCACCACCTCTGCCCTGCCCCCGTGAGTCACCACCCTCGGCTCCAGTCTGAGTCTGGCCCTCTGTGTGGCCACACCCTGGAGTGTCTGGAGCATCAGCCCACAGACCCAGGGGTGCCCCTGCCAGGTTGGAGGGGAGTGGAGCAGAGAGAACAGAAGTGGGGGGACTCTGCGACCCAGAGAAACATAACCTCCTGCATCCCTGCAGACAATGGCACGGGGCTACAAACAGCATATTGGGGCAGGAGGATGTCTTTGGGGGCACCACCAACCTGAGTCCTGACCCCCCTAATACAGACTGAAGCAGGTGCTGGCTGGTCTCGCAAGGTCTAGGGGTGCACATGGACGCCCCCGCCCCACTCAGCATCTATTCTCTGCAGCGGCTGCCAGCTGGAGTTCCTGTCTGGCACCTAGAAGGGCAAAGGAGCAGGGCAGGGGCCCTGGGGCTGTGGAGGCAGGGGTGGGGAAGGTGGGCTGCTCCCCCATCTGCTAAGTGCATGCTCTTGGGGAGGTAAGGATCCAGCGAGACCTGCTGTGGGCTCCAGGGCTCCTCCTAACACCTCCAGGCACAGACCCCCAGACACAAGGGAAGGGCCAAGGTCTTACTCTCTTCACAGCCTCCTGGGAGCCCCTGCTGTTTGGGGCATCCCTGCTGATATGCTGTCCCCAGATCTCCATCACAGGGAGCACTGAACCTCTGCAGTGATGCCCGGGCCTCACAATGTCAGCCTCACAACCCTGCCTGGTTCCCCTTCCACACCAGCCTAACTCTCCCCTCTCCCCCTGCTAGTTTTTTTTTCTGGGAAGTCTCAGAGCTCGAGGAACCCCCGGATGTCAGAAATTCATCCTTTGACCTTCTAGGGTGCAACCCGGAGCACCTTTCCTGTGGGTGCATAGAAAGTAGGACTGGTGTCTCACAGACCAGGCAGGAGGGCAAAGAAGTGAAGGGCAAGCCCAGTGCCATCCTGTGACCGGCAAAGTTGCGGCCCACACCCTGACCTTCTTTCCTTTGAACCCCGACCAGTGTGGCCCAGTCCAGGGCGGGAAGAGCAGAACCAGGCTGGAGTTAGCACCTCCCATCCCCCACAACCTCTCCCCCATCCGAATAGCGGGCCACCCCCACCTGCCACGAGCACTTCAGCAACCCAAGGTGGAAGAGTTGCAAGTGTCAGCACTGTCACACCAGGGGGCTTCCCAGCCCGAACCCCAGGCCACCCTGGCAGCTGCAATCCACAGCCACCGCCAAGTGGGTCATGATGTTTGCTGGAGGAAGGTAAGGGGTGTAAGGAGAGTCCATGAAAGGCAGAGGAACCGAGGGCACAGAGGCAAAATCCTGACTTGGAGAGCCAGAAAACTGGCCTTGGTTAATGGGAACGAGAACTTTCCATCAATAACAGCAAACATCTCCCTGGGGCTTCTTATGAGGACTGCCCGCTGGTAAGGAGTTTCCACGGATTCCCTCACTGACTCATTGGGAAAACACCCAAGCCGGGAGTGTGGCTACCTCCAATGTACAAAGGAGGCCCAGAGAAGCAGGGACACTTGCCTAAGGTCACACAGTAGACGAGGAACAAAGCTGGAGGTCAGATGCTGACTGCAGGCAGGCACTGTGGTTTCAGAGCCTACACCCCAACACGTGGTCAAGCAGAGATCCACTTTGGGGCTGTCCTTTAGCTCTCCAGCACGAGAGGGAAGCCTGGCCACCAGGAAGGAGCAAAGCTAACACAGTCCCTTCAGAAGGAAAACATCCAGGAGGCCCCTCTGTCCCTGGCACCCTACTGTCCGCCCAAAAGTGCCCCCCACCTCTCCTGCCTCTGAGAACAGGTAGCCAGCCCCCTCCCAGAGGCATTGAGGGTATCTGTGATACTAAGGGATGAGGTGATGAGATGAGACAAGGAGGTCTGGAGCCCACCTGCCATACACACACACACACACACACACACACACACACACACACACACAGAGAGCACTACTACCACCATGAATAACTGCTGTGGTTCTGGAACCCCAGAGACATGTGGGCACCCAGGGGTGGGGCGAGGGTGGGGGTCTGAGGTCAGTGGTGGTCTGAGCTCAAGCGGCTCCTGAAGGCCAAAACTAGGCTCCAGGGCTGAAGCCACAGTACAGCGGGTAGGGAATTTTGCCTTGCACGCAGCCAACCTGGGTTCAATCCCTGGAATCTCATATGGTTCCTCATACGCTCCACCAAGAGCAAGCCCTGAGCACAGAGCCAGGAGTAAGCCCTGAGCACCATCAGGTGTGTCCCCCAAACCAAACACACAAACAAAAAACTTGGCTCTAAATTCAGGTCAGCAGGGTCTCCAGCCCACCACACTCCTCCTACATAGCCCCCAACTCTGACTGTGTGATACAGTGTGAGCCATAAAGAATCTGGGGAGATATATGGTTGGAAAGGTGATGTCATCTAGGCAAGGGTAAGATGAGGCTGGGAGGTCTGGAGCCCACCTGCCTCACAAACACACACATACACACACACACACACACACACACACACACACACACACACACCCTTTCGTTAATAACTGTTGCATTGGGGGGGGGGTGCTGAGGCAGGAGTGGTGGGAGGGATACTGGAATTATCGGTGGTGGAGAATGGGCACTGGTGGAGAGATGGGTACTCAAGCATTGTATGACTAAAACACAACCATTAAAGTCTGTAAGTCTGTAACTGTACCTCATGGTGATTCACTAATAAAAAATTAAAAAAAAATAACTGTTGCATTTCTGGAGCCCCAGAGCAATTGTGGGGAACCCAGGGGGAGAAGGTGGGGAGTGGGGTGTGGGTTGAGGTCAGGAAGGAAAACTCAGGACCTGGAGGTCCCTAGCAAGTGATCCAGGAGAGAGGGATTTGGGTGGGGAGGTGAGGGAATGATCGAGGCCTCCTCTCCCAAAGCCACGAGAATGTGAACAATGGGTCCCTCCCCACCTGCAGACTGACCAGGAGTCCCCCTTCTAAACACTTCAGCTCCCAGCTCTGGTCCTAGGGGCCCTCTATGCTGAGGAATATGCCCCCCACCACACACACACACACACACACACACACACACACACACACACACACAGAGCTCAGGGGACACAAGCCCCGGCTGTGACTCAGGAGCGCTTCCCCCACTCCTGGGCTTGCCCGGACAGGCCCGCTGTGGACAGAGGCAGTGGGCGGAGGACCTGGTCAGGCACACTTCTCAGGGTCAGCCAGAGTCCTGGCAGCCAGCAGCCAGCCTGCTCTGCCCGGGGTGGGACTCAATCCCAGAAACATAAACAAAGGGGATTTCTATGACAACTGGCCCCCACACCTGAGAGGTTTTCATTCACCAGTGTAACTGCCTGTCCTACCACCCGCTATAGGCATTTCATCTAAAAAGGCTTGCTAGGGGCTGAATGAGTGCTTTGTGCACGCCAGCTCAGGGTTCAGTCCCCAGCACCACATGATCGCCCAAGCCCCTCCGGACCAACCCTCAAACGGATCTCAGAGTAGTCTGCGACACTGCTGAGTATGCTCCCCCCTCAGAAATGGCTGGGAGGCCCTTGACAAGTGAGATTTCACATAACACTACAACCTCAAAAAAAAAAAAATAAATACTACAACCCTCAAAAAAAAAACAAACTACAACACTCTAATATATGAGCTATGATTTCCGCTTCCCTTTTATTTTTGGTTTGGGGTCATACCCAAAAGTATTCAGGGGTCCAAGTTGTACAAGAACTGGGGATCTAACCCCGAGGCTGCTCCAGCCTCTTCCACTCCTTCCTGGACTCTCTCTCTCTCTGTCTCTGTCTCTGTCTCTGTATCTCTCTCTCTCTCTCTCTCTCTCTCTCTCTGACTGGAAAGAAGAGACAATGGAAGCAGAGAGGCTAATATCGGCCTGGATTCTGCCCCTACCCCTGCCTCCTGAATACACTTGTCTTTGGGGGATGAGGACCCCTCCTCCCTAACCCCTATTGCTCACCATGGCCATAACAGAAAACCAAAAAAAAAAAAAAAGCAAACAAACAAAAACCGTCTTACCAGTGCCAAAAACACTCAGGTTATCTGGGCCAACTCCCAGAGTTTCAAGCTACTTCGCTGCTTCTGACATAAACAAAGGCTGAGCGACCTCAGAGTCTACAGACAAAAGCAGGAAGCATTCACAGAGCACACAAAGGTGCCAGGCGCATCTCCCTGTATTTGGGACAATGTCTAACTCAGTGACAGGAAAGTCCTTCCCACAGACGAGAGAAAAAGGCTAGTGGGGTTTAAAGCATTGCTCTAGGCCAGCCGCTACTAAGCAGTTACCCTGCACTGAGCATCAAACCAAGGCATATCTTATTGTAGGATGAGCCGATTTCACAATTCCTCCCTCCCACGAGGTCACTGCCTACTGGAGGCACTCTGATCTTCCCCCAAGTACCTCAAAGAAAGAAAGTAATGTGGACCCAAATTGTTCCCTAAGGGTGCGGCCTATCTGGGGGTCTCAAGAGCCTATTTTCACCTCTTCAAAGTACAAAATTCCCTTGAGTGGCCTCGGCTGCCATTCCTGCTCCCAGAGTGGACAGGGGTGGATGAAGGTGCTGGGACATTGTCCCCAAGTCAGGGACTTTGGCGGCTCTGTGCAGTGTCGTCGACAGGCTGGAATTCTGATTTGCTATCTTCATTTTGCAAGGAAAGGGGATTTTTCTTTTCAAAAAACACTGGACTTCCTTGAATGTTAGACCTTTCACAAATATTTTTTTAGGAGCAAAAAGAAGGAGGGGGAAAAAAATCAACCCACAAGATGCCTGTCGCAGCTACTCCCTTCCACAATGAATCACGGACACAAAACCACAGCTATGTGGCTAACAAAGGAGCTATGTGTTTTCACATCTCATCATTGGAAATCATTTAGCAATTCACTATGTCATCTGCAGACCGACAGACAGACAGATGCAAATGCACACCCATCTGGGTCCTGAGGAGTCCCCTGACACCCACAGTCATCGGAGGACTTTGCATGGGATTCATCTTCCCTTTCTCATTCTTTCCTGGGAAATTAGCCTCTTTATCAGCTCCATGAAAGAGGAGAAAAGAGAAGATTGAGGAGGAGATGGTGATGGTGATGGTGATGGTGATGGTGACGGTGATGGGAGAGGTACAGGAGAAGGAGGTGGAGATGGAGTCAGAGGAGGTGGTGGAGGAGAAGGTGAGGAAGAAGTAAGGAAGAGGAGATAGAGGAAATGTGGAGAAGAAGATGGAGGGGAAGAAGATGGCTGAAGAGGAGCAGGAGTTGGTGGTGGAGGAAGAGGATATGGAGAAGGAGGAGATGGTGGTGATGGTGATGGTAAAGAAGGTGGAGGAGAGGTGGAGGAGGAGGAAGAGGAGGTGATGGGGGAGGAGAAGATGATAGAGGAGGAAAAGGTGGAGGAGGAGGAGGTGATAGAGGAAGAAAAGGTGGAGGAGGAAGAGATTGTGGAAGAGGCAGAGAGGAGGAGGAGGAGGAGGAGCAGAGGAGGTGATGGAGGAGGAGAAAGTGATGGAGGAGGAAAAGGTGGAGGAAGAAGAGAAAGAGGAGGAGGAGGTGGTGGTGGAAGAGGCAGAGGAAAAGGAGGAGGAGGAGGTGATAGAGGAGGAAAAGATGGAGGAGGAAGAGATTGTGGAAGAGGCAGAGAGGAGGAGGAGGAGGAGCAGAGGAGGTGATGGAGGAGGAGAAAGTGGTGGAGGAGGAAATGGTGGAGGAAGAAGAGAAAGAAAAAAAGGAAGAGGAGAAGGCTGTGGAAGAGGCAGAGGAGGAGGAGAAGAAGAAGGAGGTGATAGAGGAGGAGAAAGTGATGGAGGAGTAAAAGGTGGAGGAAGAAGAGGAGGAGGAGGAGGTGGTGGAAGAGCCAGAGGAAAAGGTGGAGGAGGAGGTGATAGAGGAGGAAAAGGTGGAGGAGAAGGAGGAGGTTGTGGAAGAGGCAGAGAAGGAGGACAAGGAGAAAGAGAAGGAGGTGATGGAGGAGAAGGTGGTAGAGAAGGAAATGGTGGAGGAGGAAGAGAAGGAAAAAGAGAAAGAGGAGGAGGAGGTGGTGGAAGACGCATAGGAGAAGGAGGAGGAGGAGGAGGAGGAGGAGGAGGAAGAGGAGGTGATAGAGGAGGAAAATGTGGAGGAAGAGAAAGTGGAGGCAAAGGAGGTGGTGGAAGAGGTGGAGGAGGAGGAGGAAGAGGAGGAGGAGGAGGTGAATGCATAGTACACCTGTGTGTTGACTGTGATCAGGGCAGAATGAGGAACACTGCGACACTGATTCAGTTACTCCACAAATGGAAACAAATATACATTTCAGGGCCCCTTTTTTACTGCTATTATCATAATACGGCTTTCCTTAGTAGAGTGTTTTTCACCTGGGAAGCTTAGAGTGCCTTTTCTGACAGTGGCAAATTAATTAACTGATGGCAGATTTAAAGATCACGTAACTGGAAAAACCACTGGGCCTATAAATCAGAAACTTTCTCTGGGGGAAACCTGATAAGTATGTGGAAACCTTCAACTCAGAAGGAGAATTCATCATTCACAGTCCCTGAAATATCTCCATCGTGGTTTCTGAGAGATGTTCTCTGAGTCTCACTCAACTCTCTCGTGTCTGTCTGTCTCTCCTGCTTCTTCAGCCCTCCCTGTCCCTTTTCTTTTCTAACAACAAAACATCTGAGCCCCTGGAGGACTCAGCCCATGCAGGCAGGAGGCAGGGGCGCCAGCACCTGAAATGCCTGCTGTTACTTTTGCAGTTTGAACGCGATGCTGGAAACTACACACATTTGTGTTTTCACTCATCCCCAAAATGCTGCCTCCCTCTCCAGCCACGGGTGGGGAACGCTGTCTCCAGTTCTGCCCAGGTTTCTGCATTTTCCTGAAAAGTCGTCCAAGGCTTGCCTGGTGCAGTGCTCTTCACGCCCACCCTCTCCCCCCACCAGATCCCCACCTGTTCAAGGGCTTCAGCCTGAGCTCACCTGCTCTGCGGGACCCTTTAGCAAAATGACTGTGAGTGTTTTCTGGATTCCAGAGGTCTGAGCAGAACTGGGCTGGATTCAGAACTGGGCTGGATTCCTGGGACTGCCCTTTCCCTTGGTTTGCTCCTTGTAGGAGGGATGGGGGCACAGGAATATTCCCTGCATGGGCTTCTTATGAGGACCCGCTCATGTGCACGCTTGCCCCTCTGGGCCTGTCTCCTCCGCATGCTGCGCTCTGGAAGGCTCCCCTAGCCCAGCCTTCTGGCTCCACTCAGAACCCATGGGATACACATAGGTGAGGGAGTGAAGGTCAGTTCCCTGCTTCCATTCTGATGGGACACTCTGGGTGGCGGCATCATGGTCCCAGTGCACCCTCAGGGAACCAGCGATCACAAGCCCCTTTAGTCCTGGCGGGCCAGGGGTTCTCCCCTGCTGGGCTCACTCCCCCGCCCCCCAGCACACCAGCTCCTTTGTCTGGCCTGTTTGGCCTTTGCAAAGAGACCATTGATCAAAGCATCCCCATGAGTGTGGCCTGTTTCCGGCTGAGGGCCTGCCTGGTGATGGATCCTCTAAGAGTCTTCACCATTGAATACTGAGTTCCTCTGGGGCAACCCCCTGGGTTCTCCATTTTCTCTCACCTTCTTCCCATCACAACTCTGCATCCCTATTGGCATTGCTGTCTCACACCCAGACTCGGGGAGGTGAGAGACTCGCCCAGCAGCAAAGCACGGGTGAGGTCTGGGGGAGGAGAGTCGTGCAGGGGTGAAGGCACACGCTCTGCATGTAGCCAACCCTGGCTTGGTCCCTGCTCCCCTGTGGTTCTTGGAGCACTGCCAGTGAGGTCCCCCCCCCCACCAAAAGAAAATAAGATCTGGTCCAGGGCCCACAGTTCATCACTGTCTGTACTGTCCCCAGAACTAAGTTAGGGATAGCTTATAAAATGCTTTGCACAGCAGGACTGGCCAAGTCAATATGGTTCCATAAATATGCTTAAAATACTATAAAATATAGCTTGGATACTCCACTCCAAAAAAGCCACTGTCCAAAACTGTACTGTAGCGTAAACCCTAACTCAACCCTAATCACAAGCTTCAGTTAAAACCTCAGCCTAATGAGACTAAAGTTATGTCTCTGCCACCCCCAGTCACCCCCTGTTGTGAAACCAATGCCACCAGAACCATCAGCCCTGTCCCATTCACTCCTAACCCAAACACTGACCCTGAGCCACAACTCCAGACCAGAGGGTCAGGCTGGGGTCAGCCAGGGACAGGGACAGCTCTGAGCCGGGGCCAGGGAAGTTCAGCCCACTGGAGTAATGGTGTTGGCCCAAGGACGTTTGTGTAATGTTCACATCCACAGGCGCAAGCTGTGGGAGGACACGGAGAGGAGCAGGGAGAAGACAGCTGTGATATGGACACAGATGCTGGAAATAGCAGGGACTCAAACATTTGTGACACAGAAAAGATGCTGGTGATAGGGACACAGATACCATTGATAAGGACACAGACACTGGTGACAGGGACACAGAGGCTGGTGATACAGACACAGACTCTAGTGATAGGGACACAGCAGATGCTGTTGATAAGGACACAGATGCTGGTGACAGGGACCCAGATGCTGGTGATAGGGACCCAAATGTCTGTTGATAAGGATGCGACTGCCAGGAGAGCACAGATGCTGGTGACAGGCGAACAGGAGCGGGAGGCCAAGTGCTGTCTCCATCTAATGCAACAGGCAGAGGGCAGGCAGGACTGTCAAAGCTGGGAAGGTGGGAGAGGGCAGGCCAGGATGGGCCAGTCCCTCTCTGGAACCGAAGCTAAGGGAAGGAGTCTGTGACGCCTCAGCTGGGAGAATCCTGGGAAAGGGAGGCAGAGATGAGGGGCGCTGGTCTGCAGTTCACATATGAGGAGGGTGTTAGGCAGCAGCATCCTGTCAGGGAGATATCCCTCTCCCTTGAACCTGCCCCTTGGCCTACATTTGGGCTGGGTTGGGGGGGGGGAGGAGGATGCAGAAGTGTCCGAAGACCCCAGGCTCCTCTGCCCTGAGCATGCAGAAGCCTGAGCCTGGCATCCTCGCCACGTTGAGGAGTCTGGGCTGAACAAGCGAAGAGGAAGGAGGAGAAAGGCAGGTTCGACCACACTGGGGAGAGGAACACGAGCCCCCATCTTCCTCACAGCGTCTGCGACCTGCCACGCACCTGCCAAGAACCTGACTTCCTGTTATTCACAACCAGGCACCCAGAGGCCAGCCAGCACCCTTCCCCAGCCTCGAGCGGAGGGTTTTAGGAAAGCAGGTAGGTGGGGTGTGTCTCAGCAGCCCACCCAGCTGGAAAGGACTACTCCGAAGCAAGATGCTCAGGGAGGGAAACGCAGGACCTTTCCTGCCAGCAGGAAAACCCAGGATGGCCAGAGACAGTGCACTGAACAATTCCAGGGGTCCTGCCCCAGAGATCAGGACATGCCAGCCTCTCCCCTGGGGTCCCACGTCAGGCCCACTAGGAGAGCTCCAGCCTGTCTGCCTTCTCTCCTGGGCAGCAGGGAGCTGCAGACCACCCAGTCTCTCCAAAGAGCCTTTGCCACAAACCAAAGATACTCTCCACAAACCTCAGTAGGGGACCCCTGCACCTCCAGAAGCCCCTGAAAACAGTGGGGAGATGGGTGAGGGCTACGGGAGAAGCCCCCAGCTGAAGCCCCCTTTGAGGTCTTCCCTCTTCCACACTCAGAACCCAGGGAAAGGGGCTCCTGGGTTTCTCCTAAGGGCCAAGGAGTGGGAGAAACAAGGAGAGCCCTCAAATGCTGCCCCCATCCTGGCGAGGTTCCTGGAATTCTTGAGGGGGCACATAGCCCTGTGCTCACCCCACCACCATCAGCCTTAGGGAGAAGCCCAGTACCAACCCCAGTCCCTAGGGGCACAGCAGATCCCCAGCTCCTGGGAGATTTGAAAGGCCTCTTCCAGGTCAAGTAGCTGCTTGAGACATGCCGAGTGTCCGCTTCTCAGACTAAGCACATCCTTCCTCTCTGCTCGGGGCAGTAGGATGTCAACAGGACCGTCACTGTGAGGGCATTTCCTCACTGAGCACAGATGGCACCTGGGGAGGAGTTCTGGGCACCGGGGCTATGTTAGGGGACAAAAAAGGACCCCACTCCCCAGAGCGGGATGGGTGAGACCCCTCCCTGCCCCAAGGAACCCAGTCCCGGCAGCCAAAAACCTCCAGAATTCAACCACCGCCATGCTCACAGCCAATCTCCACAAGTTCAGGCCGCGTCTCACCCATGAGTGAACATATTCCTGGACCAAGCAACAACTCATACCTCATACCACCCATACTCCAAGAGTACCGCACCACATTTGATGGGGTTTAAAGTAAGAGGCAACCAATCTTAGAAGGATTTTTTTTTTACAGAAACATATATATACGTGTGTGTGTGTGTGTGTGTGTGTGTGTGTGTGTGTAAGCACACAAGGCTCAACCTTTAACAACATGTTAATGATCTCTTATAGAAAAGCTTAATGACCCTTGTGTGAAATACAACAATCTTCACACTCTTTCCTCTAAGAAAAATATTTGTAGCATTTTCAGCGGTTTTTCATAACAAACAATACAAAATAATTTATTTCGGCTCTGCCTTGGTGCAGAGGTTGGGGTTCAGGATGGAAGCATCTGAAATATGATGGTGGGAAGGTTTATAATGGTGGTGGGATTGGCATTCGAATATTAAATGTAACCAAATATTGTGATCTACTTTATAAAATTTAAAAAATTAAAAAATAAAAGGACCCCAGCCCTGACCAGCTTATACAGCAGCTGGAGACATGAGACGACCATGGGCAGAACAAATAAGTAAATGGTTTCTCAACTTAGAAAGTGGAAAATAGGTACCAGAGCGATAGATTGGAGAGTAGGGCGCTTGCCTAGCACACGGCTGACCCCAGCTCGATCCCTGGTTCCCCATAGCACCATCAGGAGAGACCCCTGAGCACAGAGCCAGGTGTGAGCCCTGAACACTGCTGGATGTGGCCCCTAAAAAAAGAAAGAATGTGGAAAAGAAAGAGTATGGTGGAGATGAAGAATGAGTCAGGTGCAGGGGAGGGGGACCCTCAGTGAGGAGTTTATAATCTTGAATAAAAGGAAGGTGGAAGCATCTCCCTCCTGAGCAGAAGCCAGACCCAGGATCCCCAACACAGCTGCCTAGTTTGGGGCCAGGGGACACTGCAAGGTGAGACCCCCGAGGTGTGTCCAAGGGTGAACAATAGCCCTAAGGTCAATGCCTTTAGAAAGGGGTCATACAAATGCTGTCATGATCCAAAAGTAACGACGAGACTAGGACCCTGCTAGGGATAGGAAAGACTATCTGGCCTGAGC
>JAOXYA010000019.1:10194379-10209648 GCA_028565675.1 Sorex palustris
TGGGGGTGCACTCTCCGCCCCCCCCCCCCCCCCGCCAAAACAAAAAACTCAGCTTCTTCACTCATGGTTGGCATTTATTTTTTGTTTGGTTTTGGAGCTAACATCTATAGTGCTGAAAGGCTGCTCCCAGGTCAGTTGATGCCAGCAGCACCTGGACGATCATGTAGTGCCATGCATGCAATCCAGCCTCCTGAGTGCAGAGAATGTGCTCAGCCCATTGAGTCATGTTTCTGGCCCATGGTTTGTCTTTCTATGGGGTGGAGGAGAAATTATAAAATCTTCCAGACTGGAGAAAGGTGAACAGCCATGACTCCTTCTGTGCAGGCTTAAAATGAAAAGTGGTTTAGCATGGTGAGCTAGTACAGCGGGTAGGGTGCTTGCCTTGCATGCAGTTGACCAGGTTCAATCCCCAGCACCCATATGGTCCCCCGAGGAAGACTGAGCCTTGAGCACTGTCAGGTATGATTCTTGAATGTAGGGCCAGGAGTAAACCCTGAACACTGCCAGGTGAGGCCCCAAAATGAAAACAAACAAAACAGAAAGAATGAAGTCTTGGGTTGGAATTCCTGAATTGGGTGGAAGGATGAAGTGGGCGACTGTGTCATCCCTCTCGGGACAGAAGGTGGTGGTGACTCTTCTCCCAGCTCACACACAAAGGAACTTTATCTTCCCAGCATTCCCACTTCACTAAGAGGCTCTTTGTCACTCTGACCAGGGAGTGTGGGCATTTATCTGGGTTCTATTTCCTCCCCAGGACACCAGGCCCTGGGCCAGAGGACTTGCAAGCTCTCCTCATGGCAATCTTCCTCTTGCTCCTGTTCCTGTGTAGGCCCTCCAATGCTGCAGGTAAGGAGTGAGGGCGGAGAATCTGCAGTTACTGAGGCAGTTGGGAGGGACTGTTTCTCTTTAGGGCTCGGTTCCCCTTGCCTCTAAACTAGTGAAGATCCAAGGACAGTGAGGGCCCATGTTATGATATTTCCTTTAAAAAATAAACACAGGCTGGGGCTGGAGCAATATTGCAGTGGGTAGGGCATTGCCTTACACACAGCTGGTCTAGGTTTATCTCCAAGCCCCGTTGGGAGTGATCCCTGTGTGCAGAGCCAGGAGTAAGTCCTGGGCACCACCGGATATGGCCCACACCCACTGGCTTCCAAAATAAAAGAAAAAAGAAAAGAAATATTGGGGGGCTGGCGTGATAGCACAGCGGGTAAGATATTTGCCTTGCACGCAGCTCACCTGGGTTCATTTCCCAGCATCCATATGGTCCCCCGAGCACCACCAGGAGTAATTCCTGAGTGCATGAGCCAGGAGTAACCTTTGTGCATCGCCGGGTGTGACCCAAAAAGAAAAAAAAGAAAAGAAAAAGAAAAGAAACATAGGCAAGTCAATATTTTCAGAAAGTGAAAAACAAGAGAAAGATATGAGCGTTTATTATTAGTTTCAGCCTTTTCTCTTTCTCACAGAGTCCCTCACTTGCTGGGAAAGTGGGCCAAGACCCCTTTACCATTTCCTGTCAACCTTACTTTTGCGTAGCTGTCAGTTGAGAAAGGGCCCCACAGCCAGGCCAGTGCTGGGGGATCCCAGAAAGGGATTTGGGTGATGGGGACGTTGAGGGGCAGAGGACATTAACCTGTTGGAGGTTCCTGGTCTCATGCAATGCCCTCCCTGCAGACAACATCCAGGCCATCTATGTGGCCTTGGGGGACGCGATGGAACTGCCCTGTCCTTCACCACCCGCCCTGCATGGGGACGAGCTCCTGTCCTGGTTCCACAGTCCTGCGGCGGGCTCTTCTACTGACCTGGTGGTCCAAGTTCCAGTGGCCAGGCTGGACCCTGGGAGGCCCGGAAGAGAGGCCAGGCCCAGACTCCTGGGGAACTACTCTCTGTGGCTGGATGCATCCAGGGAGGGCGACGCCGGGCGGTACTGGTGTGCCGTGCTGGGGCAGCGCTACAAGTACCATAACTGGAGGGTGTATGACATCTCTGTGCTCACAGGTCAGTGGGGATGTGAGGATCAGGGCTTGCTGGGGGTTACGGAAGCCCAGGCAAAGAACTGAGGGGTCCCTCTCTCCTCCACAGGATCCCAGTTTTCTGCAAGGGCTGCTGATGGGACTCTCTGTTCTGTCCTCCTGTGCTCTGTGGTCCCTGCCAGACGCCTGGATTCCATGACCTGGCTGGAAGGAAGGGGTCCTGTGAGAAGCCATGCACAGCCTTTCTGGAGTGATAGGGCCGCACTGCTCTTGGTGTGTCCTGGGGATGGGCTTTCTGAGTCCAGGGGCCGCAGACCAAGAATCATCCGCTGTCTCGTGTCTCAAAACAAAGGGATCAGCTTTAGCCTGGCAGGTAAACTGAGGGAGGAGATGGGGCAGGAAGTTACCTCTGGAAGTTCCATCCCGTGTCTGCTGGCTAGGGGAGGAGATAGATGAGAGAGGAGGTGAGTCTCTTACTGGCCAGGTCAGAGGCAGTGATTGCTGGTGAAACAAACCCCCTCTGTCCAGGAAGGGCTCTGTGTTCTCACTGGTTGCCTTGAGAACTGAGAAGGGGGTTGGCTAAGTCAACTTTCTGATAGAATAGAGTGTAAGCCAAGATGAGAGGAGGATTCTGGGAGAGTATACATATGTTCAGACATAGGGAATCTGGGGGCTGGAGCAATAGCACAGCAGGTAGGGCTTTTGCCTTCCACATGGCCGACCAGGGTTCGATTCCCAGCATCTCATATGGTCCCCCGAGCCAGGAGTAACCACTGTGCATAGCTGGATGTGACCCAAGATGTAAAAATAAGTAAATAAATAAATAAATAAATAAATAGGGAATCTGGTGGTCATATGCATTTGCCAACCTGAAAATGCCCCATTTCATCTGACCTCAGAAGCTAAGCAGGGCAAGACCTGGTTAGAGCTTCTTTTTTTCTTTTTTTCTTTGATATTTGTAGAATATCCCGTAGTTGAAAGAAAGGAAGAGAAAATAAGAATGATTGCTAGGGGAGATGTCTTTTGAAGAAAATATATTAAAGCACTGATGTTATAATGGCCCATTGATTATGAAAGCAGGAAGCTGGGCTCTATCCCCAGCACTGCATGGTCCCCTATTTATTGTTTTACAATAAAAAAGTCTATTATAGGGGCTGGAGACAGAGTACAGGGGAGTAAGGCAGTTGTCTTGCCATGAAAAATCTGGTTTGATCCTTGGCATTGCACATGGCCCCTGAGCACTGCCAGGAGTATGCACAGAGCACAGTTGGGTGTGGCTCAGTCCCCCACCCCAGTATAGTATGGGTCTGGGGATGTGGCTCTCTGGTTGAGCACGTGTCTCAAATGTGTGAAGGCCTGGATTGGGTCCCATTTACTGGATGGTGGAGAACGTGATGAATGAATCCATTATATAGGAGGGAGGAGCAAATTGCCTTGAGTTTGGTAAGCAAAGGCCAGTTAATGGGAAGTGAATGGGTCTTAATTTCCTCTACAACTTCAGCACCTATGGTACTCAGCATTTGGCAATGAATTGTTGGATATTTTTTGGGTTTTTGTTTGCTTGTTTATTTGGGGTGCCATACCCAGTGGTGCTCTGGGGCCCATCCCAATTTGGAGTTCTGGAATTGCTCCTGGTGGCACTCAGGGGAGTATGCAATGTGGGGGATAGAACCTGGGCCTTTTAAACACCAAGTATGTTCTCTGGTCTCTAGTGCAAAACTCAAAATGCATATGGGATAAATGAATGGAAGAATTAGTAAACAGAAGACACAGAATTATTCTTGAGAGTGATCATTATATAGATCATTATAAAGAAAAATTACAGTTATTGGGGGCCAGAGCAATAGTACAACAAGTCAGGCACTTGCCTTGCTTGCAACTGGCCTGGGTTCAATCCCCAACATTCCATATGGTCCCCTGAACACTACCAGAAGTGATTCCTGAGTGCAGAGCCATGAGAGATCACTGAGTATTACTGGGTGTGGCCCAAAAACACTGTCACTGTCACTGTCCTCCCATTGTTCATCAATTTGCTCAAGCGGGCCTAGGAATGTCTCCATTGTAACACTTCTTACTGTGTTTGGCATATTGAATACATCATGGGTAGCTTGCCAGGCTTTGCTGTGAGGGCGAGATACTCTCGATAGCTTGCCGGGCTCTAAAACAAACAAACAAAAATTTAATTATGATGGTGCTTGCTCTGGAGTTAGCTGGGGGGGCATTGCCATTCTTTCTTTCTTTCTTTTTTTTTTTTTTTGCTATTTGGGTCACACCCGGCAATGCACAGGGGTTACTCCTGGCTCATGCACTCAGGAATTACCCCTAGCAGTGCCCGGGGGATCACATGGGATGCTGGGAATCGAACCCAGGTCGGCCGCGTGCAAGGCAAACGCCCTACCCGCTGTGCTATCACTCCAGCCCCCCCAAGAAAGTTCTTAATAGAAAGTTCTTAATATGGAGCGTTTTGATGTGGCGTTAACAGAGCTGAAATGTTTCTGAATTATGGGCGATGGGTTGGGGTCACAACCTATGTCATTCAGGGGCTACTCCTGGCTTTGTGCCAGGATTGATCCCTGTCAGTGCTCAGTGGGCTACATATGTTGTCAGGGATTGAATTGCAGTCGGTTCCATTCAAGGGAGTCCCTTACCTACTGCATGCTTCTCCAATTATTAATCACCCCTCATGGTTCTCTGGGGATCCTTCAGTGCTGGGGATCAAACTTAGGCCTCCCACGTGCCCTCAGCCTGATCAGCTTTTTTTTTTTCTTTTTGAGTCACACCCAGCGATGCACAGGGGTTACTCCTGGCTCTACACTCAGGAATTACTCCTGGCAGTGCTTGGGGGACTGTATGGGATGTTGGAAATTGAATCTGGGTTGGCCGCGTTCAAGGCAAAAGCCGTACCTGCTGTACTATTGCTGATCAGCTTTTTAAATTTTTAATTTTTTGTGTGTAGGGGCTAGTATACCCAACAGTACTCAGGAGTCACTTCTGGCAGTGCTCAGGGGTCATACGTGGTGCCAGATATGAAATCCAGACCTCCTGCAATGCAAAGCACAGGTTCTAGCTCACTGAGCTCTCTCTTTCTTGCTCTCTCTCTCTCTTCTCTCTCTCTCTCTCTCTCTCTCTCTCTCTCCCCCCCTTTTTCTTTGGCCTGCTTCATGAATGATTTTTTCATCCCTCTCTTTTTTTTTTTTTTTAATTTTAGATTGAGGCCACACGCAGCTGTGCTCAGGGTTGACTCCTGGCTGTGCACTCATGAATCACTCTTGGCAGAGCTTGGGGGACCCTAGGGGATGCCAGGGATTGAACCCAGGTCGACCATGTGCAAGGCCAGCACCATTCCCATTGTACCATTGCTCTGGCCCCTAATATTTTCATCTCTTGAACCCCTGAGCCACAGGGTTATAGAGATAGACACACCTTCACCCTGCATCATAGGCAAACGTATTTCTTTCTCTGGCCTCAGTATAAAATGGCAAAGGTCTTTAGCCCCGGGCTGCCAGAGTTCTCTAAAAGGTGCCCACAGGAAGTTCTGCTCAATGTGAGACAAAGCACAGGCGCCTGTGCGCCTCCTCTGCACTGAACTTCTGGGTGTCAATTTACGACCAAGAAAATAAAGTTCAATTTCAATGTCAAGTTAACAATTCCGTTTTGTTTTGTTTTGTTTTGCATGGCGTATGCAATGTTTGGGAATTATCCTAAAAATGAACCAGGTGTTCTGAGACTTTTGTGTGATTCATCTGATGCCATGACCCTGGCCCCAACCTGAGTAACTCTACAGGAAAGGTCAGGCCAAGAATTTTCTGTAGGTTGTCGCCCAACTCTGTACCCCACATGCATCCTCCCAGCACAAGCCTGAGCTCTACATGCAGGACACGACCTCTCCACCTAGTGTTACGGACACAGCTGAGAGCAACTCCTGAGCACTGAGCTGGGTGTTACCTCCAGATGTGACCCCCCGGCCAGCCAAAACAACAGAGTCAAAGAAAAAAGTAATCAGGGGCCCAGAGCAATAGTACAGTGGAGAGGGAGTTTGCCTTGCATGTGGCCGACCCAGATTCAATCCCTGGCATACCATAGGGGCCTCAGAGCACCGCCAGGAGTGATTCCTGAGAGGAGAGCCAGGAGGAACCCCTGAGCATCGCTGGATGTGACCCAAAAAGGAGGAAAAAAATATTCCTCAGAGCAGAGGGCTGGGTGGTGCCACCCCAACTGAGTGTGTGATATTCCTGATTTTTCTTTTTCTTTTGACTTTTCAGGTCACCCAGTGATGCTCAGGGTAACTCCTGGCTCTGCACTTGGGAATCACTCCTGGCAGTGCTCAGGGAGCATCTGGGATGCCAGAAATCGAACCTGGGTCAGCTGTGTGCAAGGCAAATGCCCTCCCCTGGTATTCCTGATGTGTGGCCCTCAAAGAGATCTGAAGGCAACCCAGAGGGAAAGCTCTGAGCCTGGACACAGGCTTCACTTTATTTTTTGGCTTTTTTGGGTCATACCCAGCGATGCACAGGAGTTACTTCTGGTTCATGCACTCAGGAATCTCTCCTGGCGGTGCTCGGGGGACCATATGGGATGCTGGGAATCGAACCTGGGTCTGCTGCGTGCAAGGCAAATGCACTACCCACTGTGCTATTGCTCCAGCCCCCATGCATGTGTAACTTTAATATCTGCCCAAGCTCTAGAGAGGGGCACCTCAGCTGCAGCATTGTGCTGTGAGCAGGGACCCCCATTTCCTGTTTGACAAACATCTAGAGAAATTGGAGCGAAGCTCAGAGTCTTCACCCATAGCCTCCACAAATCACCTGTCATGGCATCATGCTGATGCAGGCCTCGTCTCCTCCTTCGTCTGACTTGCTGGGTGTGGCACTGCACTCCATTCCCATCATCTTCCACTTCTGACCAGAATGCAAACCGTTTTGGTTGTTGGAAATACCTCCTTCTTCTGGGCCAGATATTAACTGTAGGCCACTTACCAACCAGTTCCCCCACAGCCAAAGTCAACCTTGTGAGATCTACAGTGCCTGGGAGAGAGGGCGGGCGGGAGAGTAAGTAGATCCCACGATCATGGAATTCCCAGGTCCAGCCTTTTCTGGAACCTGCTCGAGATCACTCGAATTGTGTCGAATGTAGGGCTTCCTCCTCGGGCCTCCTACTTTGGAATCCATCTCTTTAAGGTTCTTCTCTGAGATCAACAGGGAAAATCCCTTGGAGAATGTAGCAGGAGCTAGAGAAATTTCACTTGCAGCTAAGACTCTATGTGAAAATGATCCAAATAGCAATGTGTCCCTCCCCACCCCAATTAAATAGAAATGAAAGTATGAGGAGAGTTGATGAAGGACTTGGGTGCTCCAGCCTTAGAGAAAAGAAAACTAAGGGCAATGAGTTGACTGTCTCCCTCCACAAGATGCTTGTGGGCTGTTCTGAGGAAGAATTCACATTTTATCTGTATTCCTAGATCCCCGAACACTGCCTGACACTCACAAAGGCTTGTTGAAGTGCAAAGAACTAAAGGGAAAAGGGCCATGAGCTCAGGGATGGATGGACCAGGGATGTCAGGCGTTCTGTGGGTGGTAGGGGCGGGGAGGTACATTTGTAGGAAATGAAATGACAAGTTGGAGTAGGATTAGACAAAAGACATAAGAACTAGCACAAAAACGATGATACACAGTCTCGCTCTTACCCAAGAATGCAACATTTCATTTCGGCATGAAAGCCATCACTCTCCCCAGCTGGCTCACAAATCCCTCTGCTATCTCCGACTCCGCTAAGAGAGGGCAAGCGGAGGAATGTCTTGGCAGCTCAGCCGAGTGAGAATTCTGAGGAGAGGGAACAAGGCTGGTCTGTAGAGGACGGGAAGACACAGAGATTCCGGCGTGTGCACATCTGGAGAGCAGGTGAAATGAGGGCTGCAGAAGGGTGTCTGCCCTGGGAGGAGGGGGCGGTGTCACTGGGATCACAGTTCCAGCAGAATCGCTATCTTTGAGGTGAGCCATCTACCTGGGCATTCTAGGTGTTTGCTTGTCCACTGAGCTAGGCACTAGGAATCTCACCTTTGCCAAAGGCAGCAGTATTTCATGCGAAGAGACCTTAGAGACAAAGGTTTATTTAAATGAGTCTTTTCTTTTTTTTTCAGCCAATTTAGTTGCCAGAGAGATAAACATCAGGGTATTGTATAGCGTGTCTGAGTTCATTTCATTTGCATGTGACCTGTGGATTTTCCACCCAAGTGGGGATATTAGGATATTAGCGTGTCAGGGTTCCCCTCAGCCCCCAGCAATTATATCCTCAGGGGTGTTTTGTATTATTTATGCACGATTCATTTAAACTTGGAAGTCAGCTCCCTCTGTCATGAGTTGGTCCTCTCTGCGACATTCTACATGCAAAAGGTTTTTAGAAACTTACTGCTAATAGCTATTCTCTTCGAGTGGGGCCTCCTCATAATTTCCAAATCCTTGAGTGACTGACAGGTAAATGGGGGTCAAAAGTGTCCATCTGTCAAGACAGTGTCATCAAGAAAACATGAGGCTAGTCAGTGAGCACCAGGGGTTTAGGGCCCAGGAGATTTCTTAGTCTAAACTAATTTGCCTGAGACAAATTAGCAAAGTGGAAAGAGTTTGAGCTCTGACATGAAACAGACCTGTGTTCAAATACAGCTCTGCCAAGCTAAGGAGCCTTGGCGCTTACACATCCTCTCTGAGCCTCAACTGTGTCTGTGAATGGAGAAAATGAGACCAACTGTCTTGTTGAGAAAGTAAGGCTATTCTGGAGGATCATTTTTTTTTGGGGGGGGTCATACCTGGCAATGCACAGGGGTTACTCCTGGCTTTGCACTCAGGAGTTACCCCTGGCGGTGCTCAGGGGCAGTGCTATGGGATGCTGGGAATCGAACCCGAGTTGGCAGAGTGCAAGGCAAATACCCTACCTGCTGCGCTATTGCTCCAGCCCCTCGTTGTTCATATAAGACCATAGGATATGAAAATTCCTGATGTAACGGAAAAGCTCAAAAATGAATGGTACCTTGGGGGCTGGAGTGATAGCACGACAGGTAGGGCATTTTCCTTGCACGCAACCAACCCGGGTTCGATTCCCAGCATCCATATGGTCCCCTGAGCACCGCCAGGAGTAATTCCTGAGTGCATGAGCCAGGAGTAAACCCTGTGTATTGCCAGGTGTGACCCAAAATGCAAAAAAAGAAAAAAAATAGAAAACGAACGATACCTTCATGATGGCAGCAATTAGGTGAGTCAAGAGAACTCCCTTGTGAGCATTGCCCATCACTAGATTACCTACCCTGAAATAAGTTTTAGGTGCAATCTCCTCAGCCTTTTGGAGGACCGTGAGAAGTGTGTGGCGGCCTCTTGGACTTAGGGTCTTCTCTTTCCGTGTCTGAACCAGGTGTCTGAGGTGATATTCTGGGTTTGCCTGCATATGCCAGGTAGGCAAAGAGCCATTCTGGAACTTTGTGCCAGTCCCCCGGCTCTTGCCTCTCACATGAGCCTTCCATCCCCTAGTTCCACAGAGCCCCCTCACTTGGAATGACTGGGCCCCTAATCACAGTCAATGTGATTATTGGAAAACTTGGCCCAGAACTCCAGGCTTTGAGTCAACTTTCTTATTCCAATAATAACTGGGTTTGCAGGTCATGAAAATGATACTGTACTGTCAGGCCTGAGCACCAAACTATCAGCTGTGCTTGGGGTAGCGCCTCTGAAAATAAAATAGAACATTCAGGGGCTGGAGCAATAGTACAGCGGGTAGGGCATTTGCCTTGCACGCAGCCGACCTAGGTTCGATTCCCAGCATCCCATATGGTCCCCCAAGCACCGCCAGGAGTAATTCCTGAGTGCATGAACCAAGAGTAACTCACGTGCATCGCTGGGCGTGACCCAAAAAGCAAAAAAAAAAAAAAAAAAAGAACATTCAAGTGCGGCAGTTCCAGACTCTATCCTTTAAGGACGCCTTCTACATATGACACCCCCAAGTTCCCCCAAGAGAACCTCTGCAGGAAGACTGGACCTCAGAATATGGTTGGGCTATAGGGAAGGTTGAAGTTGGGTTCTGGAGTCCAAAATAGAGGCTGCATGGAGATTCTTGTCATCGGGATGTGTCTTGGTCAACACAAACGGACCTTAAGCAGTCCAGGATTGACTTCTAGTCAGCCCTTAAAGATGATATTTTAAGGGTTGGGGAGAGAGATTTAAGGCACACATATTTGGGATTCCAGTTGGACTTCCAAGCACCCAGCAGTGATTCCTAAGCACTGGGCCAGGAAAGGCCCCCTTCAGGGGTCCTCAAAACAAATATAATATGCAAGTCTAATTATAAGCAAAAAAAAGGCTGCATGCAAATCAGAGGGCTTTCCTTCCACGCACGAACAGAGGTTAAATTCCCTCTGAAGAGCCAGTGACTTCCTTCCCTTGTACTTTGGTGATGGGAGTGTGTGTGGGTAAGGGCTGTATTTGGACCACACCTACTGTGCTCAGGACTTACTCCCAGCTAGATGCTCAGGGGTCAGTCCTGGCAGTGTTTTGGGAACCATATGTGGCACCAGGGATGGAACCATTCAGCTATAGGCACGGCAGGGGCCCTGTCATACTAGCTTTCCAGCCCCTCTACGCAGGTTTTCTTGTGGAGTAAAACAAAAGTTAAATGTTTAAAGACTAATGAGAACAGCCCAGCTTTGCTCTGGCCAATCCTATATCCTCACACGCTAAGCACCGTGGCTTTCTCTGCCTGCAAGGGAAGGGCTGGGGAAGGGGAGAGAGCAGCCATGAAAGCTGCATGAACACTCACTACCCTGAGATAGTGAGTGTTCTTGTTTCTGAATCAATTACTGGGACAAGACGACAACGTGCCTACATTTTTCTTTCCCTCTCCCACCTCCAACTTGACACCAAATCACCACACTCCATCATCCTTCTAAAGTTCATTTATTAACTGTACAAAATATTTACACTCTTGCTGCAGCCTCTGCAGAAGTTCTAGACACAGGTCGACGGGCTCCTGAGTACCGGGTGCCTGTTCTGCAAGAGCTGAGCTGGCCCTCCAACTCCCTGGGTCAGAGGGACAGAAATAACAGCCCCGAGTCAAGAACTGTGAATCAAGACTTGCCCCAAACAAAATAGACACTATTCTCTCTCACTGACATCTTGTACCTTTCCCCCTCAATGGCTAGTGCCAAAGCAGGTTGAGGAGGGAGGAGGAGAAAAAGGACAGAAAAAGAAAAAGAGAAGCAAAGATACTCTGGGGACAGAGCTAGGAGAGAAGAAACGGGAAGAATAGAAAAGGACCACAGTACCAAAAGGTTTTGTGAAGCAGAGACTCTGGGGCTGTAGGCCACTGCAAGATGCCGCAGGGTCCCCCAGGACGCTGCGAACAGTGCGACAGCGAGAGCTGGAACCACAGAGCCAGCCGAGAGTAAACACGGAGTCTCCAGCAGGGACTCCAGAGGCTTCCAAGGGGACATGCAGAACCCAAAGACAAACATGCCAAAGACAGCAGAACCAGTCCAGGTGTCCCCGCTGGAAAGCCCCCTCTGTGCCCGAGGGGCATTGCCCAGGGTGAGGATGCTGGCCTGCCCCCTGCCCCGCCTGGGGGCAAGCAGCAGTGCCTTGTCCTTGTTCCTGAGGAGAGCATTGGCTGTGTGGCAAGGATGCCGGGCCCTGGGCCCCCACTGCTAGTGAGGTCAGCACACACGCCGGGAGGGACAAATGACAAGTGCGCGGTCGGAGGTCAGACAGGAACTAGAGCAGCTCAGGAGGGCCTGTTCCTCGGGTCCCTGGAACAGGGAGGCTCAGACAAGCTTCGAGGAGATCAAGGCATCACCGCAAGTCCCGCCCCACGTCTCTGGACTTGCTGGTTTTGGCAATAAAGATGGCTTGTAATATTCTCGGGGTTGAATGGACCGCTGGGCATGGCTGCAGGAGAGCCTTCGGACAGACAGATTTGGAAGCGCATGAGATTCTGACTCCTGACAATGCTGGCGATCACACGGGGCTGAGTAGGGATGCTGGGGTGCTCCGGGAGAAAGCTGCAGGTTCTCTCTAACCACCATGAACAGTGAATGCCGGCGACTGATGGTGTGAAGGGGATAGAACAGGGCAAGCGGACATCTGCTGGTCTCGACCCCGAGGACCAGGCAGAGCAGAGCCAGGGAGCAGCGGCCGGCTCTTCCTACTGTCCCCGTCCCTTGCCACCAGATCTCTTCAGCAGACACACGCACAGTGCCCAGCTCTTCACAGACCACAGATCCTGGAGGGAAGTAGTCACACCCAGCTCCGCCTCTGTGTAACAGGAGTGCAGGGACGCGCATCAGCGTCAGATTCCAGGGAGAATTCCGTTCAGTACTGGGGGCTAGGGCCCTGTCACATTCATTCGCAGCCTTCTGGCTGCTTTGCTCCCGGCTCCAACTCCGGAAGTTTCCTGTTCATTTTAGGGGTTACAGTCGCTTGCAGAGCCACCTGCAGACAAAGTTCCTCTTTCAGTGCCGACCCCACACCCTGGACAAGCACTGGCTTCTGCTCTGCCCTCAGTTCCCATTACGGGGAGGTCCAGTGCCATGGCCTGGCCTTGTCACTGTGCAGAGGGACAAAGTGGAGGCTCCAGATGAGAGGAGGCGGTGACCCTGCCCGCGGGGAGGGCGTGAGTACCTCAGGGGAAGCAGCGAGGGCCCCCGAGGGGGCTTCTGGGGAGCGGAGCAAGGCGAGGACGCCGCGTCCACCTCGAAGCTTCCTTTGGCCGCTGCAGCAGCGCTCTACTGAGCTCCTCTGAGAACCACAGCCCCCTACCTGTCCCCCCAGCAGGCAGCCTATGGGCTAATGAGGACAGGGAGGGGGAGGGGAGGAAGCACAGAGCGTGTGGCTCTCCAGACACAGGGGAGCATGCAGCAGCTTCCGGCGGGCGGTTCCGTGGCGCAGGGTCCACGGTGATGACATTGGTGGCATGCGCCAGGTGCCCCAGAGGGTGAGAGAATGGTCAGAGCATGCCGAAGCCTTCGCAGCCCTCACTGATGGCCAGCTGCAGCATCCGGTGCACCTCTTCGTACGAGTCATACGTCGGGAGGCACAGCTGGTTAAAACTGCGGGGGCAAAGGGAGAGGGGATTAGCCCGCGCCACGAGGGCTGGGACGACACGGCCCCCCTGGGAGACCATACCACGTGTGCCAACACATACCACGTGTGTGCAGTGGGCAGTGTGCTGTGGGTGGGCGCGGCGATGATCTGAAACGAGGGGCAGAGTGCAGCAAAGCCTCCGGGGGGCAGCTGGGAGGAGCCCGTCGTGAATTGGAGCAGTCGAGCCAGCTCCTCCTGGGTCAAGCTGGAAACCACGGTCCAAAACCACCTCATGACCTGGCGGGGAGAGCAGAGGGGGGTGGGGCCACAGCCCTCCTGCGGCTGAGAGAGTGCAAGAACCCCGATGTGGGGGGTAGGGGGGTTGCCCGCTCCTGTCCTCAGAGGACACGGGCAGGAATGGGGAGAGCTGGCCCAGCTCCTTGGGGACTGATGCTGTCACAACAGCCCCTGTGGCAGTGTGCATGGCGGCCCTCTGGGACATGGGTGCCCTTCGCCCACACAACCTCGTAAACCTTGCCCATAGAGATCCGTTTTTCAACTCCTCCCTTTTCCTTGAAAACATCTCCCTTGTGACAGAACAGAGCGACCCAGAGGTCTGGCTCCTTACCTTCTCTCTGAAATGCCATGAGCCGCCAACGACCACTGCATGGGCTTTGAAGTCAGACACACTGATGTCCCCGGTCCCACACATGAGCAGCTGGAGAGACAGTCGGGTGTTATGAGGAGAGCCACCGGGACAGAGACCCAACATGCGGTCAGGACAATCCAGGTTGGGACTGGAGCAATAGTACAGCAGGTAGGGAAAGTGCCTCGCATGTGGCCAACCAATTTGTGATCCCTGGCATCCCATATGGTTCCCTGAGCACCGCCAGGAGTGATCCCTGGGCACAGAGCCAGGAGGAATTCCTGAGCACCGCTGGGTGTGGCCCCAAAACCAAACAACAAAGCCCCTGAACTACCCATGTTGGTATGTAAAATGTGCACACTGGGAGAAAGACCGAGGGCGGAGCCACGACGCCTGGCTGATGCTAGAGAAGAATATGTACTAACAGGCGGCTGGATCCTACCCAGTGTGGGAAAAAGGGGCGTCCGTGGCCTTAGGACAGCCCACCTGAGTCAGGATCTCCAGGAAAGGCATAGAAGCCTGTGCGTTCCTAAAGGAGGAGACGGTTCAAAGGGCTGCAGTGAGTGCTTTGCCCACCAGGAGGAGCAGGTTCCATCCCTGGCATTGCATGGTCCCTTGAGCACTGTGGGGAGCAATCGCTGAGCACTAAGACAGGGGTAACACATGGCCGCGCGCGCACACACACACACACACACACACACACACACACACTTTGACTGTCGGGCTCACCAGAGATGGCACACTTGGGGGTGGCACCAGCATATCTATTGGCTGGGCACTGGGGACAAGGCCCAGCCTTCCTGTGGCACCAGGAATCCCACACAGTGGAGTGACTATGGGCCATGCGGGGACTCAAACCAGAACTTCCACTCTAGATGAAATCACGGCAGAAACACGCTCCCCGTAAAGCAACGGACAGCTCACTTGCGTGGTATGAAACTTCGGTGAGCAGCACGTAAAAATTGACCTGACTTTTACCCACACAGAAGGGAATTGCCATTTGAAAGCCATCTTATGGTTCTTATAAAAACTGAAATAAGAATATATTACCTAGGTAACGTGTCTTAAAACTCTGAAATTTGTCATATCTTTTGGTTTTTGTCCCTTTGCTAGAATATTGCTCCAGGAGGGCAAAACTGTGTTGCTCACTGCCATCTCTCCAATGCCTCACACGTACACGACATACTGGAGGCCCTTTTTTCCTCACACTGACATAAAATGTCACAGAATTTACGAAGACTAAACTTGATATCTTCACTCTGTTTTTTCTTTTCTGGTGGGAGTGGGTAAGGGAATCTCCCCAGCGGTACTCAGGAACCCGGGCAATACTCAGCCTGGCACTGACAGTGTGGTGCCCAGGGGATCATACACCTCTGGGAATTCAACTTGGGGCTGAGCCTATGTAAGGCACGCACTCCAGCCCCGACCGCAAACCGACATTCTGTCTAACTTGACCAGTGTCAATAATACTCATGAACAGATCAACAGGATTACTCTTCATAAATGGTTATTTACTGGGCTTCTAACTTCACATTCAAGCTTTTTTTTTTTTTTTTTTTTGCTTTTTGGGTCACACCCAGCGATACTCAGGGGTTACTC
>JAOXYA010000019.1:10274064-10289573 GCA_028565675.1 Sorex palustris
TATTATATATTATATTTATATTTATATTAAATATTTTATTTTATTTTTTATATATAAACATATATATGTTTATATTTTGTTTATGCTAGGTTTACTCCAAAGGCATAAATGCTCTTTCTTTTTTAGCATTTTGTAACATCTTGATATTTGAAAATTTGAAAGTTCAGTATTGATAAGTAATTACCTTTTATTTATAATGCTGAAAGTATATTCAGTGGGTTTAATATAAACTGTCCCCCCAATAAAAGTAAAATATGACCCTTGACTGTTGATCAAGTAGTTTATTCTGAAAGGAAAGCCACCTGTAATATGAAAACTGCACATTACACGTACAGTTATTATGAAGCTATGCAGTAATGAGTTCGCTGTCTTGTACAACCTTTTACCTTTGTTTTTTCCTCCTTATCCACACACCTTTTAATGCCTCCTGCTTCCTTTATTTTTTCCTCAGACTTTTATACATGCTCTTCTCTTTGTCTGAAATCCCTGTCCTGTCCATTTTTCCTTTGCTAATCTCTCACTTCCTGCCCTAAGGGTGACACTTAAATAATTATGTATTGAGATCCTTTAGTAAATCGGAAATTGGGGATATTTTGTGAGCCATATCAGCAAGCCCTGTTTATCAAGGGTTGTCCTGATGAGTTGCTTGAATTGTTCTGTGGACCGAGAGCACCTTCAAGTTAGCCATAGGTCTGTGTCCAGCACTGTCATAGTACCTGATGGTTAATAGGTGGTCACATCTTGCGCCGAAATTCTCAGTTATGAATAGGTATAAATAGGCAGTTCCTTTAGATTCAGAATAAGATTATGATACTAGGTAACCTGTTGATAAGGTTTCTTACTCTTGTGCTGTGGAGGGTAGACTTTACTTATCATTTACAATGAACTTGTAATTGGTGAATTTATGCAAAATAAATGATTTTACATAGCTGTAATGGCTGAACTTCTTATTCTGGGTACTTCGAATGGGTAAGTGCAACTATAAGAGAAAGAGCCAGGGCTGGTGAAACAGCTCAGCAATAGGTCACGAGCCTGGAGACTCTGGGTTCCATCCCTCAGCCCTACGAGAAAGAAAAGCAACCACAAGCCCTGAAGCGGCCCCTCTTCGGCCCCTGCCCCTCCGGTGTGTGGTGGCCATCCATAGCATTACTGTGTGTCCCTTCACAGCTCTCTTGTCCTATGGCTCTGCCAGTGTCTCACTGCTCTCTGTTTTGTAGCCTTTTTTTTTTTACAGTGTATTTCACTTTCAGCCTAAAAGAACAAAAAGGCTATCAAGCTTAGCAAAACTCCTCACTTCCCACCCTTATCTTTCCTTTATATTACCATCATCTGTTTTCTTGTGGCCTCAGAAGTCCTCTAGGTTAGAGCTACCCACTCTGTACCCTGATAAATTTTTATTAAAGTGAAAGTGATTAGTCTAGAAAACCATTACACACTGCCCCGAGCCACCCTAGACATATTGCCGAGGTCCATGTTTATTCTCAGCTGCTTACCTTAGCAGTTACTCTTGTGTCATTAAAAAGGGTATTTTTTGTATGTTTATTTTGTTTCTGAGCCACACCCACTGTGGCTCAGGGCTTACTCCCAGCTCTGCACTCAGGAGTCTCTCCTGGAAGTTTCTGGGGACTGCATGGAATTCCGGGCTGGAACCCAGGTTAGCTGCTTGTAAACCAAATGCCCTCCCTCCACCAGGTGTTACTTTCTTGACAGTTCATATTTGACATTACATACGTCCGTTCTGATAAGCGTTTAGTTCTTACAGTGCTATGTTCACTGTAAGTTCTTACAGTGCTATTCCATCTGCCCTTTATGTTTAATCACCGTGTTTTATTTTTGTTGATTAATTTTATTGTGGTGGGGGCCTCTTAATGGTGCTTGGGGGCACCACCTGGCTGCAGGCCTGGGGGTGGGGCAGTGTACTTGTGTTGTACCACTTGAACCATATCACCTGCCTTTAGATCATTTCTTTGCTTTGTTTTGGGGGCACATCCAGCAGTGCTCAAGGGCTGCTCCTGCTGCATTGTATCGCTCTTGGAAGTGCTTGGGTTCCCTTCCATGCTGAGTTGAACCTGGGCCATACTTTTTAGATACATCAGTGAACAGTGTTCATTGTAGAGGTAAGCAGTATACTAGGATTACACAGTAGAGCCATGTATTATAAGTGTGTGTGTGTGTGTGTGTGTGTGTGTGTGTTTGGTTTTTGTACCACACCTGTCAGTATTCAGGCCTTATACCTGGCACTGTCCTCAGGGGTCACTGCTGGTTGTGCTCTGGGAACCTTATGTGGTTCTGGGGAGCAAACATGGGTCAGCTGTGTGCAAGGCAAGCGCCTTATCTGCTGTACTGTTTTTCCCGCCTATGAAATTTTTTCCCTAAAATTTCCAGTTTCCTTTCTTACCCTGTCACTGTCACTGTCATCCCGTTGCTCATCAATTTGCTCGAGTGGGCCCAGTAATGTCTCCATTGTGAGACTTGTTACTGTGTTTGGCATATCAGATACATCACAGGTAGCTTGCCAGGCTTTGCCGTGAGGGCGAGATACTCTTGGTAGCTTGCCCAGCTCTCCGAGAGGGGCGGAGGAATCGAACCTGGGTCGGACGCATGTAAGGCAAACGCCCTACCCACTATGCTATCTTTCCAGCCCTTTCTTACAAAAATTTAAAAATAATCATCTTCCTCAGTCCCCAAAATGCTCTTTTTCTTTCAGGGAAGTATCTTATCCCAGATTCATTTTTCTCCATTGCTGTTGCCTGGCTCAGTTAATTAGCTGGTGGTTAACTCTCAAGATCTGTCCTTTGACTCCAGCCTTCTCTGTGTTAGAACTAACGCCTAGGTTAGAACTATTGCTAGTTGTTTTTTTGGGGGGGCGAGGGGCACACCCGGCAGTGCTCAGGGCTTAGTCATGGCTCTGCACTCTGGTTCTGGTGGGGTTGGGG
The DNA here is from genome assembly GCA_028565675.1 of Sorex palustris. Lineage (NCBI taxonomy): Eukaryota > Metazoa > Chordata > Mammalia > Eulipotyphla > Soricidae > Sorex > Sorex palustris. The sequence continues at coordinate 10,277,001 of JAOXYA010000019.1, forward strand.
AACACCAGAGGGTTCTGGGGATCAAACCCTGGGTATTTAGCTTCATGCAAGGCAGGCACCCTACCTGCTGTACTGTCACTCCTGTAGATTGACTCTTAAGACTTTGTTGATGGTTGAGAGCCGCCTTTTCCTTGTATACGTTTTCAACTCATTGTTATTACCGAAGGCCAGAAAAGTCTTTAACCTCGCCGTCGATTATTTTGGTATATGGGATTTTAAGTAGAAGGTTTTATGGTTGTTGCTTGTTTTCCTGTTACCTGTTTCTGTTACCTGTAGCTGTTTCCTATGGTAGCTGTCTTGCTGCTCTGGTTCATTTCCTTTGTAAATAACCTCTTATTACTAGAAAAAAGAAAAATTGGGGGTATTTTAAAGTTTCATGTGTTTTGTTTTTGTTTTGTTTATTTTGGGGGCCTCTCCTGGCTGTACTCGGAACCCTCTGGTGCCAGGGATGGATGGAGTGGGGCCTCCTGAATGCTTTGCATGTGTTCCAGCCTCTTGAGCCATCTGCTGGCCCTACTTGGGTTGTATCTGGGTGTGATCTTGAGTTGGCTCCTTTCCTCTGGAGATTAGAGTCTCTTTAACACTGGGAGGTTTCTTTGCTGTTTCTTCTTTTGTTCTGTAACCACACCAGGAAGTGTTCACCAGGGCTTACTTCTGACTCTGCACTCTGGGATCACTCCTGGCAGTGCTCAGGGTAGTGCTGGGGATCAAATCCGGATGACTTTGTGCAAGATAAACACCTTAATCACTACTATCTCTTCAGCCCCATTTTTTAGTTTTTTTTTTCTCTTTCTGGACTCCTCATTAGAAAAGTATTTTAGACCCACGAGATTGATTATAATTGTTTTCTCATTTTCTCTCCTCCCCTATTCCCTGGTACATTATGAGATACTTTGACTTTTGATTCTTTTGTTGTTGTTGTTTTGAGATGTTAGAATATTTTCTACAGTTCCTCTGGTTCTAATACTTATATTAGGAAAAATTATTCTTGATTTATAGGTACAGTCTTTAAACATTTTTGGATACTAAATTGGGTTTGAATTTTTTTAGGGCAGTGAGGGGCACACCCAGCAATGCTCCTTCCCTGGCAGTGCTTGGTGTCCCCACAGTGTTGGGAATTGAACCTCAGGTTTCCACATACAAATCCCTTTAAGTTAACTCCACGTGACTCCCCCACCTTTTTTGTTTTTAAAGCTCTATTCTATTTTTTTAATTATCTTGATTTCCTCTAGAGTCTTGTCCTATTTGTCTTTGTTTTCCTCATTTTCAAAGATATCCATCAAATATTTAGTGATCCTTGTACATTTATATTTAAGAGTAAGAGACACTGGGAAGCTGATAGGCAGGTATGTGCTTGGGAAGGGGGCATGGTTTTCAACTGTCAAACTTTGTTTTAGGCAGGAGGGCAAGGTTCTGTCCAATGATACTGTGTGAAGCCCTCAAATAGGACAGGTGACGACAGATGGCCACCCACTATTAGGAACGGGCTGGGTGACGGTTGTAAGGATAGATTTTAAAATTTTTTTTAAAAATACATTTTTAGAGCCAGAGAGATAGTACAGTGGGTAAGACACTTGCCTTGCATGTGGTCAACCCAGGTTTGATCTCCCAGCATCCATTTGGTCCTCCTGAAGACTGCTAGGAGTGACTCCTGAGTATGGAGTGAGGAGTAAGCCCTGAGCACAGCAGGTGTGGCCCAAAAACAAACCAAAAAAAAATGTTTTTTAAAAATTTTTGAACCTCTCCTAGCAATACTCAGGAGACCATTCAGTGCTGAGAATCTAACTGGATTTGAAGCAGGGTTGACTGCACGCAGGGCAAACTCCTTAACTCCTGTCTTATCTCTTCGATAGGATTCTGGCGATAGAATTTATTTTATTTATTTTGTGGGTTTGGGCTACACACAGCCAGGCGCAAGTGTCTGTCCACTGTACTATCTCTCCAGCCCCAGAAGACTTTTTTGGGGGGGGGGTTCACACCAGGCAGTGCACGGGGTTACTCCTGTCTCTGCACTCAGGAATCACTCCTGGCGGTACTCAGGACCAAATGGGATGCTGGGAATCGAACCGAAGTCAGCTGCGTGCAAAGCAAATGCCCTACCCGTTCTGCTATTGCTTCAGCCCAGAAGATAGATTTTTTTTTTTAATTGACATGTTTTTCAGCCTCTAATCTTATTCCTGATCTGGATTCTGTGGGTAAGCCTGCCACATTTTAATTATCACACTAAACTTGCACAACTTCATCCTGCCTTATGTTACTACTCCTGTTTATTTTCTTGTCTTCCAGAATTAAAAAACGTACTGTCTGCTGGTATCGTCATCTTTCTGTTTTAATAGTGAGTTTAGATGTCTTTATATCTGTGCATACACATAGATAGTTTGGTTTGGGGGCCACATGTGGCAGTACTTTGGCGGCCACAAGGTGCCAGGAATCATACCTGGTCATTTGCATGCAAAGCATTTTGTCAGTCCATTGAGCTCTCTCTCTGGTTCGGAGTTTAGTTTTAAATCCCTTGTGAGTCTGTAAAAGTGTGGCCTTAGTTAGGCTGAATTACTTCCTGGAGTTCCTTTTTTGTTTTGTTTTGTTTTGGGCCATCCTCTTCAGTGGTTGGAAGTAACTCTTAGAGTCCTGAGGACCAGCCATGCAGTGCTGGGGCTCAAGCCCAGGGCTTCCTGCGTGCCCAGCATTCACTCCAGCTTGCCAAGCTATCTCTCTGGAGCTGGAGTTTTGGAAGGGGAATATCCCAGACTGTGGGAGGGGTTCCCACCTGGGATTCCCAACCAGCCAGGTCAGTAGTTCAATGCAAGTTCCTGAGAATGTGGTGCTGCTCGGGCTCTGTGTTTAGGATGCCCCATAAGGTTCTTTTCTTAGATGTTTCTGATGAAGGCGTACCACAAGGCCATTTGAGGGCCTAAAATGAGGTATTTATCCTTGGACAACCAAAAAAAAAAGTTCAATCTTAACTCAGAAAAGGATGTAAATAAAATTGCTTTTTTCTGTCTTTGGGGGAAATATCCTCCATTCCAACCCCCAGTCTGTTTACACTCTTTCTTTGATTCCCTACAGCTTAAATACAAAGATATAAAGTTAACTACTTTAAAAGCTTGTCTAACATACAGTTTATGTTAGATATGGTAAAAAAAAAACAACAACTAGCAAAATATTTGACATGTATATCAAACTTAAGGAAGAAATATTTGTAATCATAGTCCTCAGTTCTGTGTGTGTGTGAGAGAGAGACGGAGAGAGAGAGAGAGCACTCAATATATTCTTTTAAATAATGTAGGAGTACTGCTATTATTTCAGCCATTGATTAAGCTGATTGAATTGGGCATAAGCTCCACATTAGTTTTTTATTTTATTGTATCACCATGAGATAGATAGAGTTACAAAGCTTTCATGTTTGAAATGCAACCATACAATGATGAAACATCCACCCCTCCACCAGTGCACATTTTCCACCACCATTGTCCCAAGTATCACCCCCCTCACATATATACACATCGCAATCCTCACCCTGCCTCTATGTCAATTTCCCCAATACTCTCTCTCTAATTTGGGGCATTAATTTTGCTCGAATTTTCCCACTACCATTCAAGCCTACCTTCCAGGGGCAGACTCTAAGATAATGTATTTTCCATAGCTCATTTCGAATATCAATAGAGCTCACGTGGGCATGATTGTAAGTGTAAATTTTTAGATTGTAAATGGTTGGGTTCCAGAGACATCTCAGTATGTGACTAATCCATTTTGGGATTCAGTTGGGAGCCTCTGGGCCGGAGCTGTTGGTGTGCTAAGATTCCATCTGGAGGCAAATTGTGGGCGTGACAGCCAGTCTTCTGGGCAGGTGGTGACCTGGGGAGGGACAGCCCAGGTCCCCTGCCACCATGTGTCCTGGAGATTTAGTCCTGAACCCGCATACCTAGGTCTTGCTTTGAAAGCTCTTGGTCACCAGGATTCCATCTAGAGTAGGTGGAGAGGCTACACCTGCTCCATCTGGGGTGTCCCAGTGATACTGGCTCGGTATGGGGCCCGGAGAGATCTCTGGCGCTGTGGTGTCATTTGGGTCTTGCAAGAGCACTCAATATTTAAACTAGCTTCTTCCACTTACCTATTCTCTTTACTCTCAACAAGTACCTCCCTTGGTCCTTGTTTCTTGCCTGGTGGATGACCCAAACCTTCATTCTTGAAAGATCTGGACTGCCTGTCCTGGATTGTGTTGTTATTGTTTTCATTTTAATCACAGACATGGAAATGATTAGCAATACTGGAGGATCTCCAGCATCCAGACTTACTACTCTTCCTTTCCATCATTGTGTATTGTGGAACCCCTTGAAACCTGCCATGCCTACCCAGCACAGTAATCCCTTTCTCTTCTTGTTGATTCAGCCCAAAGTAGCAAATGGCATTCTCAAAACTGAGTTATTTATGGTCCATATTGTGACCCCTGGTGAAAACATTTCTCCCTTTGAAACTAAGACATATAGAGCAGCTTAGTCTAAGGTCACCTGGATATGTAATTGGAATATCTATATGCTTCAGTGTAATTTGTTGGAATATTCCATTTGCTGGAATGTAATTTGTTACTTTTCATCGATTTTCTGAATAAATGAAAGAAAACCTTTCCATTTCTCATGAAACCCTTCTATTTCACCATCCACACTGTCAGCCATACCAGAAGCCTTGAAATCATTCTGAATTCTTCACTTTCCATCATTTTAATCCAGTATATTAGAAAAGCCGCAGTTCTACCTTCTTCACATCACTCACTTTTATTCCCTTACCTACTGTCTCATTTCAGTCACAACTTTGGAACTGACTTCACCTTTTCTAATTCAGACTGTACAAATACTCTTCAACAAGCCTTTCTCACCTACCTAACATCTGCTTGTTATCTACTAGGACAGTCTTGTAAAGGTCAGGTCATAATTCAGTAGCTCTACATGCTTACAAAGTAATTTCCAATTCTCTAACCCACTGAACGAATTCATCTGCTTTAACAGTTCCAGAGTCACATGCCTTTAGCAAGTTAGAAGTTTGTTATTTCTCAGGACATATGTGATGGCTCTGCAATGTCAGGAATCCAGATTTCTTCTGATTTGTTACTTCACCAACCCTTAGTATGTTGCCCTTATCTGCATGGTCCAAGATGCTTCACCGTCATGTCAGAGCCAGCATGAAAAAGGAAATGATGAAGAGGAGGAGGTCCAGAGCGAAAACATCTCTGTCCAGACTTTAGAATGTCAGGACGCATTCTGAAGATGTAGCTGCCGGCTGTTTTTTAAAAACTTTTGTCAATCAAGATGAGAGTGCTAGCTCCAGTAATAATTACAGTCATCCTATCATTTTCTTGTTAATTTGTTCAGTTTTTAGTTATATTTTAATGCTAGAGTTGGCTGTGGAATTTTTTTTTCATTTAAAATGAATGGACTTTGCTGTCTACCAAGGCACAATATTTACATTTGCTTTTTAACAATTTAGTAGCAGTGACTGATACTTCACTGAATATCAGCTGCAGGAGATGTGTCAAAGTAAATGAGATGATACTGACATGATTTCCAAAACTTGCCTTGAGACCTTCCGAGCATACTGGTTCTAAGAAATGGATGACTCATGATTTGTTTAGTGACAGAGTCATTGTTGTAAACAGATTCCAAGGCAAGAGTGCCTTAAGTATTCTTACATGGAGAATTTTTTTTTCTGCTTTACTGTCTTGAGTAATATCTTTTGTTTTACTTGTAGATTTGATGGTCCTCGAAGATTTGAGGATTTAGGGTCAAGGTGTGAAGGACCGAGACCCAAAGGGCCTCGTTTTGAAGGAAATCGCCCCGATGGGCCAAGACCCAGATATGAAGGTCACCCAGCAGAGGGCACTAAAAGCAAATGGGGGATGATTCCCCGGGGGCCAGCATCTCAGTTTTATATTACCCCCAATACATCTGTAAGTCCTCGACAGAGTGGACCACAGTGGAAAGGCCCCAAACAACCTTTTGGACAGCAGCATCAGCAGCAACCTAAGTCACAAGCAGAACCTCATTCAGGAAACAAAGAACCGCTAGCAGACACCAGTAGTAACCAGCAGAAGAATTTTAAAATGCAGTCAACTGCATTTCCCGTGGCTACAGATGTAAAGGATGCCAAGGCGGCTCAGTCAGATAAGACTGTAAGCAACTCTCAGCAAGAGCCACCTAAAAGTGAAGCCTCAGAAGGGCCTATTGAACCTTCTGACTGGGACCAGAATTCTCAAAGTATGGAAACTGAAATGGACAAAGCCCAAGCTGTTACTCAGACTGTACCCCTTGCAAATAAACCTGTGTCTGCTCAATCTACTTTTTCCTCAAAAACAGGGGGGCTGGAGGGAGGAACTGCAGTGGCAACTTCATCATCATTAACGGTAGATAATGACTTTATTGGTCTGCCCCATTCAGAAAACAACCAAGATAAGGGGTTCTCTAGGGAGAGCAGAGATAATAGGCTAGAAGGCAATCGAGGCAGCAGCTCTGCCTACAGAGGTTCTGGGCAAGGCAGAATGGAAGACACCCGGGATAAAGGACTAGTTAATAGGGGCCGAGGCCAGGCAATGGGCCGTGGCCCGGGGTTGGTCAAACAAGAAGATTTTCAGGATAAGATGATGTGTAGAAGAGAAGACAGCCGGGAGAAGATGAGCAGGGGTGAGGGCAGCAGAGACAGAGGGTTGGTGAGGCCAGGAAGCAGCCGAGAAAAAGTGCCAGGTGGTCTGCAAGGCAGCCAGGACAGGGGGAGAGCTGGTAGCCGAGAAGGGGGACCACCTCGGAGGTCCGGGAGTCAGGAGCGAGGACCCCCTCGGAGGGCTGGAAGTAGGGAGAGAATACCACCCCGAAGAGCTGGAAGCAGAGAGAGGGGACCACCCCGAGGACCTGGCAGTCGTGAGAGGGGACTGGGAAGACCAGATTTTGGTCGTGACAGAGGCCCACCATTTAGGCCAGAACCAGGAGACGGTGGCGAAAAAATGTATCCATACCACCGAGATGAACTCCCTAGGGCTCCATGGAACCATGGAGAAGAGCGAGGGCATGAAGAGTTCTCGTTAGATGGTAGAAATGCTCCTGTGGAACGGGAAAGACTTGATGATTGGGATAGAGGGAGATACTGGAGAGAGTGTGACCGTGACTACCAAGATGACACAGTCGATCCATATAACAGAGAGGACAGGTTCTCGGCACCACCACCTCGGTCTCACGATGGAGACAGGAGAGGCCCGTGGTGGGATGATTGGGAGAGAGATCAGGATATGGATGACGACTACAACAGGGACATGGATAGGGACTTGGACAGGGATGTGGATCGAATTGGAAGACCCATGGATATGTATGATAGAAATATGGATAATGAGTGGGACAGAGATTATGGGCGACCACTGGATGAACAAGAATCGCAGTTCCGTGAACGGGATCTTCCATCTCTTCCACCTTTACCACCCCTTCCGCCTCTTCCACCTTTGGATAGATATCGGGATGATAGATGGAGAGAAGAACGAAATCGAGACCATGGGTATGATCGAGATTTCCGTGATAGGGGTGAGTTGAGGATCCGAGAATATCCAGAAAGAGGAGATACATGGCGGGAAAAACGAGATTATATTCCTGACAGAATGGACTGGGAAAGAGAACGGTTATCAGACAGATGGTACCCATCTGATGTGGATAGACATTCCCCCATGGCGGAACATATGCCCTCCTCACATTCTTCTGAAATGATGGGGTCGGATGCAAATTTAGACTCTGACCAAGGCCTTGGAGGGGTAATGGTTCTCAGTCAGAGGCAGCACGAAATCATTTTGAAAGCTGCACAAGAACTGAAAATGCTTCGGTAAGTTGACCACTTCAGATCATTTCTTTTAGTCAAAACCACGTTTTAGACTGCTCTTTTTAAAGTGCTGTGATGTATTTGAATGGAATCGTTTTTACTTCAAGATCTTATCATCTGCTTTTAAGTTTTTATTTCCGGTCACTCTGTGCTGTTTTAGGGGCTACGATGGGTTATTTAGGAACTTTGTTAAACTCTCCTGAAATGTGCAAGTTGATAACCATTCTTGGCTTTTATTGATGTGTCGCTGACATACCATGCTTGTGCATGTTTCAAGTGTCAAAACTTCCAACTTTTCAGTCTCTGGATTTCACAAAGTTCATATGCAACTTCTTTTCCCAGGAGGTAGTTTTTTTTCCTGTACTACTATATCTGGTAGACTTCCTATTCACTAATCTTGGAAATAACTCTGCAAAGTGCTGTCATTTATAACTTTCGAAGCTAAGAATGGTTTACCTGGAAGTGTCCTCAGATTTGTCTAATGATTGCTGTGTTCTTTTTGGGGATGCTTTATCTTTCATAACTAAAAGCAGGTGTCTTAATGATGTTGCTTATTTCTGTGTAATCAAGTACTTGTGAGATGAGGAAAGAATTTGGATTTCTCAATTTACAGTCAACTATATATAGTTATCTACATAACACTTAATAGTCATAACAAAAGCTAACAATTAGTGCATGCTTATTTTGTGCCAGGAATTGTACTAAGTGCTTTGTACATATTAATTCATTTAATCCTTTAACCGTATCCTGAGATGGATGGGAGTTTAGGAGTTAAGACAGATTGCAAGCTTTTTGAGCAATTTATTTAGGAATTAGCAATGTTTTGAGAAAATACATTAATGGGTAGGTTCCATATTCCAGTGTATTGTGTTTCCTTTGCTTTTCAACTCTGATGTACTTTTTTAGATTATATCAATTAAAATGTATAACAAGTTTGGGGCTAGCAAAGTAGAATGAGGGAAAAGAACTAAAGGCCTGAAAGATCAAACACCTTGGGCAGCAAACCTGTTTCTGTGGCCTATAGAGAATATACTCTGGATTTTTTCCCCCAGATTACTTATCAAGATTATATGGGAAGTATGCAGTAGAACAATTTTGCTAATATACTCTTCACTTTTAAATTATAGACTTGAAATTTAACACTATGCAGTGTCACTGTGCTGATAATTTATCATATTTTATCTGAATCTGTCTCAGTTCTTCAATTTCAAAGGCCTGCAGTGATCAGTAATCCCACTTCACAAGTGACACAAGGCTCAGAGAGGTTGAGTCCACTTGGCTAATAAGTGGCAAACCCAGAACCCCGTCTTTCAAACTCTAAAATCTATTTTGAGAACACCATGCTGACTGGTGTTTCTAAGTTCCTAGGGTTTCTTTCCTTTTCTTTAAAAAACTTCATTCATTATTGCTCTGCATAGAAACGCTAAATAAAAGACACTTCTTTTTGTGGGGAGCTCTTTCTAGCAACATGACCATAATCAGATAAAATTATAGGAAGTAATAAAAGTGATCATAGTAGATACAAGTTAGCTATATTATGTTGTATACAGTAATAATATGATTTATGTGAGCCAGAAATTAATCATTTTGAATACTTGACCCATATTTGTGTTGGTCACTGCATTTTACAAAATGTAGGGAGAAAATTGTAAAAGGTCTAAGTTTTTTTTTTGGTAGGCAAGAAAGTTTTTATTGAAACTTATTTAGAAAGATGTGAGGGGAGAGAAAGAGAGAAGTACGTGTTTGAGAGAGAACACAGACTTCGCCAAAGTGGAAATAGACAAGCAAAGAAATACAGAGCAAGCACCGGAGATGCTTGTTGAAGGGAGAACATGGGCTTGATGAGAAAGCCCTACATGTTAATGGTAGCTGTGGGATATGTTTAAGATGGGCATTGTAAGGAAAATGAAAAAGGAATGTGGCCAACGACTTAGAGGAACAACTTACAGAATTACACAATTACTCTTCAGAAATAGGCAGTTTTGTTTCAAGATGTAAAACTAAACGTTGTTTTCAAATTTTTTACACATGAATGTTATGACCACATTTATCAGGGATCATAAACTGGAATGCCCATGAGAATCAAACAGATAACAAAAATAAGTGAAAGGGAGTCAGGTGTGACTGTTGAGTGCGATGAAATGGCCAGATCTCACCTGAAAGTGGGCAACCACTTCTCCACCGAGCTGGTTGTTGGTATGAGAAAATGTAGGTCCAGTGTTAACCAAATTTTATTTGAATTTACACGTGAAATAGTTTGCTTTGTAAGCAATCGGAAGCAATCCAGATCCAATTTTTAGACCATATGTTATCCATGGGCCACCACTTGCAAATTTTTGTTGTAACTTTTGGTTAGATGAAATCTGAGATTAGAATAGGCTTTCGTGTCAGGTGGTGTGTATCTGTCCTTAAATAATTCATCATCATCATCATTTATGGGTCTTATATAATAGATCAGTTAGCTAAAAGCAAGAGAATGTATTACCACAGGCAGAGAAGTTTATTGGTTTGTCTGGTAGAGGGTTTGTAGGCCTTTTTTGCCCCTTCGGTACTGTAGTCATTTAGGAGTGGAATAGACTTGCCTTATGTACAATGGCAATTTATTTGTTTGCAGGGAACAGAAAGAACAGCTTCAAAAGATGAAAGATTTTGGATCTGAGCCACAGATGCCTGACCATTTGCTGCCCCAGGATTCAAGATTACAGAATACGTCGAGACCTGGAATGTATCCGGTATGGGAAAATGTATGCTTAGAATAATAAAATAGTTCCTAATTTTGTTTTGCATAGGCTATTTGGTATTATGCTAAGTGTAAGCTTTCTCATAAAAAATGTTGGTGAGTATGGTAAAAAATAAATGACAAATTTTTCCCTTCCCCCCTAGGTTGTGATAAGTACACCAAGCATACCAGAACTATATTGCTTTATGTTCATTAAAATGTACAGTTTTTTTTCCCTAATAATCACTTCTGTACAAGTAATTCATTTTTTCCATCTGGGAAGTGCTTTATTTATTTATTTATTTATTTGCGGCAAGGCACTTTAGGCAGTGCTCAGAGAAGCACATGGGCCAAGGGTTTGATCCAAAGCTTCAGCCTGTAAGTCATCTGCCTGGCCCCTAAGCAGCACTTTTGTTTTGTTTTTGTTTTTTTGGCTACACTCAGTGATGGTCAGGGGCTCCTCCTGGCTCTACACTCAGGGATCACTCCTGGCAGTAAGCAGCACTTTTTGAGAAGCTCTAAACCATTTTTATAAAGTGGTTATAGCACTTCACTTTCCCACTAGCGATTGCAAGGGCCCTTGTCATCATTCGTTACAGTCTGGTTTATTATAGCCAGTCAGCTGGACAGGACATATCTCATTGTTGTTTTAATTCTTTTTTTAGGGGAAGGGGGGCATACCCATCTGTGCTCAGGACTTACTCCTGACTCTGTGCTCAGGGATCACTCCTGACAGGCTTGGGGGATCATTTGGCATGCTGGGGATCAAACCTGGGTTGGCTGCATGCAAAACAAGTGCCCTACCCACTGTACTGTCACTCTGGCCCTCATTTTGTTTTTAATTTGCATCTCCCTAATGTCTAAGATGTTGAGCATCTTTTCATGTGTTATTGACCACTTCTTTTCCTTGGAAGAAAAAATTTTTCTCTTTTTACCGATATAAAAAAATATTTGTGTTAATTTATGAGTTTTAAATTTTTATTATAGTTTAGGTAGCATGATTACAGTAGTATTAGCATTTGTAATTTTGTTTTTGTTGTTGTTTTGAGGCCATACTCGTCAATGCTCAGGGGTTACTCCTGGCTCTATAGCACTGTCGTCCCACTGTTCATCAATTTGCTCGCGGGGGCACCAGTAACGTCTCCATTGTGAGACTTGTTAACTGCTTTTGGCATATTGAATATCCACGGGGAGCTTGCCAGGCTCTCTGAGAGGGACGGAGGAATCAAGCCTGGGTTGGCTATATGTAAGGCAAACACCCTACCCGCTGTGCTATTGCTTTCAGGAATTATTCCTGGCAGGCCAAACCTGGGTTCACTATGTGCAAGGCAAATGCCCTACCTACTGTACTATCTATCCCACCCTCTTACATTTTTTATTTTGATATAAAGAGTTACTTCACCCTACCGGCACCAGAGTGCCCAGAACTTTCCGTCTCTGTCCCTTTTTGTGTTTGTTTTGCTTTTTTTTTTTTTTCCCTACACGAGGTATTGCTCAGGACTTTCTCCTGGCTCTATGCTTAGGGATCACTTTTGACAGGCTCAAGGGATTAGATGGGGTTCTGGGGATTGAACCTGAGTCAGCTGCATGCAAAGCAAGCACCAACCCACTGAATATCTCTCCAGCCTCCCCAAATACATTTTTAATGCCTGAATCAAATGTATGATTTACATGTTTTGCACATAATCTCTTTTTCTATGACTTATTTTTATTTTCTACTGCTTTATATTATTTATTTGGTTTGGGGCTCATACCTGGTGGAGCTCAGGGCTTACTGCTGGCTCTGTAGTCAGGGGTCCCTTCTGGCAGGACTCAGGAGACCATACGAGGTGCCAGGGATTGAACCCGGTCAACTGCGTGCAAGGCAAGCACCCTGTCCTCTGTAGTCTCAAAATAAAGAACTGGAAATATTTTTCAATGTTTTGAAATTCAAACTCGGAGAGCCCGGCAAGCTACCGAGAGTATTCGATATGCCAGACACAGTAACAACAAAGTCTCCAATGGAGACG
>JAOXYA010000019.1:10317944-10336584 GCA_028565675.1 Sorex palustris
GAATTACCCCTGGCGGTGCTCAGGGGACCATATGGGATGCTGGGAATCGAACCCAGGTTGGCCGAGTGCAAGGCAAACGCCCTACCCGCTGTGCTATTGCTCCAGCCCCTTGCAGCCTATATTTTGCTTAGCTTTTTAATATAAGTGTATATAAAGCTACCGTTTGGTTTAAATAGCTGCTTAGTTTATTTGCACAAGCAGACTTTATCCTGTTCCCAACTGAAGTATGTTTGTGCTATTTTACTTGTATTGCTAATGTGAAAGTATGGTGAAGATTGAGGTGCTTAAGGCTTGAGGTGCTTAAGCCTTTGAAAGTTTATTTAGGGTGAATTTTTAAGCCCTAAAGCTATAAAATTAGAAAATGTGATATATCATGGATAGATTTAAGATTCTTTTTGTTTTGGTTTTGTGTTTGTTTTTGTTGTTTTAGGGCCCCATCCAGCAGTGTTCAGGGATCTGCAATCAGGAAATCACTCTTGGCAGTGCTTGGGGGACATTTGGGATGCCAGGGATGGAACCTGGGTCAGCTGTGTTTGAGGCGAGACTGTTTCTCCAGCCTCTTTTTATTTTTTATTTTTAACCACATCCACCATTGCTTGGGGTCTACTTGCATCTCTCTGCTTGGGGGTCATGCCCAGGTACTTAGAAAGGGATGCAGTATGGAATAAACTGGGCCTCTGTCACACTTTCAGAAAGCTGGTTGAGCTATCTCTGGCCCTGTTATGAGATCAACAAAGGATGGTGTTTGTGCCACCCCCTGCTTTGCTCTGGGCTTACTCCTGGCCCTATTCAGGGAACCATATACAGTGAGCATGCAAGTGAGCATGCAAGTTGCATGCAAGGCAAGCAACCCCCCATCCCCCTATATAGAACCTTTTGCCCCAAAATTGCACCTATTAACCCTTCATATACATAAATGTCTTTTTTCTATTAAGTGGAATAGTTGCACCAATGATACTGTTGTCAAACTTCTAAATTTTCAACAGCCTAGGGCTGGAGCAATAACACATCAGGTAGGGCGTTTGCCTTGCACGTGGCTGACCCAGGTTCGATTCCCAGCATCCCATATGGTCCCCCAAGCACTGCCAGGAGTAACCCCTCTGCATCGCTGGGTGTGACCCAGAAAGCAAAAAAAAAAAGAAAATTTTCAACAGCCTGGTTGGTGGTAGCCTAGGGGTGCGACTGAAGCCATATTATTTGTATTTCTTAATAAGGTGGTTGTTGTTGTTGCACAGGTTTCTGTTTCCTCAGCATTTAATAGAATATTATCCAAAAATATATTGTAACAGACTGGAATGATCGTACAGCACTTAGGCATTTGCCTTGCGTGACTGTCCTGGGTTTGATCCCCAACGTCCCATATGGCCCTCGAGCACCATCAGAAGTAATTCCTGAGTGCAGAGCCAGGAGTTAGTTACCCCTGAGCGCCACAGAGTATGGCCCCCAAACAAACAAAATGTGTATATAGTAAAAATTAAAATGCCAGTAAAAATTATAGGTACTATTTCAAAGAACCCAGCTTCTAGGTGCCTTCAGATAGTTCAGGTGCTCCTCAGGCCCTGCCCTTGCTGTGTTTCCTGAGGGCATAGGGAAGAGCCTGCAGCAACACCGCTGGGAACTACTGGTATGGTTACTCCGCTTATTGTTTTTGGTGTGTTTTTTTTCCCCAAACTTACTTGAAACTCTCCCATGCGCTACAGTTGCGGGCTCTGAGCCCTGTGAGGCCACTTCAGTGTTACTATTCCTCCTTTTATGACCACCATAACTGATGTTCAGATCTAGTAGGAAAGGGAATTGGAGGGACTTCGTAGTCCAGTTTTAAGACTGAAGTAGAAATAGCTAGATCAGTGGGCAGGGCACTTGCCTTGCACTTAGTAGACCCAGGTTTGATTCCTGGTATCCCATATGGTCTCCCTGGGTTCCATCAGGTCTGACTCAGAAACCAAAAATTAAATAAAGAAGAAATAAGTGCCTCTTCCTCGGAGTTATAATGATGTAGCTCTTGTAACAGTGAATAATCTTGAATGAAAATACCTTTAGGGTGTTTTTTGGTCACTTGACTATTCCTCTTTTCAGTAAGGAATATATGGACGCATTCAACTTATTTTGTTAATTGAGTGGGCAAAGAGAACTGACCTGTCATATTTCAGTTCTTTGTTGTGACTCTTCTTTAACTGTCCTTACTTGTTTCAGACAGTTTTTAACTCAAACCACTCACATAATCACCATCAGAGCACAAGGACATCCTGCCATGAGTAAGAAATGCCAAGTTCATTACTTACTCCTGGGTCTCTTTATTTGCTAGTTAGCTTTGTACAAATAGCAAGAGAGTTAAATCTGGTCATGGATTCAGATTCACTATGATCCTGAGGCCCATGAAATAAATTGAGCCATATGTTTCCCACACACTAAAATTCTAAGGATTTTAAGGATCAGATGATGGTATAACTTTTTCTCCGTGGCTTATCTTTTCTTTGGCCGTGACATACTGTATATTCTTTCTCTTGCTGCTTGGAAAGCCTTGTTATTTTACCAGCAGTTTTGTAAATGGCAGTGGAGTATCACTGGGGTCACTGTGCCTCTAAAAGCAATAATGTGTTTTCAAGTCTAGTGTGAAGATTATAGAATTTGCATGCTCTGCTTCCCTTCTCCTCGATAGTAAGTTACAAATCATAGTTACATTCTCTGAAGACTTGGGACTATATATTTCAAACCATGATTTCATGGTCTCTTAATATTTTAATGTTTATAGACTATGATATACTGCTTACATTTAAAAAAAAAATTGCTGGGGTTGGACAGATAGTACATACCAGGTTCAATCTCCAGCATCCCATATGATCCTCTGGGTACCACCTGCAGTGGTTCCTAAGTGCAGAGCCAGGAGTAACCCCTGAACATTGCCAGTTGTGGCCCAGATTTTTTAAAAATAAATAAAGCATTTACTGGGACCAGAGCTGTAGTGCAGTGGGTAAGGCTCTTGCCTTGCACACAGCTGGCCCGAGTTCAATCCCCAGCATTCCATATGGTCTCCAACCACTGTCAGGAATAACTCCTGATTGCAGAGCCAGGAGAAACATCTGAGTGTTGGTGGGTGTGGCCCAAAAATAAAAGCAAACACTGACATAATACGTAAGAATCCATTTTTGAGAAATCCGTTTCAGGGGGTGTTGATAGCTCAAAGGGTTGGAGCCCACACTTGGCATATGCAAGACCCCACATGGTGGGACTAGAGCAATAGTACAGTGGGTAGGGCACTTGCCTTGCATGAGGCCAATCCAGTTTCCATCCCTGGCGTCCCATATAGTCCCCCAGCACCACCAGAAGTAATTCGTGAGCACAGAGACAGGAATAAATTCTGAGCATCGCCAGGTGTGACCCAAAAAGGAGAAAAAAAAAAAAGACTGTACATGGTTCCCTGAGCACTGTCAGGGCTGAAGGGCTGAGCAGCTAACCAGGCCAGATAGAGCCAGAAGTGCCCCTGGCAACCCAAGCACTGCTAGGGAGATTCCACCTCAGGCCCTACCCCCACCACACCTCCAACTCCACTTCCAGACCAAGGGCAAGGAACATGGCTCAGTGGTAAAGCACTTATGTTGCATACGTGAGGCCGTGGTGTGATTCCTACCAAGAGCAACCCCAAACACTCTGCCAGGGAATAGCGCCCAGGCATGGCTGTGTGTGGTCCCCAAGACAAAGCAACAACAATCAAATGGTCCTACTCACTATATTTGTAGTTATAATCACGTGACTTAAAGCAGTGTTTCTCAGCCTGGAATAGCGTTCTCTGTGCCCCCAGGATATTCGAGGGAGGGGTGCACAGGTGAAAATCCAGAAAGTGGGAGACCCTGGCACGAGATAGGGGCCAACCAGTAGGATGGTGTGGGGGATGGGGTGCACAAGAAAGAAAGAAAGAATCAGAGGTCAGAACAGTCATGGCTGGGAAAGACTGAGAAACACTGCCTTCAATGGTTCTATCAGTTTAGTAAGTCTCTCTCTATCCATAAGATAAAATTTCAAGAGAGATGTGAAGATAAAATTTAGCCCTTGTTCTAGGTGTTTACAGTCTGTTAGGGAAGACATGTCGTTGGATAATTGCTATGAAAACGTGGAACTTCAAAAGCAGACTTGTTCAGATCTGGGAAAAATTACCCAAGGATACAACTATTTATTTAACTGACAAAAAGAAATAAAAGGAAGATGGTTAGAATCATTCCTGGTGGACAGACTTTAGAACAGACATTTCAGGAAGAGAGTCGTGCGTATGTAAGATTTTATAGACAAGAAATGGCCCGTGTGTGTTCAGAGATCTGGGAGCCCTTTTGCCTTGTACTGCTTACACAGAATGCCACAGCCACTCCTGAGAGATGCCGTAGGAAAGGAGGGAGGACCACTTCCAGAGGGGCTGTGCTGGGAATTCATTCTGGGTAGGAAAGGGTGAGAGATCACAGCCGAGTGTATTATAGGAAGGTCACTCTAGCAGAATAGATGCAAGGGAGAATGAAGAGAGGAAAAGGTGGAGTAGAGGTTCGTGCTCGATTTCTGGTCAAGAATAAAGTCAGAGAACTTTCAAAGTGTGGTGGAAGATGAGACAAAGGCTGAGAACAGCCCTGTTCTGGAGCTGGGATTGTTAGAACTGATCAGAGTTTTCCTTCTGTAACTTAAGATATTTCCCTTTCTCCAACTCTCCTAGGTCATTCTTTTTTTTTTTTTTTCAGTGAAGTAAATAGATTTTATTTGGAGGATTTTTAGGTATGGAGGGAGGGAGAGAGTGAGAGTAAAGTTAGACACGAAAGCATGAAAGTACACATCTCAAGAGGGGAGATGCGGGCGACACATGTGCTCGGGAACCACATGTGCTCGGCCACGTGGGCGCAAGCAGCACATTCTCCTAGGTCATTCTAAAGTTGGCTGGGTTTCAGATTCCAAACCTCCTTATACTGAGTAGAGAGGGGCGAGGCCATGTGCATATCTGCTTTTCCTGAAGCCCTGCCTAATGCTGTGTTCTTTTTAGGTGAGATGGGCAGACCTGGAAGAGAAGAAGGATGCAGATAGGAAAAGGGCCATAGGTTTTGTGGTCGGACAGACTGATTGGGAGAAGATCACAGATGAAAGTGGTCACCTGGCTGAAAAAGCCCTCAATCGAACCAAATATATATGACTTAGTTTTTGAATGGAGTCATAATTCCTCTAAGGTAAGGTTGCGCAGGCATGGAAGTCACTTACTGTGTGGTGGTGGCAGAGGGCTTGAGAGGGGGAAGACCGCATGCCTAGCTAAACATGCCCCTCCTCCTGTGTTCTTCTGTGGTTCTGGAGGAGTCGCAGCCTCGCTGCCATGTTCACGTGCAGCCTGCCTGAGTTCGGTGGCTCTGGGAAGGAGCAAGGGGTGTGGGCGTGATGTCTGCTCAGTGTCCTGCCTCCTCCTTCCTAGCCTGACAGCCTTCTCCTTTCTTTCCAGATGGTTCGCTTGGAGGTGATCTGAAGCCAAGGCCTCCTGGAGCTTCGTTGTGTGTCACCTTGCTTCGACGTTTCAGTTTCTATTTTGTTTCTACTGCTTTAGTTTGGTTTTCTTTTAAAAAAAAAAAATTCTCCTGTGTCCCCAAGAGGTATTAAAATCTTGCTCTACCCAAGCAAGACATAATTTTTTTAAAAAAAACTCTTTTGGGGAGGGAGGGAGGCCCAGCTGAAGGGCTGGAGCCAGGTGGGGGTCCGCTGGAGGGTTCCAGCAGAATTGTTTCCTCCACTGTACAGTGTCACAGACGATCTCTCTCATTATTGCTTTGTGGCTGTTTTTGTTTTTTACTGTATGTAACTGGTAGCTGATTGTACTAGAATGAAAAAACAATAAACTTTCACGATAAAGCCGATGAGATTCATGGGCTATATACAGCATGGGCCCCTTTCTGTTTTCTTAATTTTATTTTTATGATATGCTTTTTTTAATGTGGTGTGCTGTGATCGCACATGAGCTGAACATTTCAGAACCTCTTTTCCATTGGATATTCTACAGCTTAATGATTTCATAGCAGAGCTCATAAATAGAATGGCACTCAAACACTGGTCTTTATTTCATAGCTTCTTTCTCCATTCTGTGTTTTGAAGGCTAGTGGAGACTATCTCGAATATCAGTCAGTTCCATGGTACATGTCCGTTCTATAACACGTTCTTTTACTGTTTCATTTTTTTATCCCTTGTTCTTTCTACTTTCCTTCCTCTTTTCATTTTCTGCCTTCATGCTATATTATGTTTGAATATTTTTCCACGATGGCTTTGCTTTCTGGTGGATAGAACAGATGGACTCTCTGAAACTCAAGAGTTTGCTAGCTTATCGCTGAATTTTTTATTTTTTTTTCCCAGCAAGATTTCTAGCAGGTGGGATTTAGAAATGTACAAAGCTAAGACTCAAATTTACCATTTTCATTTAAAAACAGCAAAGGAACTCTTCTCTTTTTTTATTCTACACAATTTCTAGCATTAGAGAAAAGCTTCATCCTCAGACATCCTGCTTTGTCAAAAGGCACCTCAGCAAGTTGTAAAATTTCTCACAAAATACTTAAATATTTTGAAGTGTTCGCTTTTGGGTTACAGGCAAAACAACTTTTAATTTTATGACCTCCTTTAAGTACTTTCGTGACCAAGTTCATCTGTTTGTTAACGTTGAAATAATATCACTTTGGATTCAGGAACTTGAAAGTATAGTAACTGAAGATTCTCCTGACAGTGTTCTATACTTTTTTTAAATCTTCCTTGAAATTCTGAGTGTTTAAATGTGAGGCTTTCAGTTCGTTAACAGTTCCTGTTGAATGTATAATTTGATAAATTTCAACTGTGTAATATTTAATAAGCTACTTCAGTTGCTGTTTTCTGCATTACATTCTTACTTAATCTTTTGTGAGGCGCCTTTATTATGTGGAGTGACAGTACATCACAAACTGGCTAATGGAAGTTTTGTTTGTACGACAGCCCACGTACTGTTTCTGAGAATCTGCTACATGTCATCATCAGAAACCAGGCTCCCAGAATATGTCTCTAATTCATAAGAAAACAGGACATATTTGTTGTCATTGAGGTTGTTGTACTGCATTTGTCTTAACTTTTTCATGTTCTCACTTGACAGTATTCAGAGTGCCAGTGTGTAAGCGGTAAGCCACCCAGGAGTTACTGCCCCTTTGCCGCATTCGGCCTTGCCGCCAAAGCTTTGTGTGTGTGAGAGCGTTGCCAAGGAGTAGAGCAAATGACTTGTCAGTTTTTCAAAGATAAATATTAATGTGACCTTATGGGATGAACACAGACTATTTCCTACTTTCGAAAACTAGTACAACAAACAACCTCAATAGAAGAAAATAAATTAGAGTTTGGGTAACCATAATGCATTAATAGAGATGATCAACTGATAACTTGACCTTGCTATTTTGGTATGTATTAAGACATTCTTGAATTTGTATTATTACTAGAAGCATAATAGGATAGAAAGTCCAATAATATCTCAAGAGAAATTTGGCATGGGTTAAAAGAAATCCTTTGATAACACTGATAATTTAAAAATTATTAATAGATATTCATAGAAAACAAGAGCAAACTTGGGTTCCACTTATATGCTAGCATTTTTCTGTTATGCTGTTAACATGGTTTTTCTTATCTCAGAAAACTGGTATGTGTTTTTAAATGTTTACCTTTATCGTGTGTTTTAAACATTTGTGGTGTCTTGTCAGTATAAAACCGTCTGACATTAGGAACTTTCTGATATCTGTAATGTTTCCAGTCTCTTAAATTTAATGTAAAACTTTTTATTTAAGTGATTTAGCTTTAGTTATAAACTGACAGTGCAAGTAATATGGTAGCTTAGATTCAGAAACTTATCTGGGACTAATTTCAGATTCACTTGGCCTCTTTAAAAATGCAGTGTTCCATCATCATGGGTCATGAATACTATAGCCTGTCAACATGAATCTGATTCACGTAATTTTCTAGAAGTTCATAGGCGAATATAAAGGCTTAAATTTTTCATTTGGGTTTGTTTCCTTGTGAAGGAATTCTGCTGTTTGGGCCAGCCAAAGTCAACACCATCTCTTCAATGTAAGACTAGGATTGCTTACCTTGGAAGCTACCTCTCGTTAGCATTTTGTCCTGCTACGTGGCAGGTATTTTTGGTGATGTACGTTGGGAACCTTCCTCCCTGCTCACCCTGGGAAGGTGACACATTATCAGCAGCAAAGAGACTTTCCGCCTATTGCTGGTAGACTTTCAAGACCAAAGCTACCAAAAACTGAGATGAATTTACCTTTATTTTATTTTTATTTTATAGAGGAACCAAGAGCACAGTAAGAACTCAAAAAATTAGTAGCATTCTTTTTGATTTATTCTCATTTTTGTGCTTTTGAAATGTGAAGTTTTCAGTTTGCTTGCAGCCAGCTACTATATAGATTGAACCCTGCCATCTGAAATAGTGCATGCATCATGTAGGTTGGAAGAGTGGTGATTCAAAAGCGTTCTTGAGAAATTGGTGGCACTGATCTTCAAAACCATTTGAGTCTTCCGTCCAGAGCTTGATTAGGGGGACCAGAGCAATAGTACAGTGAGTAGAGTGCTTGCCTTGCACTCCACAGACCCGGTTGTGACCCCTTCCACTCCATACGGTCCCTGTGTCTACCAAAAATGGTCCCTAGTGCAGACCCAGAGTAAGCCCTAAGTACCAACCGAGTATGACCCAAAAACAATAGCAGTAGAGAAAGGTTGGTCAGTAAGAAGGCGAGGATAGAAGGCAGTTGCCAGACCTTGGTGGGCAGAGTGGTGAGGGCATGGAAGCACTGATTTTGCCTTGCCACTCACTTAGAAAGAAAACCATGGAGCAGGGATAGAGCTCAGTGATAGAGCTCAGTGGGAGAGCTCATGCTCTGCTTAGATGAGGCTCTGGGTTCAATCTGACACCAAAAAAACAGTTAAAAAGGGCCCCCTGAACATTACAGCTGGCATGGCCCTGGGTGATCCCTAGCACTACAGGGCCAGGGCCCACACTGACGCTGTGGCCTCAGACGCTGGCATTCTCTAGCCCAGTTGACTTAAAATCATCAGGAGTGGCCCCACGCCTCTGAACTCTGCTTGGTGGTGGTTTTTTTTTGGGGGGAGGTGTTGTTTCATTGGAGGCCACATCTGGCGATGCTCAGGACAAATTCCTGGCTCTGCGCTCAGGGATCACTCCTGGTGGTGCTCAGGATCAAACTTAACAAGGCAAGCACCTTACCAACTATACTTTTTTCAACCCCCTGAACTCTGCTTGGGAAGCTATCCATCCTGCCAAAAAAAAAAAAAAAAGTATGTGCATATATGTATATGTATATACACACACATACATATATAGTCATTAATACATTTATATTATTTAACAGTCTGTAGTATTAACATTTTTATTTAGGTGTACCCAAATGATAGACGGTATCACATTCCTTTGACTTTGTTACTGTTGTTTTGTTTTTAGGGACCATACTCGGTTGTACTCAGGGCTTACACTGACTCAGGGGTCACTTTCTGGTGTTACTCAGGAATCTGGTACTAGGGGTCAAGCGTGGGTCAACTGTGCACACAGCTAGCACCTTACCTACTGTATCATCTCTCTAGCCCCACACACTTGGTTTTTACTTGGACGTTTTTATAATCATCTCGAGGTCATTTAGATCATATGTAGAATATTCCTGTTCTTACACCCTTTTCCCTCTTCCTGTTCTTTCACTCCCTTTCCCCATTCTCCTCCTCTTTGCTCCGTTGTAAATTTTTTAAAGACAATTTATTATTGTAAGGTTTACTAAATGTCTTTAGAAATGACTTCAACTGTTCCATGGCAGGGCATATATATCATAGGGTCTGTTTCACCATGTGAGTTTTGTATCTCCATTCCCATCTTCCTCCCACCACTGGGCATCTGTAACTCTAGCCAGCCAGATCCTGTTCATTTCTATAATAGTGGCATTTATTGAAAAAATGTTGCATAGGGGCTGGAGCAATAGCACAGTGGGTAGGGCGTTTGCCTTGCACGCAGCCAACATGGCCGATACAGGTTCGATTCGCAGCATCCCATATGGTCTCCCGAGCACAGCCAGGAGTGATTCCTGAGTGCATGAGCCAGGAGTAACCCCTGAGCACGCCGGGTGTGACCCAAAAAGCAAAAAAAAAAAAAAAAGAAATGTTGCATAAATGAGAAACCATATAACCTTTGGGAGTTAAAGGGTTTTTTTTTCTAACCTTTTTTCACTTGCTGTAATTTCCTTGATACTCAAGTTGTTTTGCATGTCTGTAGTCCGTTCCTACTGTTCAGTAACATGTTCTCTTAACAGCTACAAACGTTTTATGCCTTGACCATAAGTTAATCAGTAAGGTATATCTTAAATCTGTGCGCTCTTTGCTCCAAATTGTGAATTCCATTTATCACCTTTACTCTGCTCCTTTGTATACTAGCCTCATTTTTTTCCGCAGTGAAGAAGCACCTTACCCATGGGGTCCCTTCTGTAGATGTCTGCAGAGAGCAAGAGACATATAAAAGCCAGTCCAGCCTGGTGATGAGCATGACATGACAGTAACAAGATGGCAAAGGCAGGTCTTATTTCCTGGAAACATGAGTCCGGTAGTGCAGAAAACCATGGTGTGTCTTCCGGACAAGAGTAGCCAGACGCTGCTGACTTGACTGGACCAGCCAGGCCCGAGAGTTCAGCCCTCTCCCTCCCATCCCCTATGTAGGGAGGTTTCACTGCGCGCACTGCAGAGATTGGTCTGGTCTCAAACCTCCGGAGCCCTGGCTTGACTATATCCCAACCAGGGAACATCCTCGTGACACAGCCTAAGCTTCTGTGGTCATTAACAGCTTTCCCCTCCCCCCCACCCAGGACCTGGCGCTTACGAACTCATGAATATCATGTAGATTTCTCTCTAAGGGACAGACTAGAGTCTTTCACTTAAGACGTTTGAAGGTTCAACCAAATTGTCCATGTATTTGTTTTTGTGAGCCAGTATCAGTCCAGATTTGCCTGCAAATCTTTTCCACTGTAACTCAAAATCCCACTCACAGAACCTGTTAGTTTTGAATGAAGGTCCTGGACGGGGTACATCTAATGTCAATTTCTTTTTACAGCATCTAGCTCAGCGCATGCCTCATACTGTAGTAGAAGCGTGTCTTGTCTGTGTATGGCAATGGTCGCGAATTCATTCAAACTCAGACAGGTAACAGATGAGAGAGGCAGAGGGTGAGCAGCAAATTGGAGAGCAAGGTAGGTTCCGTTAACAGGGAAACCACTCGTGCTCAGCACCAGCTGTGGGGGTGTGGGTCTGGGGATTCTACCTCATGAATGTAGAGTTTTAATGCAAGATCTTCAAGATGCCAGCAAAAGTAGCTTTTTTTCTCCAGTGTTGTTTGCATTTTCTGGTTGATGCTTAGGCAATGTAGTCTGCTTGCCGCTTCAAACTTGAGGTCTACCTGTATGCAACTGGAGACCTTTGAGCTCCTTCCTGTCAAGTGCCCTTGTTTTGCACGTGGTCTGAGGCTGAAGGAAAAGAAGCAACATGTTCCATGTCTCAGTCACTCAGTGGCAGAACAAGTCTAGAATTGAGTTTCTGGATCCATAATCAGGCACTTTTTTTTTCTCTTTCCTTGACAACATCACTCTCCTTTTAAAGGTCAGCGAACCCTCCACTGTTGGTATGTGTGTGCACGTTTATGTTCCCTAAGCTTTTATCTGATAGAAATGCATTTGGCAGGAACAGTGTACTTCAGTGACCTCTGAAACCATCTCCTTTGAATTCTGCCACGTATGTAACAGGTGTTTGGCTAGGGTATTTCTTTTCTTCCTTTCAGTTTTCACTTACGCACCATGGTTTAGATGTGTTCATCATAGAGATTCAGGCCTATGACATTAGAGTACCACAAACACCACTGGTGTCTCAAAGCACCACTTCCACTCCATACCCTTGGCAGATCCAGTGTATAGGCCAACTCAGTCTCTTAGCATTGGTCTTTATTACTGCCTGGCTGTGTTGCTTTGTTCTCCATTTATGACAGAAATCCTTGTTTGACCCTCTCCCTCTTGCTTCACCAGCTTGATACTCTCTGGTTCCATCTATTGGCCATTCATTATGTCTTCTTAAAGTTAGTGTTCGGCTTTTCTTTTTTGATGGGATTGTTTGGTTTTTTTTTTTTGTTAATAAGATTTTTGTTTGTTTGTTCTTTTCTTTTTGGGTCACACCTGGTGATGCACAGGAGTTACTCTTGGCTCTGCACTCAAGAATTACTCCTGGCAGTGCCCATGGACCATATGGGATGCTGGGAATCAAACCTGGCTCGACCTCGTGCAAGGCAAACGCCCTACCTGCCGTGCTATCACTCCAACCCCAGTTTTTTTGTTAATAAGTTAATGCTTTTATTTATATCTTGGATATAAGCCCTTTATCAAATGTGTTGTGTATTAAAGCTGGGATTTTATTACATAGTTTGGTAATTACACAACTCCACCAGGAGTGATCCATGAGCACAGAGCCAGGAATAGACCATGATGAGAATAACTGCCAGGTATATTCCAAGCACCCTCTGCCAAAATTAAAAAAAAAAAAGCCTAAAACCTCAGAAGCGTGAACTTTCTGCCAAGTGTTTTGGAGGGGGCAGAGAGGAAGGCTTCCCAACCTTTGCCCAGAGGCCCAGCGGGCCCTCTCAGTGATTCTCAATTTTTTTCAGTCAAGAGAATTAGAGATTTGTGTATTGTAGGGTGCTTGCCTTGCAGGCAGCCAGCCCAGGTTCAATCTTGGGCATCTCAGATGGTCTGCCAGAAGTAATCCCTGAGCACAGGTAGGCATGCAAGAAAATTCACGAAATAATCTGCAATTCATTATCTCATTCACTCAGATTTTTTTCCCCCATACTCGGCAGTGCTCAGGGATTACTCCTGGTTCTGTGCTCAGAGGTCACTCTTAATGGGACTCAAAGGGCCGTATGTGGTGCCAGGGGTCAAACCTGGGTCAGCCTCATACAAGACAAGTGCCATGTCCATTGTATTACCTCTTCAAGGCATCAAATCTATTCATTTCTGACAGGTACTGTTTCTTGACGAGGTCTATCTAATGTTTATTTTCCTTACAGCACTTAGCTCAGTAAGTTAATCATTTCTTATTTTTGTGACCATCTTGTTTGTTCTGAACTGCAGTGGCAGGCACTTTGCTTCACTTGGAGGTTTTCCTGTTACCGACCTCTTTAAGGACAGATTGAACAGTTTGACAATGAAATCTCTCATTGCCAGCAACTTCCTCTTTTAGTCCCAGCACCATATGTTCGCTATCCTGCACAAACTTGTTTTCATATATCCGTGACCTCATCCTTTGGAAATTGTGTTCGCCTAACCACCCAGCTCACATGCTTCCTTCTCCCCAAAGCTGTTCCTGAACTCACCTATCTACCCAGCCCTCACAGGGAAGGTTGTATAATAGCGAACATACATTTGTTGGTCCAACAAGCATATTTAAAATTTGTGACAGTAGATTTTTAAATGTATGGTCTGTGTGTAATTCATAAATCTCCAATTGTGACCTTTTGTCATCTGTTGTGGGCCACACCCAGTGGTGCTGAGAGTGGTACATAGGATGTGCTCCCAGCGAGCATGGGGCTCTGTGCCATTCGGTTCCAGGCATGGAACACAGGGCTCCTGCCTTTGAACCGTTTCCCTGACCCCAAACTCCAGTTCTTGTATTTGCTTTTCCAGTGTCTCTCTGTGTTCTGATATAGAGGCACATCCGTAAGTTTCACATAAATCGGGCATCACCAATCCAAATGCCTACAATGACCATGAAGACGAACTTGCTAATAGTTTCCTGTGGCATGTTTAGTTTGTGTTCTTTCACCAGAAACACACTTTGTTTACAAATTAGTTGTGTAGGAATAATCTTTATTCTTTTGGGAAAACATACTTTTTTTTTTCCTGAAGACATTTGGCACATTCTGGCTTTGCCGCCTGTGGTAGAGATGTGTGTACAAGTATTCGTGTTCTTTCTGAATCTGTCCTAAGAAAAACAGCGGTAGAAACGCAGCAATAGAGGCAGCTGACACTCAGCCTCAGTGTTGGCGATCGGGGAGGAGGGAGGAACAGGGTGCTGCTCTGTGCTTCCATCTTCCAGTGACACTCTGTGAAGCAAGGTGAGCCTGAGTTACCCCAGGATATGAAAATATCATGGATCTCAAATTTTGGTAAATCCTAAAGTATTTGGGAATACTCTGGGGTCAGTACCAAAGTAAACCAAATTTTATCTGAAGGCCACATTGCCTCAGGCCAGCATTGGGGGGGTTCTGACCTGTACCAGAAAGGAGAAGCAGCATCGGGATATATTACACAAATCGCGTATAAATATTTTGACGACACCGCTTTGGAATGAGCAGTTCTGTTTTCATGGAGCCAGATGGAGATACATACATAACATGCTGACTCTGAATTTGCCATGGGTTTATTTCTGTCCACTGTTTGCTTTCACAAGAAAGCATGCATATTACCCTTCTCCATGGGTAATATCTTTCCAGTATCAACATTTAGGAAGATCCAGGTAAGCACCGTGTGTGTGTACAGTGAAATCATGAGCACACACGGATCCCAGGGAAAGAAGACGGCAGGAATGCCCTTTGGTTAAGTGCAGCATCTGAACAAACAGCCGTGCCCAGCTGCAGAGTTGACCAGAATATTCCGCTCTTTACTGTCCACTGCTTTCTGCTGTTTCCACTGGGGAACGCGGATGAGAGTCACGGAAGCTGTTTTGTTGGCCCACGGCGTTGTCAAGGTGGGTATGCTTTTGCTGTGTTTGATTTCATAACATATCTTGGGGCATTGTCTTTTCAGTTCAGCCATGAAATAAAAATTAATTCTTGATTCAAAAAGTTTAAATACCATAAGACCCTCGCTCTCCATCCCTCCCCAAGCAACAGGAAACTCCGTATCTTGGAATGACATTTTTAACACTTTGTAATGTGCTTTTCCAGACCCTTTCCTTTGCATTTTCTATACGTGTGTGTACCTGTGAGGATATAGTTTTGTTTTTTAACATGAGTGACAGTTTTTACTTGTTCTGCTGACCCCTGTGGTTTTTTTTTGGGGGGGGGAGCAGAGCAGGGATGAAGCAAGGTAGGTATGATTGAAATTTATTTAGGAAGATATGAGGTCAGAGAGCGGGCGGAAAAGTACATAACATTCAAGAGAGAACACAGGTTTCTCTAGAATCTAGTGAGGTACATATTCAAGAGAACAGGGCTTGAAGAGAAAGCCAGACCTACTATGTAAGAGGTGTGTGTGTGTGTGTGTGTATGCGTGCATGTGCACATGTTCATATATGTGCATATGTATATACATGTACACACTTGTGTATATGTATTTCCCCTTATTTGTGACAGTTGTTCGCTGTGTACAGCCATTACACTGTTGAATAATCTTGTAAATGCCTCTTTAGGGCATATTTTCAAAATTCATACATAAGAGTTATATTACTTGGCTGTAGAGAAACAGTTTGTCCTTTTATTTTCTTGCAATAATTTGTGTGTTTTACAGTGCTAACTTAATGTCAAGACATCACAAGAAATACTGGGTATTTTAAGATTCACGGTTTATATGGTACTCTCATTCTGCCTTTCCTGTTAATTTGGAATTGAGATGGATAAGGAAGTAGAGTCTCAATGGTACAATGAAGCTTTTGTGATTGTTATTTTGCTTCAGGTGTAGGTAAATTGTCAAGTGAGAAGATGATCTCCTTTAATCATGAAATTCTTTTTACCAAGGCTTTCTGCCCACCTTTGGAATTATGATGATTGGATCCACAAATAGATTCTCACATCACATTATCTTCAGTTCTATTTAAATAATTCTAGAAAATATAAATTTACATACTATTTAAAAACTAAGGATTTGGAGCACCAGGGAGATAGTACAAGTGGGTGGGGGGCTGGGCTTGCATGTGGCCTCCAAACCAAAAATAATAATTTTTTTTAAATCTGCCTAGGAGTAATTCCTGAGTGCAGAGCCAGGAATAACCCCTGAGCATCACTGGGTGACCCAAAAAGCAAAAAAAAAAAAAAAAAAAAAAACTGCCTAAACAATCTAAAGTAAAATCACATAATCATTGTATGGGGAGCAAAATATTCCAAAATATGTCTCGCAAAAGGTTACCTTTTACAGATTCTTTGAAAGATATGCACCATAGCATTAAAAATATCCCTTAAGAACCTCTCTGAGGAAAGGATTATCTATAGAAAGGGAGAGTATAGTTACAGTTGTTGCCTTTTGTTTTCTTCCAATTTTTGGAGAACCTTCCTAACTGACCTTCCCCATTTCCCCAAATGTCCTGTGTTTTGCTAAGCTATTTAAAGATGATGTAGGGGGCTGGAGCAGTAGTACAGTGGGTAGGACTCTCTCTGGCCTTTCCTGTGACCAACCTGGGTTCAGTTCCCAGCATCACGTGTGGTCCCTCAATCCCACCAAGAGTGATTCCCTGAGCACAGAACAAGGAGTAAGTCCTGAACACTGCTGGGTGTGACCCCCGAACAAATAGAAATCATGTCTGGGTTCAGGCATGTGAAGCATGTATAGCTCAACAGTAGAGCACTTGCCTTGCATGAATGAGTCCCTGGGTTTAAGTTCCAGCACCTTTAGACAGCGGGGGTGGAGGGGCCTGAAAGGATAGTACAGTTGGTAGGGTGCTTGCTTTGCATGCAGCTGATCCGGGTTTGATTCGAGGTATCCCACATGGTCCCCTGAGCACTGCTGGGTGAGGCTCAAAAACAAACCAAAAGAGAGAGATAGCATTTCAGACCATATCTGGCAAGTTTGTTTTTCTGGACATGTGTATCTATATGTGAACTATACATGTCATTAATTTCTCTTTTGGGCTAGAGAGATAGCTCAGTGGGCTGGAGCACAGAGCACATGCTTTATGGTCAAAAAGCCCAAGACCCAGTATTACATGACCCTCTGAACACAGTGCTGGGAGCAGCTACTGAGCATTCCTGGTTAAGTGTAGTTCCCAAATAAAACAAAAATGTGTATATTTTTCTCATCTGATGCTAATTATCTAGCTTGTGACAAGATGAGTGGGACACAAGATGATTTCTTTGCATTCCATTCATAGACTAATAGATTTGTTTGTTTGTTTTTTGGGTCACACCCAGTGATGCATCACTCTATGGGGACAGAGTGATAGTACAGTGGGTAGGGCCTTGGCCTTGCACACTGCCGATCAGGGTTCAATCCCCCATGCACCGCCAAGAGTAATTCCTGAGTGCAGAGCCAGGAGTAACCCCTGAGCATTGCTGGGTGTGGATGCCAGGGATTGAACCTGGGTCAGCTGCATGCAAGGCAAATACCCTATTCACTGTACTATCCTCCAGCCCCTAATAGGAGATTTTGAAGAAATTCAGCACGCATTCATGATTGAAAAGAAAATCAAAAAACAAAACTCTTGGTAAACTAGGATTAGAGGGGAACTTCCTAAATTTGGTAAGAATGTCCACAAAAAATCTGCAGCTAATATATTTAATGGTGAAGCTTGTAGCATTCCCTCAGCAGTCAGGAACACAGGTGAAAATAGCACCCCTCACTGCTGCTTTTTTACAGTGTCTTGGAAGCCCCAGTTAGTAAGTGAACAAAAGGTATAAAGACTGAGGAGAAGTGAATCTCTTGGTTCACAACAGACATGATTGTAGGAATCCAAACAAATTGATAGAGCTGCTGATAATTATAGCAAGGTTACAAAATACAAAGCTAACATTATACACTGATTTGTTTTCCTCTGTACCAGAAATAAGTGGAACTGGAAATTTAAAAAGCAAAGCAATTTACATTCGCATTTCCAGAAATGAAAAATGCTGAACTTTAAATCAAATCAGGCTTATACAAGGGAAACAATGAAACTCTGATGAAAGAATACAGAACTAAATATATATGTATAATATACTTTATAAGTGTTATATAATATTTTAATAGAATATGCATGTCCATGGATAGGATTTAATGCTGTCACGATAGCAGTTTTTCTCAAATAGATTTCATGTAATCCCAGCCGAAATCCAGCAAGTGGGCTGGGATATGGGCAGCTAATAAGGACATTCCTTGCATGCATGAGACTCTGGGTTCAGTCCCTGGCACCACGACCTCTCAGCCCCCTGCCAAAAAAACAACAAACAACTTTTTGTGTGTGGATGCTGATGGCTCTGAAGTTTATCTGGAATGCAGGGAATCCAAATAAATCAACAAATTTTGAAGAAAGATCACAATTGGAGGACTAAGGCTGCTGCTTAACTCCAAGATTTACTGTAGAACAACAGGAATCATGCAAAAATACATATTAACATGTGTAACAGAATCAAGAGCATAAAATAGAACTACATATGGAATCAGCTATTCTTTGTCAAACAGTAGAATGCTATGAGGTAAAGACAGTATTTTCAACAAATGTTGGACCAACTGGACATTTATATGCAAGTGAATCTAAACATAGACTTTACACCTTTATAAAAATTAACACATGATGTGTCACACACCATTAAATGTCACAGACCATTAAATGTCACAGACCATTAAACTATAAGGGCTGGAGAGATATTACAGGGGTTAAGGCTTTTGCCATGCATGCTTTCAACTCT
>JAOXYA010000019.1:10344821-10380696 GCA_028565675.1 Sorex palustris
GAGTTACCATGGATGGTCTTGGTCGACATGATGAACTCAGACAGTCTCTCACCCTGTTCGTTCCATTCTAGGCCATGTGTCCCGATGTGAAGTTCTTCAGCTGATCTTCTCGGTCCTATCTTGGCATTAAAATCACCCTCTGCCGCCGCCGCCGCCACCGCCGCGATGCTGTCCCGGTCCCGCTGCGTGTCCCGGGCCTTCAGCCGCTCACTCTCGGCTTTCCAGAAGGGGAACTGCCCTCTAGGGAGACGTTCCCTGCCCGGGGTCTCCTTATGTCAGGGACCAAGTTACCCTGACAGCAGGAAGATTGTCCTCAGCAACAGTGTCTGCGGCGTTCGTTTCTTCAGAACAACAGCTGTGTGCAAGGATGATGTGATTACAGTCAAAACACCCGCATTTGCAGAATCCGTCACAGAAGGCGATGTCAGGTGGGAGAAAGCTGTTGGAGACTCGGTGGCAGAAGATGAAGTGGTTTGTGAGATTGAAACTGACAAGACGTCTGTGCAGGTTCCATCACCAGCCAATGGCGTGATCGAAGCTCTGCTGGTTCCCGATGGGGGGAAAGTAGAAGGAGGCACCCCTCTCTTCACACT
Organism: Sorex palustris; assembly: GCA_028565675.1. Lineage (NCBI taxonomy): Eukaryota > Metazoa > Chordata > Mammalia > Eulipotyphla > Soricidae > Sorex > Sorex palustris. The sequence continues at coordinate 10,345,415 of JAOXYA010000019.1, forward strand.
CAGGAAAACTGGCGGTAAAGGTCCCCCCAAATCTCGCCCTTGGGATTGAGCCTGAGCACGTGGCGTTGATGCCTTCACTCCTCAGCCCGTTTGGCTCCCCAGCTGCCCTTGAACTAGGAGGGGTGATATTTCTGTAATGTGGAATTTCCAGGCAAAGCTCTAGAAGAAGGGAATTCCATAAACCTCACAGCTTTTTTTTTTTTTCTGATGGTGTTTCTTGTGCTGGACCTTCTCAAAAATAAAATAGAAATGAAGATGATGTTCCCCCTCCCCAATCCTGGCACTATTATTGAAAATAATACAAATGTACAGTCCCATGGACTAGAGAGATAGCATAGTGGGTAGGGTGCTTGCCTTGCACACAGCCAATCCTGGTTTGATCCCCAGTATCCCATATGGTTCCTGAGCACCACCAGCTGGGAGTGATTCCTGAGCATCACCAGGTGTGGCCCCAAAACAAAATAATCCCCCAAACCAACTGTACAGTTCTTCTCATCCCATCCATGGGTTCTAATCTGTTAAATCTGGTGTTCAATTCTGGTTATCTGGCAGGTTACTGTTTGCGGTGCTGTCTGAGAAGCTCAGCTCTGCAGCAGGGCTAAGAGCCTTAGTTCTGGAGTGAGGAGCAGCAGTATTTTAGGGGGTATATTATGGACCTACAGTGTAGTTTTTTCACATTTAGTTTCTTTCAATGTTCCTGATGGGTCACTTGTGAAAAAATGAGATAGAGGAATTTGACTTAGACCCTCACATTGAATATTCGAGATCAAAAAAAAATTTTTTTTTAATTGTTAAATGCTATAACTGCTGAAGTGTTTCTCATTGTTAAAATAATTCAGCAGCATGGGGGATTGAGTGATAGTACAGCAGGTTTTGTCCCCGGCACCCCATATGGTCCTCCACGCCCTGCCAGGAGTGATCCCTGAGCTTAGAGCCAGAAGTAAGCCCTGAGCACTGCTCTCCTCTCTCCCTTCTCTTTTCCCACCCCCAGTAATAGACTAGTTTAGCAGGACTGGAGAGAGAATACGTTGGGTAGGGTACTTGCCTTGTGTGTGCCTGACCTTGATTCGATCCCCAACAGTGCTTTTGGTCCCCAGAATCAGGAGTAAGCCTTGAGCACAGCCAGGTGTGGTCCAAAACAGATTGCCTCATTGAGGTTGCTCAGGGAGTAAAGACTAAGACTTGGGATTAAGTTTAGTTCACGCTGAAGAGAATTCTAATAATTCCTTAACAAATTATTGTCCTGGAGACCAGAGTGATAGTACTGTGGGTAGAGCATTTGCCTTGCATGTGGCCAACCCAAGTGTGATCCCCGGCATCTTATGGTCCCTCGAGCACTGCCAGGGTTGATTCTGAGTGCAGAGACAGGAGTAACCCCCAAGTATGCTGGGGGGGGGGGGAGTTGGGGGGGAGGGGACAAAAGGCAAGAAAAAATTCTAAAACATAAAGCCAGAAGTGTTTATCACACAGGTAAAGTTAAGCATCTATTTTTAAGATAACAGTCTTATTTTACTTAACCACCTCATTGGGTTTTTTTTCTTTTTGGTGCTTTTTGGGTCACATCAGCGATGGTCAGGGGTTACTCCTGGCTGGGGATCGAACCCGGGTGAGCTGCGAGCAAGGCAGACGCCCTTCCTGCTGTACTGTCGCTCCGACCCTACATCTCATTGATTTCTGACCGACATCTTTGATGGCGTGCTTTGAATTCTTAAGTCCCTGATTCTTTAAGCTTTTATTTTTTCAGAGATGAGTATTCTTTTTTGTGGGCTTTAAAAGAAGAAAAAGGAGGCCAGCTCCTGTATTCTCATAGCTAGAAATGTGTGCCAATATCTTAAAAGACTTGTTTTACTCCTGCTTGGAAGTTACATTGCCAGTCGGGACTTTGGAAGTAATTGCTGAATTTGATGGCGGATGTATGTTTGTGAAATCACGCAGGCCGCTGAATTGAACTAATCTGATGGGGGCCGTCTCGAGGCTCCTGAAGCCTTGTATTACCGAGTGCATCTCTTGGTACCATACACCCCGTGGTGCTTTCCCTGTCAGCGTTGATTAGTTTGTTAATTGGCTGGAGATGGAGCTGCTGTTGCCGCCTCTTGCTTAGTACGTGGACTTGGGCTGTTTTGCATTTCAGACGGTGCCAATCGTGTTGATTTTTTTTCCTGTTTTCCAGCTGCTCCTGCTAAGGCAAAGCCAGCTGAAGCTCCTGCAGCCCCCAAAGCCGAGCCCCCGCCCGTAGCAGCTCCCCCACCCCCAGCCGCAGCCATCCCCACCCAGATGCCACCGGTGCCCTCGCCCTCACAGCCACCTGTCAGCAAACCAGGTAAGCTGCTCCCTGCCCCGTGTCTCTGTCCAGGGGCAGACTGCGTTAGCTCGGGGCAGGCTCTCGGACAGCGCTAGCCGCAGCAGCCAAGCCCGGGCCCGTGCCTGCCCTGGAGAGCTGTGCCCAGATCTTCCGCTGGGGGGTGGGCATGGTGTACTCCCATCCTCAGCGTCTCGGAGTGCTGTGGGACGGGGGTGGGGGCGGATGCAGCTGAGCCTTCTCTCCTTTGTAGTGTCTGCAGTGAAGCCCTCTGCCGCCCCTGCCGTCGCTGACCTGGGAATTGGCAAAGGTGTCCGTTCTGAACACCGGGTAAGCCTCTGAACACCACTTCCGAAAGGCAGCGGGCAGGGCTGAGGTGAGGGGGCCAAACGTGTGGGTGTGGGGGCGCTGATGCCGATTGCGCATGATTAATAGTGCGTCTGTTTGGCCTTGACGGGGAAGCTGAGCCGAGGATGTCTCCTGACCAAGGAAGTCTCCTGACCGTCCGGTGGTAGGCAGAAGGCTGGGTCTTTGGCAGTTTCTCCCATTAGGCTTTCTTCCCACCGCAGTGCCTCCCAAGGCAGTGGCAGGGAACAGTAGTAGTGGGGGAAGGTGCCCCTCCCTGCCAGCCGAGCTTCTCCTTCCAGAAGTGGTTTCCTGAGCTCTGCTCCCAGACTTCCGGGATATGGCTGGGGGCTGCCAGTGGCAGGGACAGATGTAAAACCTCAAGGAAGTAGGGGAGGGATGTGGGTTCCCCTAGCGCGGACTACTTCCTCAGACTACCACAGCCTCGAAAGCCTCCCGTTTGTGAATTTCCACTCCACACGTAGTGGTTCTCCTGCAAGTCTCCGGCATTGCTAGAAATTGCCCTTTCTCTTTAGGATCCTTGGGCGGGCTTAGCTGTACACCACACTTTCTCTCAGTTGATTTTGTATTGTATTTTTGGGTCGTGCCTGGTGATACTTAGGAGTTACTCCTGGCTCTGCACTCAGGAATTACTTCTGGCGGTGCTCAGGGCACTATAGGGGAGGCCGGGGATTGAACCCAGGTCAGCTATGTGCAACCAAGCGCCCTGCCCGCTGTACTGTCAGGGCCCTGATTTTGGTCTTTAAATCAGACCATTTCCTGGGCCTTTGATCTTGGTCCCACTTGAGGTGTACTGGAGTTGAAGCTTTTATCTCTTTCCAGGGCAAGGTGACCCTGCAGTCTTTTTTTTTTTCTCCCCCGTTTTGTGGGGGCCACACTTAGTGGTGCTCAGGGATTCCTCCTAGCTCTGCACTCAGGAGTCACTCCTGGCCAGGCTTGTGGGATGCCCAGGATTGAGCCTGGGTCGGTCTCCTGCAAGGCAAACGCCCTCTGTTGTTGTAACATTCCGGCCCCAGATCCTGTAGGCCTTGGTGAGCTGAGGGCTCCCTCTGGCTCGCCAGGCAGTGCCTGGTGGCGAGACCAGTTCTTCACGGGCCAACTCCACTTATCTTTTCCAGGAGAAAATGAATAGGATGCGACAGCGCATCGCTCAGCGGCTGAAGGAGGCCCAGAATACCTGTGCAATGCTGACGACCTTCAATGAGATTGACATGAGGTGAGAGCCTCCGTCCTCTTCCGTCCCGGGCCTTTGCCTTGGGGTGCACTTGACTGGCCCCTACCTAGTGCCGACAACAAGACCAGCATTCACGGGGAAGAGTCCCATCCTTGCATTGCTCGGCACAGTCAAACCTGCTGGTCTCTCTCCACGGGACTTCCCGGGTACGGGGCCGGTCTCAGTTGGTGCGGCGAAAAACAGCCTCTCAGATGTTCAGATCTGGGTGCTGTGATTTCGGATGAACAAGGCTGTTAGTGTGTTGTAGGTTTTTTTAATTATTTTTTTTTGCTTTTGGGGTCACACCTGGCGACACACAGGGGTTACTCCTGGCTCTGCACTCAGGAATCACCCCTGGCAGTGCTCAGGGGACCATATAGGATGCTGGGAATCGAACCCGGGTTGGCTGCATGGAAGGCAAACGCCCTACCTGCTGTGCTATTGCTCCAGCCCCTTTTAGTGTGTTGTAAACATGAAGCACTGCGTAGTGTTGAAGTCCCAGGAAGAGAAATGTGAGCCGATCACCAAGCCCAACCTGGGCCCAGTCCTTGGGCCAGAGCCAGCCCTGCGGCATGCGGGGAGCTTACGTTGTCCACCCCCGTGAGGGTTTCCCGGCACAAAGGCACACACTCCTGTCTTGCACCTTTCTCCTCTCTGGCAATGCAGTGTGAAGCTCTTTATGTGTTTAAACAATAAAGCCACAGGACCGGAAGTTAAGGGGCTAATTCACTACCTACCCCCTTCTCTAGATTCATCTCTTTTCAAGAAGGAAAAGGAGGTAGCTAAGTTGGCAAACACTGTTGTGAGGGGTCCAGAATCCCCGCTCTCCCAGGATTTACTTGACCATGAAGTAAAATCTAGGCCAGTCAGTATCTGAAGGGCACCGCGAGAAGAAATGCAGGGGAGATGGAGAGCAGGTGCTTTTGAGGTTGAGGCAGGAAGGAGGGAGGCTTGCAACACAAAAGGTTTCCTGCAGGGAGACTGGCTATAGGTACACGGACACAGGCAGGCAGTGTGGAGGAGAAAGGTCACTGCTGGCAGTGGGCCTGACGTGCTGGGGAAACCACCCTTGAGAGGATTATGTACAGGAGCGAGCGCTACTGTCAGATCCAGAATTTGTGATGTTTTCAACATTGGGATAAGTTCATATATCAAGCAGGAGGTGAACCTTCAGATAATCTCTGCTGCCTTTTGTCCGAAGTGTTTAAGTCTGCCAATTTAAAAATGTTTTGGGGAAATTTTTTTTGTCCCGAGAGAATCTGCCTTTCCTTAGGGAATTTGGCTTTCCTCTGGAAAGAGTCTGCAAAGCCTCTAGACAGAAAGGCGTGGTTTAGGGAGCGAGTGGTGGCCCTGCTCCAAGTAGGATTCCAGCCTGTTGCACCAGCTGCCATAGCGGCTCCTGTGATGCTTCCTGAAAAGACAGGCTGTCATTTAAGCCCGCCTTCTCCGCTCCTCTCCGTGGGACTGAGGGAAGGACCTCGACTAATGAACCACGGAGGTTGCAGCTTATGTTTCAGTGCATTAGGGACCAAAGTGTACACAAATTGAATTGCACTTAGAAATTCTACCCAATTCCTTAAGACCAAACATGTAAATATTTGTGGCCTTGAAAGATGCTGTTGGCCCAGCAGCTTTGACTGCAGGCTAAGTGCTGGTGGCCTGTCCTTTTAGCAGCTAATCAAGGTGTCACGTAACCACAGCCTGGGGTCTTGCGGTAGTCAGTAATCTGGTTTAGATCGAGTGCCCTTTAGCTCTTGCACTGATCAGCTAACCCTTGAGGGGCCTTTCTGAGACCTTCTTCTGTCCCCTGTCGTCCCAGCCTCTGCCCTCCTAGTGCTGAGCTTTGAAATAGAAACTACTTAACAGACCAGACAATAGCATTTGGGCTGGTTGGAGAGCAGAGATGTTTATCACGTCTCTTTCCCTCTTCTGCAGCTCCTGTGTCTTGGGAACCAGTAATGTCTTTAGGGTGGTAATCCTAGCACTTAATAAGGTTAGACTCAGGAAAACAAACATTTTTAAACCCAATCAGTCCTCCTAGGAAAACTTCCTTTTTCAAAAAAACTAAAGGTCTAAAGCGGGGAGTTAAAGTTATGCCATCTTATCTTTCGAACTAATGTCAAATTAGGCCATTATAGGGAGAAAGAGAGAACTGAACATTGGGCTGAAGATAAAATTGATTTAATCTCACCGTGGGTTCTGGGTTCCCAGAAACACTGAGGTTTCTACGACAGAATGCTGGGAAAGCTTTTTCTCATGTAGCCCGGCAGTACACGCTCATTGAGTTCTTGGAAGCCAGTCCTGAGGGGCGAGGCTGTGCCCATTGCAGAGACCCTTCCGCTGCTAGACCCCAAAAGCTCAGGAGTCGCATTTCTCTTCGTCCCACGAGTGGACTTCTGCACTCACCTTAGGCCATGGCCCCCTCTTTGCAGTGTGCTTGGTCCCTAGCTCCTGTGGGTGTGTGCTTGCCCCCTGGGTGGCTGTCAGGCAGGGAGAGCCATGGACTCGGGGACGGACAAGCCTGCCTGTGGCAGAAAGACCTGGTGACCGTGGACCCACTTGTTATTATGCTGCTTTTGTGCGCGCAGAGATTGCATCTTAGTGGTGCCGGGTTTCTCTGCTTGCATCAGTTAGGAGAGAGGTGTTTTACAAGGCAGTCAGAATGAGATGAAGTTTTTATTCTTTTTTGAGAGCGTAATAAGAAAATTAAAGTGCTCTTATTTTGTGGACTATTTTTATGCTTAAAATCCTTTTTCTCCACTGTCGATGGCTCCTGAGTTTAGCATAGCTAGCAGTCACTCACGTATCCTGGCCAAGGGTGTCGGAGTGTTCTGGGCCACGTGCTGATTGTTGTGCCACTGAGGCCTCTCAGAGGGCCCTCTCAGCACAGAGGGGTCCTGTACTGGGCTGGTGGCACCCTACAGGCACATGGGCCCTGGTCCCGGGACTCAGGCCCTATAAAGGAACGAGGTTCTTGTGTTGGACAAGGTTCTAGTGTACTGTTTCAAAACTTGAACTTGGGTCGATGGTCCAGAGTAAGAGGGGAGGAAAAAAAGCTTACTCAGCTGTGATGTGGCGTCAGGATGTGGCCTGGTGGTGGTGAGTTTGTTTGGGAACGTGTCTCTGCAGTAACATCCAGGAGATGCGGGCACGGCACAAAGACGGCTTTCTGAAGAAGCATAACCTCAAGCTCGGCTTCATGTCGGCATTTGTCAAGGCCTCGGCCTACGCCTTGCAGGAGCAGCCTGTCGTGAATGCCGGTGAGTGCGTGGCCATTGCCCAGTCTGAAGCGGGGAGGGGGGCAGGAACCGAGGTGTGTTGAACGCAGATGCAGAGGGTTGGGGGTCTGCTGCCCCATGGACTCAACCCTGCCTCCGGCATCACTGTTTCTCCCTGCCCGCTGTTCAGCACCATCTCTTCCCAGTGCCTCCCCTGCCCGGGTGTGAATCTGCCCGGCCTGGGCGGAAGTACCTTCTCATGGGCCTGCTTATCTCAGGGCTGGACTAATACCCTTGACAGGGCTCCTTGTGACCTTTGGTTTCTGATCTCTGGCCACTGGGGGCTTGGCCTTGACCCCCTCCCGTGGACTTGGTGCTCTTTCCCTTTGCTTTTTCTTCCCTTTGCTGCTGCTGCTGCTGTTGTTTTGGCGCCACACCCACTGTGCTCAGGGCTGACTCCTGGGTTTGTGCTCCGGGCTGACTTGTGGTGGGCTCAGGAGATCCTGTGGGGTGCCTGGGATCAACCCCCCCTGGTGTCCCAGTGCATGTAAGGCGAGTGCCACACCCGCTGTACCATCTCTCTGGCCCAGGTTTCCCTTTCAAAGCTTTTTGGGGAAGGTGACTTTTTATCCTTTTTTCCTTTAATTTTGTGTCTAGGATTGAACGCAAAGCCTCACTTATTGCAGGAATGCACCCTACTGATGAGCTGCCTGCTCCCTCGGGTTTCTATTTTTGTGTATTTTGGGGCCACGCCCAGCAGTGCTCAGAGCTTACTCCTGCCTCTGTGCTCGGGGATCCCTCCAGGTGGGGCTCAGGGAACCACATGGAGTGCTGGGGATTGAACCCAGATCAGCCACGTACAAGGCAAGTGCCCTGCCTGCTGTCCTATCACTCCGGCCCCTCATTTCTTTTTTTGTTTTCCTTTCTATGTCCTTTTACTCTTTAGTTTTCCTCTTATTCCCATGTCATTGAAATGTTGGCCAACTTTCATTGTTGAATAGCGAAGGAGTTCCTTTCCTGTGGGACACAGAAGGGAACAGGCACACCGTTATAACCCTCTGCGGTGCCATGGCCCTCGTTCCCCCTGCAGTGAGAGGCTTGCGGTACTTCCAGGACTTCCTCGGCTCTCGTCTCTGTGGGCCCCTTCCCTGTGCCTCCTCCCCTGCTCCCCACACATAAGCCTGGAGGTGAGTCCAGCCTCCTCCTGGCTTTCTCTTTGACTCCTGGGTAAGCCACACGGCCTTCCTCTGGAAGACCCCCACCCTGAGTTTTCTCATGAGCACTGTACCTCAGTTTCCCCTGCTGCTATGCGGACCCCTTTGTTTCCTCCTGAGTCTCCTGACAAAAGGGTTCCTCTTCCTTAGTGGGTGCCTCAGCTGGTTCATATGCTTTGTTTGAAGCGCTTTTTCTTCTACTTTGTAAAAAATTTTGGGCCACACCTGGAGGTGCTTGGGGCTGACTCCTGGTTCTGAACTCAGGGGTCAGTCCTGACAGTGTTAGGAGAGACCGTATGGGGTGCCAAGGATTGATCCCTGGTCAGTGCGTGCAGGGCAAGAGCCCTGCCCACTGTATTTCCTGTCTCTCACACTCTTCTTACCTAGCCGTCAACTCCAGGAGGGCTTGCGACCAACTAGGTTGCCTGCATCCTAGCCTATCTATGGACTCCCAAAAAAATGGGCGTGCCCCACATGGGAGAGGTGTGAAGAGGTCTGCACAGAGTGCAGGCACCCGGTGGCTGTCCCGCGTCTGGTCAGCTGGTCCTGCAGTGTCAGTCCTGTTACCCGCCCGCAGCTGGAGGTTTTAGAGTGACCTTGTGTTTTCTTTCTCCTAGTGATTGACGACTCAACCAAAGAGGTGGTGTACAGGGATTATATTGACATCAGTGTCGCTGTGGCCACCCCACGGGTATGTTGGGACCGGAGTGGGGAGCTCACTTATGCTCTCACCGCTCTCCCGCGGGAAGATGTGAACCGTGTCTGTTTCTTCATAGAAAAAAGAAAAAGCTGAGCGTAGTTTGGCCACGTTCTTCATAGCGTGTTTCAGAATTGGTTGATGACATTGACTGATGCCGGTTTTCTGGGGAGGGGGGAATCCAAGGGAGTTGTAGCTGCAAGGACACGGTTAGGGGCCAGGGATGTGGCCCAGCGGTAGTAGAGTGCTTGTCTTGCATGTGTGAAGCCCCGAGTTCGATCCCTGGCACCTCATGGATGAGAAAAGGGGTGGGCACTATTTATCTGAAAGTGAAAACAGCCTCCGCTCTCTTCAGGGTCTGGTGGTTCCTGTCATCAGGAACGTGGAAGGTATGAATTACGCCGACATCGAGCGAACCATCAACGAGCTGGGAGAGAAGGTGAAGCACGGAGCAGCCGCATGTGCGGGCGGGCGGGCAGGGGGCCGGGGCTACAGGGAGAACCCAGGCTCCCAAGCTCCTTTTCCTGCCTCACTCCTCGACCCCGTGGCATTGCCCCTGCCGTCCAGTGGAGCACTGGCCCCTCTTGTCCTTCAGATGCCCTCCCGCCGGGGCTTTGGACAGCTTCCCCCTCAGCTAGGAGGCTGCTGGGTGAAGTCCGTTAGGTTGTCCTTGTCTCTCATTGGTGTAATCTGTATTTTAGGCCCGGAAGAACGAACTCGCCATCGAAGACATGGATGGAGGCACTTTCACCATTAGCAACGGCGGTGTTTTCGGCTCACTTTTCGGAACACCCATTATCAACCCCCCACAGTCTGCCATCCTGGGCATGCACGGCATCTTTGACAGGCCGGTGGCCGTGGGAGGCAAGGTAGGTGGACTGGTGGTGCCCTCCTGGGAGGTGCCTGAAGACTGACCAGGTGCTAGTCACATAGATGGCTCCGTGTCAGGACTGGCTTCCGGCTCCCAGCTTATGTGTGCTTCAGTGTTTCCCAGGCTAAGTGGTTTGGTTTACCGCCCCCTTTTCAAAATCCAAGTCACTGAACTCCCCATCAGGGATATGTGTGGGTGTTTTGGGTTCGTTTTTTCGGTTTTTGGACTTCACTCAACGATGCTCAGGGGTTTCTCCTGGCTCTGTGCTCAGGTATGACTCCTGGCGGTGCTCAGGAGATCAGATGAGATGCCGGGGGGTGAAACCCAGGTTAGCCACATGCAAGGCAAGTGCCTTATCTGCAGTGCTGTCACTCCAGCCCTCAAAATATACCTTATTTTTTAAGGGAACAAAATGCTCTCTTCAGTGTTGCCCGCTTTGGGAAACTCTGATTTAATGCCCAAGCTGTTGACTCCCAGATCGTGTGCCAGTCAGCCTTGTTGGGGATCTTGTTAGGGATGGAGTGTTTTGAACTCATCTCCACAGACTAGTTGGAAAGAGTACATCTTACTGGAGGCATACTCCGCTTGGAGAGCCTCTGAGCACAGAGTGTTGATCCTGCCCTTTGGGCCCCACCACCGGACATCACTCTCTAGTGCTCCAGAAAGTGAGAATGCAGCTGTTCTGTACCGGGCCATTGTGCCCGGGAGCCAGAACAGGCAGAGTTGTGTGTGAGCCACCCCATGCTGTGACAGAGTGCAGGGGTCTCAGGCCTGGCCGTGCCTCCAGAAGATGCAGGTAGGGATACATAGTTTCCTAGATTCCTATATTTAATAGCATTTCTAGGAGTGCCAGTGGTGTGACACCGCAGTGGAGTGCTTGCTTTGGGTGCGTGAGGCCCTGGCTTCGATTTCTGGCACTGCCAAATAACGTTGCAGGATCTCTTTTTTTGTTTTGTTTTGTTTTTGGGGGCCACACCAACCAGTGCTCTGGGATTACTCCTGGCTCTACTTTCAGGGATCACTCTAGGCTGGGATTGGGGGACCACATGGGGTGCTGGGGATCGAACCCAGTCATCTGTGTGCCAGGCAAGTGCCTTAACCTCTCTGTGCTGTTTATTGCTCCAGGGTCTGTAGGATCTTTCTAGGTGCTAACTCCATGAATCTAAACAGTGGTTACATACCCAACTTGCATACAATTTTCAGAGAATATGTGGACCGACCCCAGGATTAAAAAAAAAAACTAAACATTTAGGGGTTGGGGTTAACCCCAGCTTGATCCTTGGTACCTCATATTCCTTAATCACTGCCATGAGTGATCCTTGAGTTGCAGAGCCAAGAGTAAACCCTGAGTACCACTGTGTGCCTCACAACAAAAATTACGTTTTATTGTTATTTGGGGGCTGGAGTGATAGCACAGCGGGTAGGGCATTTGCCTTGCACGCAGCCTACATGGCTGACCCGAGTTTGATTCCTCCGCCCCTCTCGGAGAGCTCGGAAAGCTACCGAGAGTATCTCGCCCGCACGGCAAGGCCTGGCAAGCTCCCCGTTGATGTATTCGATATGCCAGACACAGTAACAACAAAGTCTCAAAAAATGGAGATGTTACTGGGCCTGTTCGAGCAAATGGATGAACAACGGGAGGACAGTGTTTGTTTTATCAAGTTCTTATTCTTGGAGAACCCGGCAGGCTACCGATAGTATCTCACCCTCATGGCAAAGCCTGGCAAGCTACCCGTGACATATTCGATATGCCAAACACAGTAACAAGTCTCAGTGTTACTGGGCCCGCTCGAGCAAGTCGATGAACAACGGAAGGACAGTGACAGTTGCTTGGGGAGGGTTTGGGATCATAACCTGGCAGCTCTGGGAACCCAGGGTGCCAGAGATCAAACTGGGGTCTGCACCATGCAAGGCAAGCACCTTACCCCTATACCATCTCTCTAACCCACAAACCATTTAAAAGTGTTTAAAATGGGCCGGGAGATGAGGCAGCAGCTAGGGTGCATGCCAGGTGTTTCCAAGCCCACTTCTAGCCCAGCACCACCAGGCCTTTTCAGCATAACCAGGTGCTGCCACGGTCATGGAGCACCATGGGCAGCCCGGGATGAGCCTGGCCCTGCAGGCCCTGGCAGCAGTGAGTGACACATGGCCCAGTTGGCTGAGACTCCCCAGGAGCGGCCCTGGGGCCCTTGGAGCTCTTTGGGATACCTCGTCAAAAAAAAATTCAGTGCAGAAGGAGAAACTGCAGGGCTGGAGAGAGCTCAGTAGGCTGGCGTGTGCCTTGCAATGTTGCATGTCTGAGTTCAGTCCCTGGCACCAGGTGGTTCCCCCAAGCAAGGACTGAGCCCCTGACAACCACCATGGCCCCCAAGCCAAGGAAGGGGGAAAGAACTGCAGACAGGCAGATTGTTTCTATTTAATTTTTGTTTGGAATCGCACCCAGCAGTGCTCAGGGTTGAACTCCTGGCCCTGCTTTCAGGGATCACTCCTGGAGGGGCTCAGGGAGTGTACCGAGTACCAAGGATAGAACCAGGGTTGGCTTTGTGCAAGGCACACGCCCTCTCCCCGCTGTGCTGCGGCTCTGGGCCCTGGACTGGTTTTTTTTTTTTCTTGTCCCGTCTGCCCTGCTCCTGACTGACCCGCGTCCTCTCCTCTGCAGGTGGAGGTCCGGCCCATGATGTACGTGGCGCTGACCTACGACCACCGGCTGATAGACGGCAGAGAGGCTGTGACTTTCCTCCGCAAAATCAAGGCAGCGGTGGAGGATCCCAGGGTGCTCCTACTGGACCTCTAGGCAGAGCCCCGCGCCCCAGACACCCACCACGCAGGAACTGAAGCCCTCTTCTCCCTGCCCCCACGGCCCCGGGTCAGCCCCGTGCAGGCCCACACATGCTGCTGGCCTCAGGCGAGGCGGCCAGGCCCTCTTCTGGGTGTTCCTGGGAGGCTCCCTCTCTCCCGCCATCCCTCCCCGCACCCCTTCTCCCCCTGCCCTCTTCTCCCCTAGGCCGAGGGAGAGAGCCTCCGGGTGCCCCTTCATAGTCCTGCCTTTCTTTGCTCGCCCATGCAGAGAGTAGCTTCTCCCCATGCTGGTGTTATTATGGAAACCACCAGGGACCATGTGCTACGTGTCTTTTGAAAGTGTTTTCTAGAGACCCCCCCCCCGGGGGGTCAGGGGGTGCTGTGCCTCCCAGCTCTGAGCAGCCTGTCTCCTGGCTGTGCACATGGTCCCCGGACTCCACACGTGTGGAGGCATGGACCCCAGGCCAACGGGTGCTGCTGTGCTCCTTGGAACGCACCGTCATCCTCAGTCTCATTGGCTTCACGACGCCTCTTCTACCTCTTCCGGGAAGCACAGGCCAGGGGCCATGGGTGCGGGTGGAGCGGGCATTGTTGAGCGGGGAAGAAGCCAGAGTCCCCTCGGGTGCCCGCCGTCCCCATGCCAACTGGCCTCACGCCCTTCGTCACCATCGCGCACATAATCAGGCTGTGGGAACCCCTCGGGCACCCTGTTCTCCTTTTGAGCAGATTCAAGGACATCATGGTGCGGCACAGGCAGGCACCGGCAGGTTTCGGCCACAGGCAGGAGATGAATTGAGGGATGGGGTGCAGGGAGCTTCCTGTCCGGTGGCCTCAGGCTTGGTATAAGTGGGGAAGGGAGGGGCAGTTCTGTGCTTCCTGCACTTGGGCGTGAAAAGCAGAGCTGTAGCACTTACACACAGACAGGATGGGAGAGTGGGCCGGCGTGGGGCTGGCCAGCGTCCTCACAGAGCCTCTGCCTGGTGCCTGGGCACGGCTGCTGGCATTCCTCGAAGCAGGTTAGCACAGCCTGTGTCCAGCTGCATCCCGGCAGAACAGGCTGGGCCGGGTGCCGAGAGTACCCAGGTCTCAAGAGAAGGGGAGGAGGAAGGGAAGGAGTGAGCCCGCGGGGTGGGGTGGGAAGGGGGTGGGGGCCATACAGTGCCTGCAGCGTCTACTCTGTCTTCACTATTCAGAACTTGTAACTAAGGTATTTAAAGAAACGGATTTTAAATGCAAATTAAAGGGCAAATGTTCTCAAACTTCGGCTCCTGCTTTCCTGCTCCTTGCTGAGGCTGAGGTCTTCGTCTGCAGAGCTGCTCGGCACCCTGTTCTTCCACGTTTTCTGGTTGGGAACCAGTGGACACCGGGCCCATGTGACAGGAGGTAGCTTTTCACCAGCCCGCCAAGTGCTGACTTTCAGGGGCTCCTGGAGCTCAGCTAAGGGTGATGCTGTCCATGGGCTCAGTGGGAGGGGGTAGTTTGGGATTACTGACATGGGAGCAAGGTTTTCACGGACCCCTCAGTCTAGAAAGGCCTGTGACAGGAGCCCAGAGGCTGTGAGACATTCCCCCACTGCGCCCAGGCTGCAGGAAGTGCCAGCTATGCAGCGGGGAGGAGAGGTCAGGCCCTTGAAGAGGGCAGCCCCCGCCTGCCCCCTCCCCAAAAGGCCACTGTTACATGAGTGAGGCCAGGACCCCTATAGGCCACAAGAGGCTTTATTGGAGGGATGGGGGGCTGTGGGGTCATACAGACTTCCAGAGCCCCCCACCCCCACCCCCTGTGCACCCATCTCCAGAGCTGGTGTGGGGCCCTGGCATGGTGGGAATTGTCTTAATTCCCCTCCTGGGTGACATGAGTCCTAAAGGGAAGGGAGGGGACTGCCTTTGCAGGGAGCTGTCTGCCCTGCCAAGCTCTTAAAGGCCAGAAACCTCCTGGCTGGAGGCTGGGGCGGGCACTCCCCGCGGGAGGAGAGCACAGTGGGCAGTGAACGCAGAGCCCGACTCGCACAATGGCAAACGGGCAGGATGCCAGGGCCCTAAATGGGGGCTCAGGTCTCTCGCCCCAAGGCGCATGGTTGGCTCCTGCCCCGTGCCCTGGAGAAGGGATGTTTTCAGAATGACTCTCAAGCGTCATTCCCTGCCCCTTTTATCCAAAGTCGCTTGGTGGGGCCAGGAGGTGGCCCAGTTGGGTCTGTCCCAACCTCACCACGTGCATGTGTCCCCTGTGGCCACATCCTGCATAGCCTCTGGCAGAGGTGACCAGCCAGGACAGGCCTGGTTTGGGGCCAGTACACCAGTGTCCTGAGATGAATGTCCAGTGTCCCAAGTGGGCCCCTGGAAAGGCAGCAAGTCACGAGACCTCATGGTCAGCCCATGGTCCAGCCTGGAAGGCACCGGTCAGCGTGGGGGTCTGTGTTCACGGTCCGGGAATGTGCCCAGCAGCTGCCAGTGGACCGGTGGAAGGGGGTGATATGAGGGGGTAGGTGGAGAGGACGGTCCTAGCTGCCCCTCCCCTTCAGCAGTGCCAGAAAGGACTTTTCCAGGCTCTGGTCACTTTGGGGGCCACAGGTGCAGGGCAGCTCCGGGTGGTAGAGAGAGGCAGGGGTCTGTCACCCCCGCCCCTCGTCCCCCACCAGCTTGCTCCACTGGACGGTGCTGAAAAAGGGGTGAGACTTGAGTTTGTCAACGCTGAGGCGCTTGCTGGGGTCGAACTGCAGCAGCTGTGGGGAGAAGGCTGGATCAACACTGCTAGCCCAGTGAGGGTGCACCCCTGCACCGCAGACCGCCCCCAGGGCATTCCCCTAATACTCAATCCGCCTCCAGGGTGCGCCTCTGCGACCCAACCCACCCCCAGGGTACACCCCTGCATCTCAGCCCTCCCCCAGGGCACACCCCTGCATCCCCAGACCACAGAACTGACCGCTCACACTGACCATCTCGCCCGTCCCCACACCTGGCACCCCCGGCAGCCATGAATGGGCAGTGAGGCTAGCCCACACACAGGTCCTGCCCCCCAGTGCACACACTCGTCCCCTCTGGCCTCACCCCTGCCAGCAGGGAGGCAGCTGGGCGGCTGAGCCACTCAGGCAGCTGGAGCTGGGTGTGGGGCTGGATTCCCGAGGGGTGGTTCTGGGACAGCGCCTGGGATGAGACAGACACAGGAGGGACTCTGAGTGGGCAGCCCAGGGCAGTCCACACCCCAGGGGCCGCCCGCTCATGTCCCTGTGGGGCAGGAGGTCCCCATATTGTTGCCCTTTACCCCGGGGTGTCAGGAAGCATTATGGTGCCCCTCAAAGTAGGAATGCCCTCCCCCCATTTTAAAGACGATGGCAGGGGTCTAGGGAGATAGCTCAACCGGCGGAAGATAGGAGACCCGGCGGCTTCTGGGCCCAGCACTGCAGAGGGACCCTGACCACCACCAAGTATGGCCCAGCAAAAAAGAAACACTGTCCTCCCGTTGTTCATCGATTTGCTCGAGCGGGCCCAGTAATGTCTCCATTGTGAGACTTGTTGTTACTGTGTTTGGCATATCAAATATGTCATAGGTAGCTTGTCAGGCTTTGGCGTGCGGGCGAGATACTCTCGGTAGTTTGCCAGGCTCTCCGGGAGGGGTGGAGAAATAGAACCCAGCTCAGCCAGGCTGGCTGCACGCAAGGCAAACGCCCTGCCATTGTGCTATTGCCCAGCATACACATAAAAAAAATCCAGAAGGTAATAAAAATGTGGCCAGCTCGGAGGCGGAGGCACCAGGCTGGGTTCAAGTTTGAACCCTCAAAGGACACGGAGCAGGAGCTGGAGAGATAGTACAGCGGGCCAGGTGCCTGCCCTGCACTCAGCCGACCCAGATTCGATCTCCAGCACCTCAGGGCCCCACCAGGAGTGATCCCTGAGCACTGCCAGTTGTGGCTTCCCCCCACTCCAAAATAAACACCCACAAGGACAGCTCGATCCTGACTTGCAGTCAGGGCCAGCAGGGGGCAGGCTGGCCTGGGGGAGCAGAGGGTGTGCCTGGCAGTTCGTGACCGGGAGGGAAGGTGCCCAGGGTTGGACTCAGACGCCGGACGGCTAAGAGCCGTGCCGGGCCACAAGCAGCTAGTGTTTGAAGGCCTTGGCCTGGCTCTCGGCATCGGCAAGGAGTTGGCAGGAGGCAGCCAGGAGAGCCGGGTCAGACCTGGAATCTGGGGTCCTGCACAGCCTCCCCTGGGTGGCCCGCCCAGCTCCAGTGCTGCGATGCGCTCCCCTGGGCAAACAGGCAGGCAGGCAGGCGGTGACTCTCCTGTCCTCCTCCTCACCTGGGCTGGAGGAGGGGGTGGAGGTAGCAGTGGGTGGGTGACCGAGTGGCCAGTGTCAAATCCTGAGCGGCCCTGGGGCGTCCTGCTCCCAGGCAGGTCTCTGGGTGCAGGGTGAGTGCAGGAGGCGGGCGAGGACTGGGGGGCTGGCCCTGCTGACCCTTCACTCACCGTCCCGGTGAGCAGCTCGTACAGCAGGGACCCGAAGCTCCACCAGTCACACGCTTCAGTCAGCTCAGAAATCCCGCCCACCTCTGTGGGAGCAAGGACAGGCCATGGCAGCCTCACCCCCGGGGTGAGCGGGTGACGGGCCCCCTTCCGTCCAGCTGAACCCAGACACCCCCCCTCCACCACCACCACCATTGCCCTCCCTGCTTGCCTGGAGCACTGTAGAGGTGGTCCGAGGCCTCGCGGCAGCACTGCGGCTCCACCTCGGACCACTGACCGAAGTACGTGAGCCGGATGTGGCCTTCTCAGAGGGAGGATGAGAGAGAGGACAGAAATCTCCGTTAGTCATCACTGCAGTGACAGCATGGAATTGTGGGAGTGCGGGACGCCTGGGGACCTCCTGCCAGTCACAGCAGGTGGCTCAGACTGAGGGGACATTCCCAGGGCAGAGAAGAGCCTGGCTGGCCACCTCTGCCCTCACTTGGGCTTTGGGGGGATTCTTGTGGGTGTAGGGGCGGGAGGAGCCACCCACCGGCCTGGTCCAGGAGCAGGTTGCGGGGGTTGAGGTCCCGGCAAAGCACCCCCTGTGCGTGCAGCGCCTCCAGGGCCACCAGCATCTCCGCTGCCCACTGCTTGGCCTGCTCTTCCCTCAGCGTCCAGGCGCCCCCACCGGCTCTCAAGCTGGCTTTCCCGGCCAAGGGCGGGCCCTGGCCTCGACCTCGGCCACAGCCCCCCAGCACCCGGCCAGCCCCCTCCCGAACCCAAGACAGCCCCCAAGGAGGCGCCGTGTCCGAGCTCTGGCCAGGTCCCCGCCGGCCGGCCACACCCAGGCGGCCACTTGGGGTCTTTGGAAGGTTCCAGGAGCAGGCAGCGCCGGGCCTGGCCGAGGGGACCCTTTCGGTCCCTCTCAGGGGAATCGCTGCGGTGGGGACCCCCCGGGCGGGGGCGGGGGAAAGGCTCCCACAGGTCTGCAGAGGCTTCGGGGCTGGGTGGTCCGGTGGGTGGAGGCGTGGCGGGGGTGGCGCTGCAGGGGTGTGGAGACGGAGGCGGGCGCTGAGCTGCATCTTCATCCTCTCCAGGCTGGAGTCGGGCCCCAGCCCAGGCTGCTGTGGGCGTGCACGGGACCGCAAGTGGGACCAGAGGGCACCTCCTAGGCCGTGCGAGAGAGCAGGGGATGAGGGGAGGCCCAGTGCCCCCTCGCCTCCCCTATGCTTTCTAAGTCTGTCCCCCACCCCCAGGGGTCCCCCATGGTGCTGCACCCCTAAGGAGGTATGGGTGACTGGGGTGGTTCGTGGTTTGTGGTTTGGGTGGGTCACCATGCCCAATGGGGGTCCACTTTGTTCTGTTTTCTGGTTTTTGGGCCATGCCCAGTGGGGTTTCTGGTCGCCTGGTGCTTGGAGGCCACCCCAGCCGCGCGAAGGATTTTTGTTCGCTTGGTTTGAAGGCGCCATACCCGGCAGTTCTCGGGGGCTATTGCCAGGATATCATGGGGGTGAAGGGATTGTCCCTGGCAGTACTCAGGTCCTACAGTGCTGGGGACCAAACCCAGGCCTCCTCCTGCGTGCAAAGCACGTGCTTGGCCCCTTGAGTCACCCTGTGATGGTTTCTGGTTGTTGTTTCTTGGTTTCGGGGGGCTGGGAATGGCTCAAAGTCAATTCTGGCTTTGCAGTCAGGAATCACTCTTGGTGGTGCTTGAGGGACCATATGGGATGCTGGGAATTCAGCCCAGGCTGACCACATGCAAGGCGAACGCCCCACCCACTGTACTATCACTGCAGCCCCCCAAAGTTATTTTCTTGATGGGAGAATAGTAGTAACGAATTTAACTAAAACAACCCGACCCTGAGGTACGTATCTTATTAAAAAAAAAGTGGGGGGGGGAGAAGGGTGGAGTGATAGTACGGCAGGTAGGGCACTGGCCCTGCACGCAGCAACCTGAGTTTGATCCCCAGAATTCCATATGGTCCCCCAAGCACCACCAGGAGTAATTCCTGAGTGTACAGCTAGGAGGAACCCCTGAGCATAGCCCAGGTATAACCCAAAAAAGCAAAAAAACAAATACAACCAAAAACAAACTCAGGGGCTGAAGTGATAGTACATCAG
The DNA here is from genome assembly GCA_028565675.1 of Sorex palustris. Classification (NCBI taxonomy): domain Eukaryota; kingdom Metazoa; phylum Chordata; class Mammalia; order Eulipotyphla; family Soricidae; genus Sorex; species Sorex palustris. The sequence continues at coordinate 10,364,651 of JAOXYA010000019.1, forward strand.
GGAGGGTGTTTGCCTTGCCCCCGGTCTACCTGGGTTCGATCCCCAGCATCCCATATGGTCTTCCGAGCACCACCAGGAGTAATTCCAGAGTGCAGAGCCAGGAGCAACCCCTGAGTATCGCCGGGTGTGACCTTCCCCCTAAAAAAATCCAAACCCAACCAACCCTAGGGGCTAGAGTGATAGTACTGTGGGGAGGGCATTTGCCTTGCACTCCGCTGAGGCAGTTCAATCCTCCACCTCCCATATGGTTCCCCAAACCCACCAGGAGTGACCCCTGAGCACCACCAGGTGTACCTCCCAACCCCTCCCCCCCGAAAAAAAAAAGTAAAAACCTAACTAGGGGCAAAGGACGTGGCTCCGGGTTAGAATGTCTGCCTTGCATGTGTGAGGCCCCGAGTCTGATTCCTGGCATTGTAAAATCACCACAAACCCACTCTACTAGGTCTAGAACCTGGCTGGCAACCTGGTTCTTGTCCTGATGTGCTACTCTGCGGATAGGCACAAACTAGAAAAATGGACTTGGGGCCAGGGACATAGTACAGGGGTTTAGTCCCGTCATGTTCTCCGGAGCCCACCAGGAATGCCCCTCAAACACAGAGCCAGAAGTAGCCTGTGAGCAGTGCCAGGGCTGGCCCCCAAACTCCCCCACCAAAAAAAAAAATAAGACTACCAGAAAAACTGACAAAGGAGAGACAGTACAAAGGGCTTAAGTGTGTGTCCGAGAGTTTGGTCCCTGGCACTGCATGGTTGCCCTGGTGCCCTGAGCACTGGGCCCAGTAACCCAGTAATGCCAGCTTGCCCAGCTGAGGGTAGTTTCACCAGGGGTGGTCTCTGGATCCCCAAGCACCACCGGGAGGCTCCCCCTAAAGGGACATCTGCACACCTGCATTCTCCCCTTGGCACCACGCAGAAGCCTACGGCAGCCTGACGCCACTGCCTCCCTCCAGAGAGACGGGTGTCTCCTGGCTTCCCTGGCCTGCCCCTGGCGCTCACCTGGCACGTGTTCCAGCTGCAGGAAGATGGAGTCCTCACTCATGAAGTAGCGCAGCAGCTTGGTCATGTAGGGGACACCATGTGGGATGATGGTCGGTCGCTCCCGGCTGGCCACGTGGCACCTGGACAGGCTCTGGGAGGGGGAGGGGGACCGGCAGGTGAGGGACAGCTGGAGGGGAGGGGCCATGGGAAAGCGGGCAGAGCCTCCTCATGAGCTTCGGACTCAGGCTGAGGCCTGTGTGTGTGTGTGTGTGTGTGTGTGTGTGTGGCACGCGCACACACGTGCATTTACATAGACGCATTTACATAGACATGCATGGGTGTGCGAGTGCACTCTGTGTACTCAGATAAGTGCATATGTTTCCATGTATGCAGCTGTATGTGTGTACATGTGTGTAGCTGTTGGAGGCTTGCTTGGGGCAGGATCAGCAGGTCTGGGGATAGGAGAGCACATGGATTTCAAACACGGGTTCAGGGTAGCGTGTCCAGGAGGTTTAAGGCTTTCCATGGGCTCTGAGTGGGCCCCAAGGGGAATGCAGGATTCGGGGAGTTGTGGAGGGGCCACCTGCCTTCACAACGAAGGTCCCACCAGTCGCCGGGTCTTGCACCAGCTGCACCTGTGAGCAGGGAGGACACAGTTCACGGCAATGCTCTCGGCCCTTAGAGAGGTTCCTCCTTGCATACCTCACCCAGGGCCAGGGCCAGGGGGGAGGGCTGTGGCGGTGAGCACTCTGCCACCATCGACAAGGGCCCTAGCTTGCTCCTCTGTCCAATCTCCGTCCAGTGGTCTCAGCTCTCCCTGCAGGAAGGCGCAGCACACTCATTTCCTGTCACCCCTGGGCTATCCTGCCTGGAGCCCACAGTGTGCAGGTGGGAGAGGGGCCTTCACACCTGTGATGGGGCTCCAGCCCAGAAGGTGCCTCAAAACCAGCGCTCCCCTCTAAGCAGGGCGGAAGTGGGAGCCCCTCCTGGGGCAGGCCTTGCTGCCTTTGGGCCTTGACTTAGCACCGTGGTGAGCGAGCAGGGTGGACCTACCCATTTCAGGGGCTGTGAGGGGCAGCCCTGTGCCCTGCACTGGGGCTCTTTGGTCGGAGACTCGCCTCCTTCACACGGCAGCAGAAGGGACAAGCGCCCTGACCCCAACCCCCAGCAGCAGTGAAGGCTGCAGCCTGGGCTTAGCACTTGGGCGTGGAAACCGATTTCCTTGTCTGCTGAACGGGAGCTGGAAGTGTCCACCTGCCTCCACTGGGGCTGGGGGACCTTCTCCAGAGAGAGCCCCACGTGACGGCACAGCGGAAGGCTGCTGGGCTCAAGATCTGCATGCTGGCGTCCACGTTGGGCCCCTGCCACTCCAGCGTCCCCAGCACATTTACCAGAGCCCTTGTCCACACCCTGGTGTTTTGGGGAGAAGGGGAGGGCACCCTGTGCTGGCCATGGAGCAGGGGGACTCTTCCTACCACCCACCACCCACCTCGCTGAGGGCTGTTGATGGTAACTAGTAAACCAGGGACACCCAAAGAGTTGCTAGAGCAGGTCTCTCTCAAGCCGGCTGTCACAGGGATGGTTAAAGTAATTTTGTTTATTGCATTAGACAGGTCCCGGGTGCATTACTTTCTTTTTTCTTTTCTCTTTGGGCCACACTCGGCGATGCTCAGGGGTCACTCCAGGTTTTGCACTCAGAAATTACTCCTGAAGGGGGCTGGAAAGATAGCACATAGGTAGGGCGTTTGCCTTGCACACGGCCGACCTGGGTTCGATTCCCAGCATCCCATATGGTCCCCTGAGTACCTCCAGGAGTAACCCCTGTGCATTGTCAGGTGTGACCCAAAAAGCAAAAAAAAAAAAAAAAAATTATTCCTGAAGGTGCACAGCAGAGGGACCATATGGGATTGCCAGGGATCAAACCCAGGTTGACGGCGCGCAAGGCTAATTCCATACCCACTGTGCTATCACTCAGGCCTCAGGGTGCATGTCTTTCTAAACTGGCACCTGCACGTTACTGATGAAGAAACAGGGTCAGACTCTATGACAGTCCTAGTTGGAAATGATCACTCTGGACAAGAGCTGAGTGCTGACCGGAGGTAAAGGATATACATGTTAACCTTCCAGTACCTGTATTGCAAAGCATAATGCCCAAAAGGAAAGGGAGGGGGGGAGAGAGAGAGAAGGGGGGAAGGGAGGGAGAGGAAGGAAGGGAGGGAGAGAGAGAGAGAGAAGAAAAGGTTCTATCATAAAGGTAGGCTGGAGGCAGGAGTGGTGGTGGGAGGGAAACTGAGGACACTGGTCAGTGGGAATGTACATCATGGGGAAGGGACAGGTGTTGGAATATTGTATGACTGAAACCCAATCATGAACAATTTTGTGACTGTGTATCTCACTATGATTCAATTAAAAAGTAGCACTGTAGGGGCTGGATTCATAGCACAGCAGGCAGGGTGTTTGCCTTGCACGCAGCCGACCCATGGTTTTATTCCCAGCATCCCATATGGTCCCTGGAGCATCGCCAGGAGTAATTCCTGTGCATTGCTGGGTATGACCCAAAAAAGCAAACAAACAACAAAAGAAGTAGCACTGTCGTCCCACTGTTCATCGATTTGCTCGAGCGGGCACCAGTAACATCTCCATTGTGAGACTTGTCGTTACTGTATTTGGCATATCAAATACACCACAGGGAGCTTGCCAGGCTCTGCCGTGCGAGCGGGATACTCTTGGTAACTTGCTGGGCTCTCCGAGAGGGATGGAGGAACTGAACCCGGGTCGGACGCGTGCAAGGCAAACGCCCTACCCACTGTGCTATTGCTCCAGCCCAATTAAAAAGTAAATAAAGAGAAAAATGATTAAAATGTTTTAATTTATATATATATAAATTTTTTAATTTAAAAATTAAAAAGGAAAGCAATACAAACAAATAAAAGAAATATGTTGTGAAAAGTCATGTCCCCACAGCTGAGAATTGGAGAACGGGGCTGTGAGTGCAGGGAGCCTTCTACACAGCGAGGTGTCTTTACGTTTTTTTTGTTGTTTGTTTTTGAGCCACCCCCAGGGATGCTAAGGGGTTACTCCTGGTTCTGTGCTGAGGAATTCCTCCTGGCGAGCTTAGGGGACCATGAGGGATGCCAGGGATGGAACCCGGGTTGACTGTGTGCAAGGCAAATGCCCTCCCCGCTGTTGATAGGACTCCAGCCCAGCGAGATGTCTTCTGACCAGCAGAGGGCTCCCCTCAACAGCAGACCCCCCAACCCATCCACCAGACCCTAATCCCACTGAGCAATGTTGGAAAAAGAAAAGAAGAAAATCTGAATCATTTAGAAGTTTCCCACAAGTGCTGACACCCCGGATAATTCCCCACTGCCCTTTGCCAAGTGGGATTCCCCCTCTCAACGTCCTCTCATATGCAGACTTAAAAAAAAAAATCCCAGCAGTGAAGATGCAAAACCAGAAACAAAAACTGGTGAATGCATGGAGGTGGTTTGGGGGCCACAGTAGGTGATGTGCAGAGTCAGTCAGTCCTGGAGGTGCTCTGGGGACCATATGTGGGGCCAGGGATCAAACCTGAGTCTAGTGCATGAAAGGCAAGTGTCCTACCCGTTGTCCTATTGCTCTGGCCCATCTCTTTTGACTTTTGATTGTGGGTCCCCAACCCCCAGCAGGTTTTGATTGGTTGGGGGAGGGGCATGCTCACTGGGTGCCCCACCCAGGGCACCTCTGTGGGCACAGCATGTGCTCTGCCTCTTGAAATATACCCCTGACTCTCCCATCTTTCTAAAAAGGAAAGCCCTTTATTTTGTTACCTTTAACTTTTGTTTAACATCCTTGGCAGTGCTCAGGACTACTCCTCACTCTGTGCTCAGGGATCAACTCCTGACAGGACTTGGGGGATCATGTGTGATGCTGCTTGAACCAGGTGATCTGTGTGCAAGGGAGCACCTTATCCCAATATACTATTTCTCAGCCCTGTTTCTTTTGCTTTGTTTTGTTTTGGGGGAGCCACACCTGGCAATGCTCAGGGTTACTCCTGGCTCTGTGCTCAGGAATCACTCCTAGCAGTACTCAGGGGACCATATGGGATGCCTGGGATGGAATCTGGGCTGGCTGCATGTAAAGCAAGCACTCTGCCCTCTATCTACCCAGCAGCACATTTAATTAATTATTTTTTTTTATTTTGCTTTTTGGGTCACACCCGGCGATGCACAGGGGTTACTCCTGGCTCTGCACTCAGGAGCTACTCCTGGCGGTGCTCAAGGGACCATATGAGATGCTGGGAATTGAACCTGGGTCGGCCACGCGCAAGGCACACACCCTACCCGCTGTGCTATCTCTTCAGCCCCTTAATTTATTTTTAGAAATTAATTATTACTTTTTTTGCTACACCCAGCTGTGTTCAAGGCTTACTCCTGGTTCTGTGCTCAGGGATCAGTCTTGACTAGGGTTCAAGGGACCATATAGAATGCCAGGAATCAGATCTGGGTGAGCTTCATGCAAGGCAAACCCCTTACCCACTCACTATTGCTCCAGCTTTCTTATTTTTATTTTTAAAGAGAACCCCCCTGAGTTCTTGGATATTGGGACGATTAAGACTTTAATCAAATGAATGGATTATTTCTTTTGAAAAAATACCCAACAAGTTCAAAACTTTCAAATAGGTTCTCAAACTCCAGGGCCTGCAGGGACAGACTCGCCAGCCAAGCGGGCAGGAGCACATGGTGCCACAGGGGTCCTGGCCGCCACATGGGAATGCAAGGCCCATTCCTGATGCTTCAGAAGAAGCAGGAAATCTGAGCTTTTATTAGTGGGCTGCCAATTTTTAAATGTTGGTAACTAATAAAAATAAATAAAAACCACCCCTGTTTCTGAGCCAAAAAAACAAGAAGTGACTTGGATGACCTTTTTCTTCTCTGTCCCTGACTCAGAGCCTGGCTCCTGGCGGTGTGTCCAGGGTCCAGCTCCCTGGGTCCCCTGCTCCCTGCCCACCCACCTCGCTGTTTCCTTACACACACATACACACATGCACGCACGCGCACACACACACACACACACACACACACACACACACACACACCAGCTCATTTAACCATGACAACTGAGCACGTGTGGGGCACTTGGGCCTAAAGCACCCGTCCTCTGCTCCTCCCCTGGGGCCACTGGCTGCTTCTGGCTGGCATTGCCTGATCCGCCTGGGCAGAGCTTCAGAATGCGACTTGGGTATAGCACCCCGAGGCCAGGCAGCAGGGACACGAGCCCAGAGACCCTGGTACCTTTCCTAATTTGGGGAAATCGATGCTCCTAGCTGGGGCAAGGCACATGACAAATTGCAGGATCTCAGAAGGGCTGTAGAAGAGGTAAGTTAAGGGCACATTTGAGACCCGGGTTTGATCCCTGGCACTGCGTGGCACCCCTTTAGCATGGCCAGCAGTGACCCTCAAGCACAGAACCGGAAGTAGCCTTAAGCACTACCAGTGTCATGGTCCTGGGAATGCCCCCACTCCCACCCCCCCCAAAAAAGCTAAGCAAAAAAAAATAGAGGGCCAGAGTGATAGTACAACAGGTAGGGCATTTGCCTTGCACATGGCTGACCCGCGTTCAATCCCCGGCATCCCATAGCACATTGCCAGGAGTAATTCCTGAGTGCAGAGCCAGGAGTAACCCCTGAGCATCACTGGGTGTCACCCAAAAGCAAAAAAGAAAAGAAAAGGAAAAGAAAAAAGGAAAGAAAGAAAAGAGCAAAGTCATAGAAGTTTAAGTTGCTGCTGCTGACCCGGCTAATTTGTCCAAGAATCTCTCTGTCCCACCTCTGGCCAAGTGGAATCCCACTGGGGACCTGGATGTGTCCAGCATCTCCATGCTGGATTCTGGGCCAGGGGAGGAAGGACACTGCTTCGGCTCGCACTGGGCTGGTTCCAGGGGCCTGGGAGCAGCAGCTGGAGCGAGGCTGGGGGCTGGGCGGGAACCTCATGGCTTCTCTTATCACTGGCGCTGAGAGCCACCAAATCCGGATCAAACCGTCTGTGTGCCAGGCCTTTCCCAACAATCATTTCATGTTAGTTCCCAGACCCGCTGCGGGGGGAGGCTTCTCACCCCACACTTGGAGGAAACAGATGTGCAGACGGGCAGGGGTGGCCAGGCCCTCCTGCCCGCAGACGGCAGCCTCCTCGCTGCCCAGCGCAGGTCCCACGCGTGCTCTCGAGGGCAGGCCCCCGGGTCCACCGGGGAAGTCTGACTCCAAGGGTCCCGGGTGGGCGTGGGACCTGAATCTTTAAGGTGCTTCCAGACAGTTCTAGGAACAGTCCGTTTGAAGGGGAACCCCGTGAACAACTACTTGGTATCCCTGTTTGGAGCAGAATTTATTTTTATTTTTGGGCTATGCCCAGCGGTTCTCAGGGGCCAACTCCTAGCTCAGTGCTTGGGACCATTTCTGATCAAGATTGGGGGAACTACCTTGTGCTGGGGGGCCGAGGGAAGTGAGGATGGAGCCCAGGGACTCCAGTGTATACACATAAGCTCAGACAGTCAAGGACCCTAGAATATTGGTTCAGGCGCTGGTGAGATAGTACAGTGGGTACCACCTGGCCCGCAGTCAACCTGGGTTTGATTCTTGGCACCCCATATGATCCCCTGAGCCCACCAGGAGTGAACCCTGGGTGCAGAGTCAGGAGGAACTCCTGAGCACTGCTTGGGTGCTCCCCAAAACAAAGAACAAACAAGAAGACTGGCTCGAATCTCATCTGACCTAGTCTAGTTAGTGTCCCAAGGAAGGGATGCTATCTCCTTTCTTCTTCTTCTGTCTATTTTTTGCTTCTTTGGGCCACATCCAGCGATGCTCAGGGCTTACTCCTGACTCTGTGCTTAGGAATTACTCCTGGCAGTGCTCGGGGGACCCCGTGGGATGCCAGGGAATCAAACCCTGGGTCAGCCAGGTGCAAGGCAAATAAATGCCCTCCCCACTGTGCTATTGCTCCGGCCCCATCCTCTCTTCTTCTCTGCCCTGAATTAAGGGCAAGAGTCTCACACGGGCCAGAATGAGAGCTGCGGGCATGGGAAAAGACGAGCCATCTGGAGCCCCAGCTCAAGTTTCTGGAGATGAACACATTCCCACCCCAGCCATGCCCAGCTGTGCTGGGTGGGGACACTCAGTGGCCGAGGGGCATGGGGGCGGGGCCTATGGGAAGCTAGCAGGCCCCTGCAAGGGGGGGGGGGACCCCTGGGGGCCTGGCTGTGGGGGTTGGAGGGCTGTGCAGAGGGTCCACTGCCTCTTTGCTTCCCCTGGCCTGTCCCGCACCCGATGGGCATGCACTGGAGTGGGTGATGACGTGGGCCGCTGGACATGGCTGCTCCATTACCTCCAGGGATTAAGTGGGTGACTCTCCTTTCTCTCCACAAGCCATTCCTGGGACACTCTCCGCCCCCCCCCCCAGGGTGTGGGCTCACTCACCTTCTCGATGACCCCGACCACCCTGCAGCCCCTTAGCTGCTCGGGGGCTGAGCTCAGCGTGCGGATGGGCCGGAGTCTCAGGCTGCTGAAGCCCTGCGAGGGGAGACAGTGCTCAGGGCCCAGTGCTCAGGGCTCAATGCTCTGGGATGGTCGGCCCCTAATCCCCGGCAGTGGGCCATGCCCTGTGGCTGCCGGGCAAATGTGGGCAGGACTGGGCACAACCCCTCCTGGGCACAGGCCGAGTGGGCACCCTGAGTGGTCACTCTTTACTGAGTAAAGGGGCTGACCAGGCCTCCAGGGCCTGAGGAATTGTTGGCACTTCACTGGGAAACAAGGGGGCCCCTGGGAATAGGCTTCAAGGGCCAGGGCACTGACTTGGTTTCGAACCAACACCCAATGGGCCTACTCCTGGCTTGGTGCTCAGAGGGGTGGGGGGTGGAAGCCGGGTTGCCCACATGCTCAGCCTTCTGAGCTCTCTAAGAGGCCCTGCTTAGGGAGCCTTAGGAGATGGAGGGAGCCTTAGAGGGGCCCCTGGGCAAGTCCATCCAAGCCCAGGGCAGGAGGTAGGTGCCTGAATCATTACCCTCCCTGAGCACCTGCTGGGCAGAGAACAGCGGCATGGGAGCATGCGTGTCCATATGTGTACGCACACATGCGTGTGTGTGCGTGCACGTGCGTGTGTGCGCGCGCGTGAGTGTGTGAGTGAGTGTGTGTGTGTGTGTGTGTGTGTGTATGTGTGTGTGAGCACGCACAGCTGCTCCAGACTCTGAGTCCCCCTCCGAGCACCAGGCCCACCTCACTGGCCTGAGTCTGCGACTTTCCCAGCCGTGACACCTCCCCACATGCCCAAGTGCCATCCCAGTCACCGCCACAACCACAAAAGGGTGAGTTTTCCTTTTCGGAGGCAGTGAAGCAGCAGTGGGCTGGGGAGACCGAGCGTGCCCAAGGTGGGAGGTGAAGTGCTAAAGGAGGGGACCCCAACCCACCGTGGCCCTCTGGCCTGGGGCGTGCCCTCACCGTGCCAGGGCTGGCCCCGTGGCCCAGGGGCCTCTGCAGGTGGCAGTTGAAGATCTCCTCCGCCCGCCGCAGGTACTTGGCGATCTTCAGCTTCACTGCCTCACAGCGCTCCTTGTTGGGGTCCACTGTAGGGGAATAGGGGGCTCAGCAGTGCCCACCCTGGACACCTGGTCCAGCCCTGATGCGCTGGGTGTCTGCCGCCCGCCCTCTGCCTTCGGAAGGAAGGAAGGGCATCACAGATGGTGTCCTCCAAAGTGCCCACGCCCCTCCTCTGGGTGCTCTTTGCCCTCCTTTAAGGAGGCCGTGAAGAGTCGGCAATGCAGCTGGACACCCCCACAGCACACTGGCCCCTCCTCGCCCGGCCTCACCATGCATGCTGCGGAGCAGAACATCCGCCCCGGGCAGCAGCAGAGAGCAGAGAGTGACCTGGCCGAGGGCTGGGTTCCATGGCCCCAAGCCTTGGCATTTCACTGTTGGCAGCCCACACCCACAGGGAGAGCTGCAAGGGAAATTCCCATGATCACTGCTTGGAGAAGGCAGGGGTGGGTGCACCCAGAGAGCAGACTCCCTGCCCCCCTCGATGCCAGAGAGGGAAGGGGGCAGCGGGTGGAAGAACTCACAGGGCAGGCTTGACGCCCGTGTTCAAGGGGCTTGTTCAGGAAGATAGGAACTGGGAATTGGGACCCACTACTACTCCTGCTGGAGCGACAGCACAGCCTTGCATGCAGCCGGCCCAGCTGAGCCGGGTTCGATTCCTCCACCCCACTCAGAGAGCCCCACAAGCTACCGAGAGTATCTCACCCGCATGGCAAAGCCTGGCAAGCTCCCCGTGACGTATTCGATATGCCAAACACAGTAACAACAAGTCTCACAATGGAGACGTTACTGGGCCCACTCGAGCAAATCGATGAACAACGGGAGGACAGTGCTACAGTGCTACTACCCCTGCTGCCAGGGATCCCCGCTGGCCACGAGTCAGCATCTGCCCCCTGCTGGCCGCTGCTCACCTGGGCTCCAGGCCACTGGCCCCTCAGGCCTGGCTGCTCTCTTTTTGGCAAAACAATGAGACTCCTGTAGTACTCTGCTCAGAAAATGGTCTGGGCTGCCTCAGCCTGGCCTCAGTTTCCCTCTGGTTTCTTTTTATGCCTTCCCTTTTTTGGGGGGAGGGAGGGGAGTGGGGAGTGGGGGCATGGGTTTGAGCCAACACCCAGTGGTGCTCAGAGTTATTCAAGGCTGCAGATGGCTGTGGTTACGTGCAAGGCTAGAGCCCTGCCACTGTCTTCTCTCCAGCCTGTCAGTTTCCTCTTGCTCTTCCTTTGCCCTTCTCATTGCTTTTCCTGCCCGGGACCATAACTACCCATCAACGTGGGTCCTTTTCTCCCATGTGAAGTCAAGCTTCCTGAGGACGGGAGTCAGCTAGAGGGGCGGGCAGGCTTTGACGGTCAAGCATAGACTAGAGCGTAAAGTGTTCAACCCCCTGTTTTTTTGTTTGTTTGTAATTTTGATTTTATTTTGGTTTGGTGCAGGGGGAGGGCCATACCTGGCGGTGCTCAGGACTTATTCCTGGCTCTGCACTCAGGGATCACTCCTGTCAGGCTCAGGGAACCATATTGGGTGCCAGAGACAGAACCTGGGTTCAACACCCTACCCACTGCACCCTACCCCCATCGGCCTCATCCCCCTCTGCTGTTTTGACACTCATAGCTGGGGAGCTTTGATTGCCTGGGGCCTCAGTTTCCTCACCTAGCAAATCGGAATATAAAGTAGCTCCTGCCGGGCCAAGGAGGGGGCTCAGGGGTAGAGAACATGCTTGGCACATGTGAGGTCCCGGGCTGGGGCCATATCTCACATATGCCAAGTAGCATCCCCACAGCAGCCCCTCATTCATGGGACCTACACATGACAACCGATTCAGGAGCCTGGGTCACTATGAAGATGCTGTGGGGTGAGCCAGGTGTTGGGGGGGGGTCCTGCAGGAGCTGGCAAACAGCCACTCGCAGCTGCTCATACCCTCCTTCGGGGAGGCCGTGAAGAGCTGGCAGAGAGGCCAGACACCCCGGTGGCCCACTGGCCTCTGCCCACCAGGCCTCACCATGCACGCCGCGGAGCAGCACGTCCACCCCATTCTGGTAGTGGTTGAAGGCGGCCTCGTAGTCCTCACTCACGTCCCGCTCCAGAGCCAGCCGGATCTGCGTGGCCGCATCCACCAGGTAGTCATGCTTGGTCACATCAGCTACTCCAGGGGCCACCCGGCTGCGAATCTGTTCCAGGTATTCGCGGGCCTGGGACCGAGGTCGCGAGCAAGGCTCGGGCTCCGGGCCAGGGCTGGTCGGGCACTCACAGGCTACCAGGCTCATGACTGCTGCCCCCGCGTCGGGGGGTGGACCTGGGACAGACACAGGCATGAGGGAAGTCGGAGCTGGAGTGTCACTCCATGTGCACCCCAGTTGCATTCACTGAATATGGGGGAGACTGTAAGGTTTGGACTGAGGAGTGATAGTACAGCGGGGAGGGCATTACCTAGCACATGGTTGACCCAGGTTCGATTCCCAGCATCCCATATTGTCCCCCGAGCACTGCAAGGAGTAATTCCTGAGTGCAAAGCCAGGAGTAACCCCTGTGCATTGCCGGGTTTGCCAAAAGCAAAATAAATAAATAAATAAAATAAAAACAAAGATGTAAGGTCTGTTCTAAGGTGAGTAATGGCCACTAAGCCACCACCGTGCTATGGATGGATAGAAATCACTGAAAAAGAAAATGGCATGCGTGGGGCTGTTTTCCCTCCAATGCAAATTGTTTCGTGAGTATTTCTTGAGCACCTACTATGCACAGAGCACTGGAGAGAGCGCAGGACATGGACATTGGTGATGCTTGGCCACCTTCCTGGATCAAACCAGCATCTGCGTATGCTCCCTGTCCTCTGAGCCTGAGGCTGGGGCCCAGGGTGGGAAGGTGGGAGCCCTGGGTGGGTTCCTCACGCGGTTCCCTCTACCTGCTGCTCCTGCAGAATCCCAGCTCAGTCTGGGGGAACCCATGAACCAGGACACTGTGGCCCTGCCTTGTTTCCATTCCCTGGGTCCAGCCATCAGTGTGGCAAGAGTGTGGGGTGCTGCCAGGGTCCCCGCAGCGGCTGGCCATAGAGCCTAGCCCTGAGGATTCCAGATTGGAGTTCGGGAAGGAGGGCAGGACCAGCCCAGCCCAGCCAGAGATGCCTCTCTGGCCTCTGACGCTGTTAGGACCAACAGCACCCTGCTCCAGCAGCCAGCTCCAGGGGCCAAGGGGACCAGCGAGCGCCAGGGCTGCAGCAAAGCAAAGGGCTTTGTGGGACCAGCCTGAGCGATGACGGTGACGCTAATGGCAGCTTGAGCCCCTTTGCTCCCCGCAGGCTCCCCTGGGCAGAGGCAGGGCCTGAACTTCCAACTCCTGCCTCAGTGGACAGAGGGAGGACAGAAGGGCAGAGAGGCCGTGAGAGGGAGGCCCACAGCCCCAGTATGCGGGGAGCAGAGCCCTGGCCTGGAGGAGGAGGAGGAGGAGGAGGAGGAAGAGCAGCCAGCACCTTCCCGGCTCCGCCTGGCCCAACCCCAGGGTCCCTGGAGACGCGGGGACACGCAGCCCTGCCTGTGCGCAAATATTCTTAGGCCAAAGATGCTGAGCTGCTCGAGGCATCGAGGCAACTGCAGCCTGGCGGGGTGAGGGGGGTCACTGGTAGTAGCCTGCCTTGGTCCAGGAACATCGGTTCCGATACTGAATTGGGTCCCTGGCAAGCAAGGTGTACCCCTTCTCCCCCTGCGCACCTCTCCCCACCCCGCCACTTCCCATTTCCGCAGAGATCAGGCCCTTGGGGCAGTGAGACAGGAAACATCCTTGCCCGCCTGGGTGAAGGGAAGAAAGGACCATCACCATACCTGCCCGGTCCACCGGTCCACCGGTCCACCGGTCCACCGGCCAAGCCTATCCTTGCAGGGCAGTGAGCTCAGCTTTCTGCTCTCCAGTCAGGTGCAGGGGTCTAGGGGGATGCAGCCCTGCCATTGGCTGCAGATGAGCTCACCCTCTAGCCATTAGAATAAACCACCAATCAGCGCTTGCCTGGGCTTGGGTGAGGTTGGGGTGGGGCGTGCGCCTTAAAGCTGTAGTATCCTGGTGGGAACACAAGGGACGGATGGGTCTAGAGGGGGCTGGAGAGTACTGGGGGAGGTGGATGAAGAGGTCCACACTCTGCCAGGGGTACCAAAAGGGCGTTGCCCAAAATCTAGGCTGACTCAAAGGCACACACGCTACTTGTGGGACTTTTATCCCGCCTTGTTGATTTATTTCCGCAACTATTCCGTAAGTCTGCCCTGAGCGCCTCTCTGCCCTGAGATGGAGTCCCCCCCCCACCCAATCCGTGCTTGATGCTCACCAGGGCCTGCAGTCTGGCAAGGGGGATGGTCTAAAAAATTAAGGATCAGGACCCAAGAAATAGTATAGGAAATAAGGCACTTGCCCTGCAGGCCACCAGCCTGGGTTCCATTCTTGGCACCACATAGGGTCCCCTGAGCACCACCAGGAGTGATTCCTGAGTACAGAGTCAGGAGTAAGCCTGAGAACTGCTACGGGGTGGGTGACTCCCAGCACTTCCAGTTCCCCCTTCTCCCCTCAAAAGAAATAAAGAAATCTGTTTTGATTGTGACCAGAGCTGTGAAGGAGGGTGTCCCAGCTGGGGCTCAGAAAGCTTTCTGGGGGGAGGGGTACCTGAGGCCCCATCTCAGCCAACCCAGGCACTCGCCTTCCCCTTTAACACCCACCCCTTTCTTTCTTTTTTTCTTTCTTTCTTCCTTTCTTTTTCTCTCTTTTTTTGGGGTGGGGGGTCACACCCAGCAATGATGCACAGCAATGAGCACTGAGCAATGAGCACTCCTGGCTCATGCACTCAGGAATTACTCCTGGTGGTGCTTGGGGACCATATGGGATGCTGGGAATCGAACCCGGGTTGGCCGCGTGCAAGGAAATGCCCTCCCCGCTGTGCTATCATCGCTCCAGCCCCAAAGCACTGATTTTTTTTTATTATTTTTTGATCACTGTTTCTTTTGTTTGGTTTGGGGGCCACACCTGGCGATGCTCAGGAATTACTCCCATCTCTGCACTCAGGAATCATTCCTGGCGGTGCATGGGGAGCCTGTGGGATGCCAAGAATTGGACCTGGTGAGCCCCGTGTAAGGCAAATGCTTACCCACCTACTCTGGCTCTGGCCCAACTATGGTTGTTTGACTCCACAGTCAGCCGTAATTCTGATGGGACCTGGAACTGCAGCATGTGTTAAACCCTACAATTAATCTTTCAGGCCTTAAGCACTGACTCTGATATGATATTTCATCTTGGTTTTTGTTTTGTTGCTGTTCTGAGATGACACCGCCCCCCCCACACACACACACCGCCTGCATGCTTAGGGTTAGGGTTACCCCTTGCTCTGTGTTCTGGGATTCAGGTAGCCCCTCACACAAGGCAATGTTCCTTAACCCCAGCACCATCTCTTCAACCCAATCTCTGGTTTTTGTTTGGGGGGCCATACCCTGTAGTGTTCAGGGGTCTCTCCTGGTTCTGTGCTCAGAGATCATTCCTGGTGGGGTTAGGGGACATTCGGGATGTTGGGAATGGAACCCTGGTTGGCCACGTGCAAAGTAAGCACTCTACCCAGATGATGTCTCTCTAGCCCTATTTTTTTTTATTTTAATATCCTCATTAACTCTGAAGCTAACTGCCTATTTAGTTATCATCCTACCTTACAGATGGCCAAACAAATTCAGAGTTGTTTCCTGGTTTGCAGAAATCACAGCTGGAATAGGCAACCATCTACCCTCTGAAATTCTGGCACCAGGTTTCAGTAAATTTCTGTTGCTGGCGGTGGCAGTGTGGGGATTGAACCCAACTCCTCATACAGGCAAGACAGGTGTTCTGTCCCGAGTTACAGGCACAGGCCCCACAATTCCTTTACTTTATAGGTGTCAAAACTAAGGCCACCAGCCAGAGCAAGAGCAGAGAGGGTAAAGCACTTGCCCTGCACGGGGCCACCAGGTTCAATCCCTGGTACCCTATACTGTCCCTTGAGCACCATCAAGAGTGATCGTTGAGTACAGAGCCAAGTGTAACACTCTGAGCACTAAATAAAAAAAAAATTAAGCTTGGAGAAGGTGTTCACAGATCTGAGTGGCAAATCCAGGGCCCTTGTCTCACTCTGAGTCAAACACAAGAGCCCCTGAGAAGTCACAGTGGGGGTGGGAGTGGGGGTGGAGAGCAAAAGGAGAGGATTGTGCACGCTGATAGCCTGTGTGGGGCACCGGAACTCACTTCACCCTAAACACCCTCAGTCCTGCAGGTTCCCTCGGAGCACAAATGCAACAATGCATTGCTCAAAAGCAGTGCGGCCTCAGAATCTGCATCCGAATTAAACTGTTAAACTCCCTCCTCCCCCTACCCCCACCCCTGTTCCTGGGAAGCTCCCAGCTCCCGACTGACTGATGTGCAGCAGGACGATACATCGCAGGTAGCTTGCCAGGCTTTGGCCTGCGGGCGAGATACTCTGGTAGATTGCCGGGCTCTCCAAGAGGGCCCGAGGAATTGAACCCAGTTG
>JAOXYA010000019.1:10380796-10416641 GCA_028565675.1 Sorex palustris
GGGACACAAAATGGGGGGGGGGGCGGGGGTGTTGGAAGGGGGATTGTTGCCTGGCAGGGCTTGGGGGGACCTTATGCAGTGCCAGGGATTAACCCTGGGTGGGCTGCATGCAAGCCAAATGCTGGTGCCTAAATTTTCTTCTCGGGGTCCCAGGTTGGAGGGAAGTCTGTCTTCGGGCCCACGAAGATAAAGGGTCTCCCTCCAGCAAACCTCCAGTATGATCTCGGCTGCTGCAGGTGATCTTGATTGGCCAGGGCTGGTTTCTAAGGGTCCTCCAAAGCACGGTGAGGGTGCAGGGGGAATCCTTTCAACCCTCTGGGCTCTTCTCTTACTGATGGAGTTAGCAGTAGCATTCAAGGGGTTTACAGAGGGAAAAAAATCAATTGAGGGACAGGAGAAATTGCACAGCAGGTAGGGCATTTGCCTGGTACGTGGCCAACCTAGATTCCATTCCTGGCATCCCTCCCACAGGGTCCCCTGAGCCCCGCCAGAAGTTATTCCTGAGGGCAGAGCTAGGAGTAAGCCCTGAGCACTGCAAGGTGTGCCCCATCCAAAAAATAAAGAACAAGATGAGTTTAATGGGGAGCTCCCATGGGGATGCTTTGCTTCCAGTGTGGGGGGAGGAGATGATGTGGTCAGGGCAGTGCAGAGAGAGGAGGGAAACACATGTCTCAGATGGCGCGAACATCATTACAGGCAAATGGCACCGCGGTGATACCCCAAACTATCTTTTTTGGGCCCCTGAAGCAGCCATGAGCGAGGCCTTATTTGGTTCGGGCCAGGGCAAAGGGCCAGGGCAAAGGATGTGGGCAGGGTACGAGTTGCTGGTGGGGTGACTCCGGGACCTCCACTCTGGACATGTGGGTTATTTGGGGACCCTGTCACCCCCACAACCCCCACCCCCCACTGGGGCCTGGGAAGAAATCACATCCTGCTGGCCTGGGTAGGTGGATGGCTCCAGGAGTCTGAACCCCTGTGTGGGGTGGTCCTGGCTCCCACCTCCCTCCCTCATGAAGGAGCCCATGGCCAGCTGCTGGGGACAACTGTCAGCAATCCCCCGCACAGCGGGTGTTCCCTGGGGGCCCCCATTTCTCACCCTCTCAGCATGGAATTTCCCTCCAGCGCTGGCCTGCAAGTGAGAAGACTTTGGAGGCCTCTGAAGGGGCCTGGGGCCTAGACAGCTTTGAGAGGGATCAAGAGCTCAAGGAGGGCGGCTGTGAACAGCACGATGTCAACCTCACAGCCCCACGGTGGGGGGTGGTGGCAGGCCGTGTCAGGTGTTCCTGGGTGCCACCACCCCGTGCTGGACGATCTGAACTGAGGCTCCCCTCCCATGTGGCCCGAGGCGGGGTCCCTCGCGGTGGCGTGGGAGGGCAGAAGGCACAGCGGGGTGGTGGGGACAGGGCCCCTGAGGGGGGAGAGGAGAGCAGCCAGAGCTGGGGGAGGGGCATTTTTTTTTGGGTCACTCCTGGCTCATGCACTCAGGAATTACTCCTGGCCGTGCTTGGGGGACCCTATGGGATGCTGGGAATCGAACCCGGGTTGGCCGCATGCCAGGCAAATGTGCCTACCTGCTGTGCTCTCCTCAAGCCCCCTGGGGGGCATTTTTCTGACTCCATCTGAGGAGGACCAATTCTGCAGTGCTGGAAAAGGAGTGGGGGGGTGTCTCTCTCGTCCCCCCCAGGATATACTCCCTCCGTGAGAGGAGCAGGCAAGGAACCTAACTCAGCGAGAACTGGAAGCTCGGGGCCTCTGAGGTGGGGCCCACCGAGAGCCAGCAGTGTCCAGCATGGGGGAGGGGGGAAGGAGGAGGGCGGCCGTGGGCTTCCCTCAGGAAAGGGCTTGTCTCTTGGAAAACAGCAGCCTGCGAGGCGGACAGACAGTTTCCCCTCCACACCAGGGCTCCCGGCCGTCCCCGCCCTGTCTGGAGCCTGCGCATGGGGCCTGCTCTCCTCCAGGCCCACCCGGGCCCCCTCACAGATGGCTGCTGCTTGCAAGGCTTGGAGGGGACCCAGCGCGCCCTCCTGAGGAGACGCAGCAGGGAGGGGTGGAGGCTTTCTTGGTTCGGGACCAGCCTGGGTCTCCGCCTTTTCCTTTGTAAAAATGAGGTGGGAACGGACAGTTTTTAAATTTTCTCACAGCCTTGAATTCCCAATTCCAAGATTCCGTCACTCTCCTGTTTGGAAAAGCTTCAGAGCGGGGCTTGGGAACTAGCTCAGGGGTGAGGCGCACGCTCACACGCTCGAGGACCCGGATTGGTTTTCTGGCACTGCCAACGCCCCAGCCCTGTGCACCGCTTGGTGGGGTCCCTAGTGACACCCCCCCACCCCCGGGGAATGGTCTCTTTCTCCCACCCCCCACCCCAGCACCACTGAGGTTGGGGGAGGCCTAGTTCATAAAAAGTCCTGACTCAGGGCTGGAGCGATAGCACAACGGGAAGGGCGTTTGCTTTGCACTAGGCCGACCCGGGTTCAATTCTCAGCATCCCATAGGGTCCCCTGAGCACCGCCAGGAGTAATTCCTGAGTGCAGGAGCCAGGAGTAACCCCTGTGCATCACGTGCATCACCAGGTGTGACCCCCACCCCAAGAAAAAAGTTCTGACTCCCGGCATGGGGAGAGAGTGAGTCCAGAGCCCACTCTCTCTTCCAGCCTCGCCCCTCACCAATGGCTTCATGGATGAGTTTTCCCACCTCTGGATCACTGTTAACTGGCCTCCTTCCCCTGGGAGGCCTTCCCCAGTCACCCTGCAACACCATACACCTCGTCTCTTCTGACCCTCAAGTCACAGCTCAAGTACCTGGAGGGCTGGGCTTATGTGTCAGGTTTTGTGCTTGCATGTGTCACGGGGTGACACAACATTATCCCCAACATTGCGTGACTTCCTTCCTGTGTCCCCTCCAAGCATTGCCAAGAGCGGACCCCAGAACTGCCAATCCCTCAAAATATCACCCTCCACCACCAAATCACCTCTGACCTTGGAAGCAGTGAGGTGACTGGGAGACATTTCCCGGGTCAGTCCTCTCAGCCTCTTAGCTATGGTGGTGGTCAGGACAGGAGACAGGGCCCAGCTCTGCTCTAGGGGCCTATAGGGGGCTGTCGTGGAGCAAAGGGAGGCCAGGGCTGAGCCTCGACCTCTCCCCAGCCCCCCTCTCCACTCTCTTCCTTCTCTGTCTCTCTTCATCCTTCCCTCCCCCTCCCCTCTCCCCCATCCCTTCCCTCTCCCTCTTTCTCTTCTCTTCTTTTTATTTGGGGGTGGGGTGGGCACTCCCTGCAGCACCCAGGGCTTATTCCTGGCTCTGAACTCAGGGACCACTCCTGGCAGGGCTCTGGGAACCATACGAGGTGCCCACAGGTACCCCATCTGTTGTACTATCTCTTCAACTCTCTCTCCCTCATCTATTTGATTTTTGGACCACACTCAGCAATGCTCAGGGGTGACTCATGACTCTGCATTCAAGAATCACTCCTGGTGGTGCTTAGGGGACCCTGTGGGATGTTGAGGATCAAACCAGGGTTGGCCACGTGCAAGGCAAACACGCTACCTGCTGTACTATCGCTCCAGGCCTTCCCTCCCACGTCTCGTCTTCCTCCCTCCCTTTCTCCCTTTCTCGCTCTTGCTCCTTCCCTGGAGTTCTCTCCCCACCCACTCTCCCTCTTGCCTCCCTCCCCACCCCCACCCCACCCCACACTTCTATAAGGCTAGTTTGGGCTTCCTTCCAACACAGTGACCTCATTATAACTGGCCATCCTACACGGCACATCAGGGTTTCAGGAAACTGCCCAGGACAGAAGCTGTAGGACCCTCCTGCCCTGTGCCATCGATCGGAGCAGCTCTGTGCAGCTCACCCTGAGGGGCAGAGCCCGGGAACTTCATTTCTCGGGGACTCCAGGCCATCTCCCGCAGGCCAGAGACGCGCTTTGGCAGTCGGACATCTTCTTCGTTTCTTTGTTTACATGGGTGACTTTCTGATTGAGCAAACTCCAGGGGTACAAATAAACCAGATCCTTCCTCATCCTTTATAGCGTCAAAATGAAGGATGTTCGTTCTCCTCTTCCTGCCTTAATAGCGTCTTGGGCTGATCTACTAATGCTGCTGTCACTGTAATTTATTAACGCTCCAGCTCCCTCGAGGCTGCTCAGACTCACCCCTTTTCCTCCTCCAGGCAGGGCCTGGATTTGACCCCACGGGGCGGAGGAGCTGGTCTACCCCACAGCTCCACTTCCTTCTCGAAGGAGAGATTGTGGGGAAGGTTCCTTCATCCTTCATCTCTGACCCCACATGGCCATCTGGCCGCCCTTGCCACACCCCAGAGTCCCTGCTTCCTCCTCCCCGCCCCCTTTTATATTTTTTTAGCCCTACCTGACAATGCTCAGGGCTTATTCCTGGCTCTGTGCATGAGGATCACTCCTGGCAGGGCTGCTACGGACGAAACCAGGGTCAGCCACATGCCAGGCGAACACTCTACCCACTGTACCATTTGCTCAGGCCCAGGTTCCCTGCTTTCTCTGTGACCCCCATACCCACGGGCAGGCAGGGGGCTTACCCCCTCATCCCCACAATGAGGTCTGCTCACCTGCCCGCCCCCCAACCAGGAGAAGGGTCATGCATGTGGCTACTCACCTTCCACCGTGTCCCCTGACGGGTGCCAACTTCCTGCTGGCCCCCCCACCATGTCCTGTCTGTCGTCCAGCCCAGTTCCCCTCAGAGGGCGCCCAGCTCCCTCTGGGGGGGATGGGGAGATGGACCCAGCAAGCAGTCTGGCCTGTTCCTACCCTGCTGACGGCTGAGTTCAGGCTCTGGGGCGGGGATGGTGCTTGGGCCTCACACACTGCCTTGAGTGCCAGCCGCGGGTGTCCACCCCAATGCCATCTGCTTTGTTTGAGAGCGTGGCGGTCTTAGGACCCCTTTGTTCTCCACTCTGGGTCCTGACACCAGGACATTTGGGCAACCACAAAGTCCCCGCATGAGGGTGGTCTGTGCCCACAAACTAAGGCCACAGGTCTCCGGTGCCAGGACCCCCCCGGACCCTGACGTCCAACAGGCCCTGATGGCACTGCTCATGACAGACCACAGAGACTGCTGGGGTGTGGTCTGGGGACCGTGGGCTGCTGGCCAGCGGGGCACTGGCCGCTGTGGCCTGGCCTGTGAGGCAGGGAGTGGAGCTGGCGTGCGAGGTGCCCCAGCGTCCCAGGGTTGATGGGGTGCTCATCTCAGCCGGAAGCAGCCCCGTGTCCTGGGGCAGGGCAGGCTCGCAGGGCTGTGGCCCGAGTGGAAAGCCAGAAGGGAGTTCCTTCTGCAGCGTGTCCCCCGGGCAGGCCCACACCCCCTCTGTGATCCCCAGCCAGGAGCACATTCTGACCAGAGCCGTCTTCCAGGGGGGCCCGGGCCTGGGTGAGCAGACGGCCAAAGGCAGGGCCACCGCGCCTCACCACACCCCACTGGACCCATCCTGGCTTCCCGCCAAGGCCCAGGGCGGCTCCTTCCCCGGTCACGCTGGGTTTATCCTGGGCAGCCTCAAGTGAGAGCGCGGAGCTGCCCTCTTGGGAGTCACACACGCACTCATACATGTACCCATGTGTGCACGCACACAGAGACATACAAACTCACACTCAAAGACAAACACACACACTCACACAGACTCATATACACACACATACTCACACTCACTCAAAGACTCAGATACACATACTCACACTGACACAATACACTCAGACTCATACACACATACTCCTAGTGACACACACACACAAATACACACAGACTCACAGATACACAGTCTCAGGCTGAAGTGATAGCACAGCGGGTAGGGCATTTGCCTTGCATGCAGCTGCCCGGGTTCGATCCCGGGCATCCCATATGGTCCCCCCAAGCACCGCCAAGAGTAATTCCTGAGTGCAGAACCAGGAGTAACCCCTGTGCATCGCCAGGTGTGACCCCAAAAAGCAAAAACAAACAAACAAAATAACAAACAAAAAAAACAGATACACAGACTCACAGAGACAGTCACACAGGCTCATACTCTCTCACACAAATACACTCTTGCAATGCACAGGGGTTACTCTTGGCTCTGCACTCAGGAATTACTCCTGGCAGTGCTCGGGGGACCCTCTGGAATGCTGGGAATTGAACCCGGGTCAGTCATGTGCAAGGCAAACGCCCTCCCCACTGTGCTATTGCTCCAGCCTCGCAAATACACTCTTATGCACTCATACACAGACTCACACAAATACACACCCACACCCTCCCACACACAGAGACTCACACTCATAGACACACACAGACTCCCTCCTACACTCACACACAGACACACACTTTCACACACGCACATCCCTGAGGAGCAGAAGCAATGGCATCTGACAGCAGGAAGATTCTCCTTTGGCTTCAGGGCATTCCGTGGGTCTGGAGATGTCACAGGAGCAGGGGACTTGTTGCTACCAGCAGCCTGAGGCCGTCCCAGCTCTGTCCTTGCCCTGGAAGCAGGAGCCTTGAGCAAAAATGCTCCCCCTGCCAGCTGCCTCTTGAGTTGGAGAGTGTTCAGGGTGGCTGACCCCGGATGCCCCAATCTTAGGGCCATGGCTACACCTTGGAGCCACCACATTACGGGAGTTGTGGGTCTCAGGATTTTGTCAATTTTGTCTATCAGGAGCAGGCGGGTGGGGACTGGAGCAATAGCACAGCGGGTAGGGCATTTGCCTTGCACGCAGCTGACCCAGGTTTGATTCCCAGCATCCCATATGGTCCCCTGAGCACCGCCAGGACCAATTCATGAGTGCAGAGCCAGGAGTAAGCGCTATGCATTGCCGGGTGTGATCCAAACAGAAAAAAAAAAGGAGCAGACAAGAGGCACCCCAAGGAGCCCGGGACCCCTTTCCTCGTCCTCGTAGGTCTGGCTGACACAGAGGCTCGCAGGCAGACAGGCTTACAGACTAGAATACTTTATTCAAGAGAATCTGGCTCTTCCGTCCCCGCCCCGTGGTGGCTCGCTCCTGGCCCACAAGGGCCCCCTCTTCTTCCGCGTCCCTGAGAGGGCAGGCGGGGACACTTCGGCCGCAGAAAACCGCGGCAAGCGGTGAGGGGTGCCGGGGGTGGGGGTGGGGGTGATGAGGCAGGACCGGCAGCGGGCCCTGGGTAACCACAGTTCCTCAGAGCTGAACAGTCCGCTCTCCAGAGCGCGGCGCTGCTGCCAGGAGCGGGTGGTGGCCAAACGGGCGCCGTCTGCCCTTCGCTGCAGCGGGGCCCAGTGGCAGGAGTGGACTAGACGCCGCCGCTGCCTCCTCCATCCACGCCCTCGGCCAGGAGCTCAACCAGGGCTGCCTGTGTCGACAGAGCCCGGGACAATCCCTGTCCCCCCACCAAAGCAGGCAGGCGGAGGGAGGGTCCCCTTCTCCTGGCCTCCAGTTCCCCAGAGACCCCCAACAAGGGGGTGGGGGTCTGGCTTGCCCCTCAACCCGCCACATGTCCGGCTTCTTGCCAAGCCGCAGGACGCGCGTGTCGGCGGCCGCCTTCTTCTCTCTCGTTGTGTGTAAGGCACTGGATTCCTGAGGGTCCTGGCCCTCCCTGGCCTCCCGGGAGGAGGAGTCAGTCAGCAGGGATACGATTGGCTAATAAATAGAGACAGGTGGCGGCAGGGAGGTAACTGAGTGTGACGGTAATAAATACTCGAGCCGGGGCGGGGTCTCCTCCAGGGCCTGGTTACCTCCCAGGAACTGTGAAGCTACACCTGAAGATCAAAGAGAGGGGAGGGGGGTGGTCAGTACATGGTGGGGGGGCCGGGTCCCTCCGGCAGGAGGGGGGCAAACCCGAAAAGGAAAACTTGGGTGGGGGGGGAGACGGCAGCCCTCCCTCCCAACCTCTTTGCAGCAAGGCAGTGAGAAAACAGGAGTGCCCCTCCAGCCCCTCCACCGAGCACCCCCAGGGGCCCGGCCCTGCTCGAGGCTCACTCCTGGCGCCCCGCAACAGTACCCGTGAGGAAGGCCCTGCACTTAACCTCCTTGTGTTCTTGAAAACTACAGCAGCGGCTCACGGGGGTTCAGAAACCTGCTCCGGGCCAAGCAGCTAGCTAGGGACACACCTAGATTTGTCTTTTCTATTTTTCTTTGGAGAGGGGGGGAATGGTAGAAGGAAGCTCTGCTGCAGTGCTCAGAGACCACCTGGGGACCACACAGTGCTGGGGATTATATCCGGTGCTCCCACATGCAAAGCATTTCTGCGGCCCCCAGGGCCAGCTTTGAACCCAGGCTGGCTCCAATGCAATGACAGCTCTGGGTACTCTGGAAAATAGCAGTTTTCCAGCGGGGCACAGAACACATGAGACTACATGATGGTGAGGTGGATGGGAGGTTACTGATGGCTTGGGGGGGGGGGGCCCACAATGGTTAGTGCTCAGGACCTCTGCACTCGGGGATGACTCCTGGCAGTCTCGAGGACCAGATGGGATACCCAGGATCAAGGCAAGTGCCCTACCTGCTGTCCTCGCACCCCAGTCTGCGAGTACTGGTGGCCTTAAAAGAGCCTGTCTTCAGCCCCCATATGTATGCTCTCCGAAAATTTTGCAAAGTCAGCTTCCCCTAAGTTCCACACAGTTCCTTTCTCAGATCGTTAGCAAGGAAGATCCTACCCATCGCCAATCTCCAGGGCTTCAGGGCTTCGTCTCCAAGTAAAAATGGTACTGGGGGAGGGACACGAAACCAAAGAACTGGGGAGCTACTGGCACTGGGAGGTGAGAAAAAAGATGCGGCACATGACTTGGCAGTGCTCAGCTTCGTGTCAACAAAACAGAAGTGCTCAGTGGCAGCAATAGTGAGTAATCCAGCAGAGGTAACTGTTACTGGCCTGCTGTTCCCAGGAAACCCCATGGTCATGTTATGGGATTAGGGGACACTTAATCCCATGATGGGAACATGTTTTTTTTTTCAACCTTCCAGTAGGAAAAAAAAAATGACAAGCAGGGACTGAGGCGACAGAAGAGAGCTTAAGGTGCTTGCCTTGCATGCAATCAGCCCAGCTCGGGCGCCGGGACCACATATGGTGCCCTGAGCACAGAGTCAGGAGTAGGTCCTGAGCACTGCTGGGTGTGGTACCCAAACAAAAACAAAAAGAAAGGCCTGGAGTGCATGTTGTCTCCTGCCTCCATGCAACAGGAGGCAAGCGGTGGGTGCCGGATTCGGTGACTGAAGAGCCTGTATAGCTAATGTGCTCCTGTAAGCATGACCATACATTTCTGCTTCATCTTGATAACAGGGTGTCTCTGTGATGTTGGTCAGGTGGCACTGCTAGAAATTATGATGATCATTCACCCCAGCAGAAAAATGGAATTCAGAGTTTTATCTTACAGGAAATTTGGCATATTTCAAACAGAGACACCACTGTTGGGGGTAGATGAATGGCGAGTGATAAGTATTAAAAGATATTTGATACCTAAACATTCTTACTCTGTGTGTGTGTGTGTGTGTGTGTGTGTGTGTGTGTGTGTGTGTAATGATTCAGGCTGAAATTTCCTGAGGGAAGTGAAATGGAGATGCAAGTTAGAAGCAGGAAAAGCTCCTGTTTTATCTGTCGTATATCTACTATATCTATTGTCACTAAAGATCTAACATGTCCATGAAAGGACAATCCTCGGATGCCAGCATGTGATCATGTCAGCCCATAGTTATGCTGATCATATTTTAAGAAGTTGATGAGGGGCTGGAGTGATAGCACAGCAGGTTGGGTGTTTGCCTTGCACGCGGCTGGCCCAGGTTCCATCCCATATAGTCCCCTGAGCACTGCCAGGAGTAAGTAATTCCTAAGTGTAGAGCCAGGAGTTAACCCTGTGCATCATTGCCAGGTGTGAAGCAAAAAGCAAAAAGCAAAAAAAAAAAAAAAAAAAAAAAAAAAACAGTTGCTGAGGATGAGTATAAATTAGGATCGTTTATTCTCTAGGATAATCTAAGGCTTCCTGGTAAAGTTTTGCAGTATACTAGAAAGACACTGTGAATACTATAGATACTGTAGGTACTACACTACATGAATGAGCCATGTAGCTTTATGTAACAATATTGATATTTATAAACAGAGGCTGAGCACAGGAAGCCAAGGTTCAATCACCAGCGTCGGACCCTCTAGGAATGGCTCTTGAGCACCTGAGGCTGGTCATAGCCCTGAGCACTGCTGAGTGTGCCCCCGCCCCCAATAAAAACAAGCCTGAAATGAACTAGTTCACCAATTTTTCTTTCTTTTTTTTTTTTTCAGGCCATACCGGTGGTTCTCAGGTCAGGCACATGGCCCTCCTCTACACTCTAGCATATGGGGCTGGGAGGTGTGCCTTATCGACTCGGGTCACAGCCAGGACAAGAACTAAGGTCCCCTCACGC
The DNA here is from genome assembly GCA_028565675.1 of Sorex palustris. Classification (NCBI taxonomy): domain Eukaryota; kingdom Metazoa; phylum Chordata; class Mammalia; order Eulipotyphla; family Soricidae; genus Sorex; species Sorex palustris. Next base: position 10,391,151 of record JAOXYA010000019.1, read on the forward strand.
TACCTGAGCCCTGGAATGTCTAAGGGTGGCAGTACCCTATCCTGCACCCCGAGTTGGCCCTGGCCTTGCTATTCCTTCCCCCGGCCACTGGCCCCTGCTGGCCCAGCCTCCTTGCCACCCTGGGCCCCCACACTCCATGCACTCACTGGTGGCAGTCTGTGGGTTTCTGCTTCTCTCTCTTCCTCTTCCCCCTGACCTTGGGTCTCCTCCTGCAATAAGCCAAAAGCGTCAGGGCCGAGTGGTAGGGGCCCCATGCGAGGACAGGGCCTGGCAGGCCCAAGAAGAGCCTGCAGTCCCAGCCGGCTCACTTACCTTTCTGGCTTCTTCTTCTCCACCAGAGGCCTGGAGAAACAGAGAGGGGCAAGGGAGAATCAGGGCGGCCGGGTGGGGGGCAGTGGTGGGTGCAGCTCCCGGCCAGTGCCAGCTGCTCTTCCTGCAGTAGGCGCCAGGGCCACTAGGGGGTAGCATGGAGCTAGAGTGGGAGGCATGGCCCCAGGCTTCCGGGGTTGGGTGTCCCCCCAGGCTCTGGGGACCCTCTAAGAAAGGTACAGAAGCTCTCTTCCGAGCCCTCTCTGCACACCTCTGCCTTTTGGCATCCAGGGTAGGGCTAGTGTCTCTGCTGCCTTTGCTCTGCTTCCCTTTTGCCTCGGAGGCACTTGGGACATTTTCAGGCGGATGGGAGCGAGGGGCCAGGCCAGGACCTGGAGAAGGGTTCCTGCCATCTGGATCTGCCTGTGGGGCCTATGTGAGGCTGCAGAGCCATGCCCTGCGTCACCAGGTTGTCTGGTGCTGCCTGCAGGGCTGTGGCAGCTGTCCCAGAAGCAGGAAGCAAAGTGTGAGCCTCAGTTGGTCCAGGATCGGTGTGGCAACCCTTGGCTTCCAGAGGCTGGCCATCCTCCTGGGACTGCCTGTCAGGCTCCAACATCATGTGCAAAACAGAGACGCTTTCTGAGTCTCGGTCTCTGTCTGCCGGCCCCAGCAGAGGGACCGTGAGGGCAAAGGCTGTGAAGGTCACTGTCTGGGCCGGTGCTTGGTGGAGGGGGGGGTGGATAATGAATAAACTACTCTTGGGATTTTTCTTTTTTTTTGGTTTTGGTTTTGGGCCACACCTGGTGGTGCTCAGGGTTCACGCCTGGCAGTGCTCGGGGAACCATAAAGGCTGCCGGGGATTGAACCAGGTTGGCTCCATGCAATGCAAGAGTCCTTTCTGCTGCACTACCTCTCCAGCCCCTGTGAGCTATTCTTCCATGCCTCAGCCCTACAGGGGAAAGCAGAGACCCTGAGAGGAATACAGGGAGGGTCAGAAGGGTTGGGAGCCACAGCACAGCAGGACTCAGCTCTGGATGGAGAGGAAGGGTCACGGCCAGGAGGGGCGATACTGAAAAGCGGTGAGGAATGAAGCCGGCTGGTGTCCACCTCCAACCCCTGAGGGGGTGGGTCATGCCACGGCCCAGCCTCAGTTTCCTCCTCTGGCTGGGGCAGTTTTTTGTGCGGGCTTTGAGTCAGGCTCACTGCTGTCTTGTCAGCATTTGGACAGTGCCTGGCAGACAGCCGGAGCCTGGTGTTTGCAGAGGGTCTGGGACAAGGCTCCATGGCGAGGCTGGGCATTCGACCCGTGGCACTGCCCCACGTGTTCAGCCGGGCAGCCCTGCCATCACAGTCTCGAGTGTGAGACTCCTGGTGAGCACCAGAACCCAGTATGTGGGACCCCGGGACCCCAGTCACAGTAACAACAGTGGAAGGGAAAGAAGCGGGGAGGAAGTGAGAAAACACATCGAAGAAATGAGAAGACATATTCATCAGGCCCGACTTTGGGTGAGCACATTGGGGGCCCGTGATGAAAGGCTGCCCCCGACTCTGACCCCAGTCTGGGGCCTCCTCCAACCGTGGCCCAGGCACCCCAGAGGCATTTCTGCCTTTTTTCCTCCTCCCAGAGCTAAGCTGGCAGTCCTGGCATGCTATGCCAGGCCCAATGTCAGAGTGCCCCGGGTGCTGTAGCCAGCCCAGTGCTAGGCAGAGGCTCTGCAGGGCAGGAAGTGATATCAGAGAAACCCCAGGACCTCACTCTGGTCCCTTCCCTCCAGCCCTTAGTCCTTTGTGCCCCTCAGCTCAGCGGCCCCTACCCTGGACACAGCTGGCCTCGGGCAGAGACCAGACCAGGCTAGCATTGCCATGGCCACTGCTGCCAATCTCTGGACAGTCCCACGCCCCCTGTGAATCAGGGAGGCTTTCCCAGAGGCTTCTTTGGGGGCTTCTTGGCAGCTTGAGCAGCTGGGAGCAGCACCCCAGTCCAAAGCCGCCAACAAAGACAGCCGCTTCCTGCTGTCCCTCAGCCAGGAAGGCGGTGTGGCCTGCAGCAAGGATGGGCAGCCAAAGGCCAAGGCTGCCAAAGGCACACAGCCCCATCCCCCAGGCCCTACCTGCACTCGCAGCTGGCATGCTGGCAGAAGGTCAGCTCCACGTAGGACGGCTGCTCCCCGGGCCGGAACCTCAGGAGCTAAGGAGATAAAGACAGCCGCCGGGCTTGGTCGGGATAGTTCTGGACCTTCTCCTGGTTCTTGCCCCAGCTCCAGGAGGATGGATTCTGGTCTCTCTGCTCTGGGCACCCACCGTACGTGGAACCGAGGGGCTCAAGGACCCGGGTTCCCATCTTGGCTGCTCTCAGCCTGCAGTATCGGGACAGCTCAGCTCAGGATCACGAGCTGGTGATCTGGGTGCGGGAACTGGGGTGGAGTGACTGCACCATGCTCCGGATGGTGCCAGTGTTACTGCAAGCACTCTGTGAACACTGAGACCACAATGTGTGTATGTGTGTGTGTATGTGTGCGCACACATGGTGTGTGTGTGTGCATGGGGGGTGTGCACATGGGGGGTGTGTGCCTGCACATGTGGAGTGTGCTACACAAAGTGTACATGTGCAGCGTAAGGGGGTGTGCATGGTGTGTGTGTGTGTGTGTGTGTGTGCATGCATGGGTGTGTATGTGTGCATGGAATGTTTGTGAGCGCATGGTGTGTGCTTGCCTGCACATGAGGGGTGTGTGCTACACAGGGTGTGTGTGTGTGTATGCATGGGATGTGTTGTGTGTGCATGCATGCTGTGTGTGTGCGTGTGTGTGTGTGGGTGCATGAACATGGGGGTTTCATGCATGGAAGGTGCGTGTGTGTGTGTGTGTGTGTGTGTGTGTGTGTGTGTGTGTGAAGCTCACAGACTCAGCACTGTATCCTTCCAATCTGGACAGCAACTTCTGAGCAGATTTCTTTTTTTTTTTTATGGGGAGTGTCACAGCCTCAGGAAGCTTAGGGAGGGACACCTCAGTGACAGTCTGTCAGCTGGGCCAGAAAGCTCAATGTTGGCCCACTGCAGTGTGATGGGGCCAGTGAGCCTGGGAGCCTCCAGGCCTACCCATCCCTGGTACTCAGGGGCCAATGCAGCCCCAGGGAGCTAGAACTTGGGTTCCTGGGTTGGGGCGGCTGCCCGTGGGGCGCCTACCTGCATGGTGACGTTGCTCTTGGTCACGGGCACGCAGCTCAGGCCCTCGTCCCCGCAGCAGCCGGAGCAACGCAGCAGAGGCACGCAGGACGGGCTGAAGATGTACTCCACCTCGCTGGGGAACTCCGACGTCACGTCCACCAGCTTCTCCAGGGCCTGGCAGTAGCTGCGGCTCCACACTTCTTGGAAGGGCACCACTGCAGGGAGTCCAGACAGAGGGTCAGGCCAGGCGGGCCCTGCTCCTCGGAGCTCAGGAACCCAACTCTCCTGGGCACCTCTGGGCCTTCTGGGCTCGGCCCACACCACCTCCTGCAGGAAGCTCTCAGAGCCTCCTCCTCCAAGAATCCCTCAGCCTCAGCTTCTACCTCCTGATGGGACCCCCTCCCAGAGGCTGGGAGAACTTTCTCATTGTCCTGCTGGCAGCCTGGGCACCTCCGTGTGCCTCTGTGCCCCGGGAGCTTTAAGGAGCGGGCCCTGGCAGCTGCCCACGCCTGACCTGGCGTTTCCTCAGTGCTGGGGAAACAATCAGCTCTGCAAGAATGGCTCGCTGTGGCGCAGGGAGGGTTCGCCTTCCCCTCAGCCCCAATTTCCTGCCCGCACGGCGGCCAGCACCATGCCCCCCCCACACACACACACATACACTCTCCCTTCCAGCCTGGCCCTGAGCTGAGCCCGCAGCACCCAGCCTTGGGCTCCTGACTGCAGTGCTCCAGGCTGGCCACAGCCCCTTTCCTTCTTTCGAACCCAGTGAAGCCGCCCACCCACTTCTTGAGGGAGGTCCACCGCCCTCCTCACTCTGCAGGCTCCCATAGGGGGACCAGACATCCCCCCCTAACCTGGCCCCTGGGGGCCTGGCTTATCTGTCCCCTCGGCTCTTATCTCCTTTATAGCCCTCAGAGTCTCCAGAGCACAGGCCCTAAGCCTGGGTAAACACAGGCTAAGTGATTACTGATTGATTGGAGGGAGTTCGGGAGGATTTTCTGGACGCCCCAACATCCTGGTGACCAGGAAAGGGATCTGGGGGGCCCGGCCCCCCTAGCAGAGGCCCACAGAAAGTGAGGAGCCCAAGACAGGAAACCTGATTTCCACTGCTGACCGGCGCTGGCTGTGTGGCCTTGGGGAGGTCACTTAACCTTTCTGGGCGTATCAGTTTCCTGGCCGGGGACAAAGAAGGCAGCTGGAATCGATGGTTGCTAAGGCCTCTCCCAGCTCCGACCTCCAGGCTGGGCTTCTGCGCCTGCAACCTGGCCCAGCCTTGAGGCCGTGGGCAGAGTACCAGTCCCGGCCTGGGTCACCCTGCCCTCCATCTGACCATCACCCTCCACTGCTGGGGAAGGATGGGGTCGGGGTGTGGGGGCAGGCTGGGTCAGCTGGGAGCCACCCTCTCCCCACAGCCCCCCACTTCCTTCTGGGGCCCTTCTGAGAAGGCAGAAGGGGGACAAAGTCCGTTTCCAGAGAGCCTGCGAGGGCGAGTCTCTCACTCGCCCTCGGTAATCGCAGAGGAAAAATAAACTTCAGCCCGGGCGGGAGCTGGTGGAAAACACCCCGAGAGCGCCTGTCCACGAAGAGAGGGCCGGTGGCCGGCTGCTGGGCTCCCCCTCACCCCCCATCCGACCTCTCTAGGCCGCTGGGACCCGGTCCCTGCACCCACATCGGGCAGGGAACCCGCTGGTCCCTGGGACCCCTGAGCCGCCTTCACAACAGGCAGTGGTGGGAGAAGGCACCTCCCTAGGTCCACAAAATCCTGTCCCCCTACATCCTTCTGAGCGCCCCAAACTCTGAGCTGGGCGCTGGGCAAGCAGAAAGCCCACAGGAGTAGCAGCGGGTGGCAGCCCGCAAGTGAGGGGGGCGAGGCCTCTCCTAGACCCCCGGGGGTGGGGGTTGGAGGGGCCAGGGGCGACCCCCGTGGGCCGGCGCAGCTGAACCTTGGCGGCAGAAGGGGCTCCGTGGCCCGTCCCAGCCGCACTGTGCAGGCAGGACCTGGCGCTGGAGCCGGTCACTGTCGTCCCTCCGGCCACGGGAGCAGGCCGGGAGCCGGCCCGGAGGAGGCGCGCGTGCCCGCCGCTCTACCTGGCCGCGGGAAAGAGGCACCGAAGGCTGGAGGAGATGCGACCTCGCCGCGGGCCCCGCCAGGGTGTGCGGGAGAAACAAAGGGGGCTGGGAGAGGGGGCGGAGGGAGGTCGGCCGTGACCACTCCCAGATGTGGGCCTGGCCCGCAGGAAGAGCCCCGCTCGCTCAGCCGCTCCACACTGCACTTCCTCTGGCCTCAGACCTGCTCCCAGGCAGCGGCGGGGCGGGGAGGAGACGGGGTGGGGGCGGGGGGCGTCAGGCGCCAGGCCAGCGCTGGGCGGTCGGCAAGGGCCACGAGGGGCTCTCGGCTCTTGCCCGGGCCTCCCGGCGGCCGCCAGCTGCTAACTAGCCACCCAGGACGGCGAGGCAGGGCCGAGAAGGGAAATGTTTAATCCGGAGGGGAAGCTGCCGCCGGGGAGGGCGCGCGGAGTTGGGCAGAGCCGCTGGCCACCCGCCCGAGCCCGGCAGGTGTCCTGTGCGCAGTCCCCGGGAGGGCACTCAGCCAGCCCGCAGCTCGCGCGGGACACCCTTGCCCGGGCCTGCTCAGCCGGCCGCGAGCCCTGGCCGGCGAGTGCCAGGCAGCCCCGGCTCCCCTCTCCCCAGGTTCCGCGGCTCCCGGGACCCCCAAGGGCCTCTCCGAGGAGCCTCGGGTTCCTCAGTGTCTCCAGGGGGCTGTGTCTCTCTGCCTTCCTAAACCGCAGCCTGGCCTGGGCTGAGGGTTGAGTTCCAGTAAGTGCCTGACAGTCTGTCCAGGACCAGCCGCCGAGGCTGGAGCGAGCCGGCGCCGCTGTGCAGCGGCTTTGACCACTGAACTCCGCCGGGTGCTGGGTGTAAACGTGCTTCCCGGACAGACTCCTGCGAACTTGGGGGGGGGGGGGCTGGAGCTGAGCTGAGCTGCTGCTTTCCAAGGCCCCCTTCCCGGCCCCCTTCAGCTCCCGTCTGTGCAGACTCAGCCCGGTCCCCGGCAGAGAAACGCCACCCTCCCAGAAAACATCCTCAAATACCATTCGGTCCTATTTCACAGATGAGAAAACCGAGGCTCAGCCTTCTTTGGGAGCTGGTGTGTGTGAAGGGCGCTAAAAAGCATCGGTCCCGCCCCCACCTCCCATCCCCCATCCATCCTCCAATGCCCCCGGGCCTGGGACGCTGCCACAGGGAGCACCGAGGCCCAGGAGAGGCTGGCTACCAGGCCGGCCAGCTGGTGGGCGGCGGGCGGCAGCTGCAGGGTGTTCCCGGCCCGCGAGGCTGCCCCGCGCGTGCGCACGCAGGTCCCCACACGCCCTCTCCCACGGCCGTGGAAGCGTCAGCGGTGCTGTGTGGCCTGCCGGCACGTCTTAGGGGCGGCGTGCAGGGAGGGGCGAGGCAGGGACCTGGCAGGAGCCTCCTGCCCTCGGCACGCATGTCTCTGTGGCAAAAGTCTCACCCTTTGAAGATTCCCCCCGCGCGCAGGGGCGGGTGGGGACCCAGCCGTGGGGCTGGGAGGGCGCGACTCATGGTGGGTCTGTTTGTAATCAATGGAAGGCCTGGTCAGATCCCCGCGGCTCCGCCAGGGCTGGGCCGTTGGAAGGTCCCCTGGCCCTCCCTCCGCTTCTTTGACTGCCTGCCCGCGACAGCCAGCTCCCGGACCCCTGGCCTGGTCCCTGGCACTCACTGTCCACCCAGCCCCCCCACCCCACCCCCGGCCAAGATCACATCTGGCCCCCGACCTCATGCTAGGAAGGGAACCTCAGCCAATGGCGAAAGCCCTGCTGTGCCGGGTCCCAGCTCCGCTCCCGGTACGCTGGGCGACACCCACGCAGGGACACACCTCTCGAGGTCCCGTCACGCTGCAGGCACCTCTCTGGCTCTGCCAACAGGAGCCTGACTTCTCAACAGTCCTACCCACCCTTCACACCCACCCTCCCGTTCTGCGGCGGGGGTGGGAGGCAGGAGAGGGCTGAGTGGACGCACACAGCCCCGGCCCAGCTAGCTTACCTTCCACCTCGGACGAGCTATTCCCAGCAGACAAGGTCCACACCTGTGGACAGAAGGGGCCGAGATGAGGGGACCACCTGCGGCCCACTCTGGGGCCCAGTGTGTTGGCACCCTATACACACAGCCCCACCGAGGTGCTTCCCTCTGAGACACACTCCCTCTGCCTGCACTGGGGGGGCCGCCCCTTTCCAGGTGCAATGAAGCACTTGCTGGGTGCGTTTCAGGGGTGCCGCCCCTCTCCCTGGCCTCCCTCTCTTCCTTATGGGAAAGGGAAGCTAGAGGCTTCGGAAACCCCTTGCCTCCACGGTGTTGCAGAGATCCTGCTCCTGCGGGGTCCCCCTTCTCTGCAGCCCCGGGCCAGCCTGCTGAGCTCGGCGCAGCAGCCTGCCTTGGCCGGGTGCCAAAGCCCGGGTGAGCCCATCAGCTGGTGGGAGTGGAGGGGCTGGCGCCCGTGGCGCCATGAGCCGGTGCTGCGGGGTAAAGTTACACCTCTGGCCAGCCCCGTGGCAGCCGGGGCGGAGGGTGGGTTTCTTCAGCCGCTCTGGGACTGGGACAGAGGGCTTCAGGGGCACCGGGACAGCGTGGGGAAAAGGGCGCTCATTGGCTTTGTCAGGGTTTCACTGCCCGTGTTGGCTCTGGGCCAGACTCACCCAGCTCCTGGGAAAAGGGCCGTGATCACTTCCCCAGGCCCTGCGCTAAGGCGCTGCAGCTGCCCACCGGGAAAAGACGGCTCAGCAGGACATGGTGGTCCTGCCCCCCCGCAGCCCACCCAGGAGTCCCGCTGGGGGCAGGGAGCAGCCGCCCCACCAGTGGCCCTCCAACCCGCCTCCTGTCCACCGGGCTAGGTCAGAGGTGCTGGTGGGTGTCTGCCGGGTCACGAGAACCCCCCACCCCCCCAGTGCTGACTGTCCACAAGGCCAGGGACCAGCCTGGGATTAGTGGAGGGATGCTTTCAGCAAAGCCACCAGGGCTCCAGGGGCCAGACAGGAAACCTCCCTCCTTTCCCTGTGGCCTCCCTGCCCCCACCCACACAGACCCTGAGCTGGAGTCTGGGGCAGCCGCGTCTGAGATCTGTCCCCTCCCAGAGGACCCGTCCAGCCTGGCTCTCGGGAAAGCGTGCAGACATCCTCAGAAGTCTGGCTTCGGGAGCCCAGCTGCGAGGAGGGCTGGAGGCGGGCAAAATCAGGGGAGCCAGGGTGTGGACTGGGAGGGGGGCTTGGAATGGGTTGGGGGTGGGGTGGGGGGCTCTTACCTGTTGGGGCAGCAGCAGCCCAGCCAGAAGCTGCAGAAGGCAAGTGAAGAACCTCATGGCAAGCATCTTCTTAGACGTCGCAAACCAGGGGGCTCCAAGGGGCAACCACCATGCTCGTCCTCCTGGGGGAGCCCCTGGCATCGGAGAAGCAGAACGGGATGGGGCACGGAGGCGCGGCTCACTGCTGTCCCGGGCACCCCTTGGGGGGCCGGCGCATCCCTCGGAAGCCGCGGGGAGAGGGAGGAGCCCGCAGGTAAGGCTGAGGCGGGCGGACCGCACGGAGCGCGGCGGGCGGCTGCTGGCGCAGGCTTGGTCAGGCCCCCAGTGCGACCCCGGGTCCTCTCGTGGCTGATCAGTGAAGATGCAGTTCTCTCCTCGACAATAGCTCTCTGCTGGAACTGAAGCGGCTGGATCGAGACAGAATTTAAGGGCCGGGCGGGGCGGGCTCCAGTCCGGACCCGCCCACCGCTTGGCGCGGCTCCAGGAGGCGGCGGCGGCCCGCGCGCTGCCCGGGCCGGGCAGGGGCGCACCCCGCGCAGACCCTCGGGCGCACCCAGGCACGCCCACCAGCGCTCCTCGCGCCCGGGCCACCCCCCACCCTCGGGAGTGGGGGGGGGGTTCCAGGCGCAGTGCGTCCCGGCAGGGGAACAGGAGTAGGACGCAGAAGCTGCGAGGCCCGACCCCTGTCCTAGGAGAGCAGCCCGTGCTCCGGCCTTGAGGAGCTCCCCGCACGCCCCGGGAGCGAAGCCCAGGGTGATTGATCCTATTTCCGAGACGCCCAAACCGAGGTTCCCAGAGTGCCCTCTGCCAGCGCCTCTTGGACACGCTCGTGCGCGCTGGCTGCAACAGGGTGTGCGCGCCAATCAAGTCCCGGCACTCCAGGACGGTCTTGAGACCCCCCGCAGGCACACGGCAGGGACCCCCGCGCTCCCGGCCTGCATGATTTTCCTCTCTCGGGCTTCTCTCCTCCTGCAGACCCCCTGCACGTGGCGATAGAGCGGCGCCGAGAGGAGCAGCATTTCCTCGAGCTCCCAGCAGGAGGCGCAGCGGGGGTCGCGAGTGTCCGCGCGCGCCGGGTGGAGGCGTGGGGGTCCGCCCGCAGAGCCGGGCCGCGCGGACCCTGTCTGCGCGTGCGCCCCGGCGGCTGCCCCCCGCGGAGCCTGGGTGCGGATCTGGGCTCTGGCGTCTGTGTGTCCCTAGAGGTGCCTTTGGAAGAAGTGTCGGGGCCTGCATGTCAGTGGCATTGCGCATCTGTGTGCCTGCCTGTGTCTTTCTTCGGGTGACGGTGAGGACTGGCCTGCGTGTGGCGGGCCTCTCCGCCGGCACGGGGTTGCGGGAATGCCTTGGACACTCACCACGCCACCAACCCTCGGGGCTCCGCAGGATTCAGACCCGTGGGTCGGTGGGTGGCTGCGGGAGAGGCCTGGGAAGCGGCCCCTCTGTCTCACATTCCAGTTAGTAGCAGAGGGCAGCCCGCTGCTCACCCCCGTGACCTCTGTGTCCGCTGCCTGCCTGCCTGCCCACCCACATGGGCCTCCCAGAGCTGCCGCCTTCCTGCCTGGCCAGCCCCAAACCCGGAGGTCCAGGAGCCAGGGACCAGCCACCGGCGGGCTAGGCGGGGGCTGTAAGGAACTTTCTGATGAGCTCCAACATGCCAGGACTTGGAGGGGGTGAGGGGTGGGGGCAGACAGACTCCTTCCTGGGCTCAAACTCACCAGTGGAAAGTAGTCTGGGCATCCCCGCGCCTGTGTTTGGGGGTATGTAGACGTGTGTGTCCAGTTCCTCTGTTTGCTCATGACATCTGCGTGTGTGTGCACACGTGTCTATGCGAGTCTTTCTTGGGGGCTCCTGTGTGGACACTGATGCATGTTGTGCCTGAGAACGCAGCGACATCTCCGGTTGGCTCTGCCTATTACGGAAGGCTCTGCACACTCGTGCATTGGGCATGACTGTCCATCACTGTCAGTGTGGGGGTGTGTGTGTCTTGCATGTGCATTGCTAGTCATTGTTTTTGTCTTTTTATGCACCATGCTTACATCCTGCTATGCTTCAGGCTGCGGGAGCTGGGAATATGGAGTGGACATTCTGCTGAAGTTTACCTTTATTCTTTTTGGGTGGGGGGAGTTGGCGCGCTGGGTCACACCTGGCAGAGCTGAAGACAGGGGCCGTGCCCAGCAGTCCTCAGGGAAGCATGTGGTGCTGGGGATTGAGCCCAGAGTCTGGCATGCAAAGTATGAGCTCCAGCCCACTGAGCTCTGCCCATTCCATGAAGCTTATCTGGGTGTGTGTGGGGGGGGGGGGGCGTTTACAGATGACCAGGGAGGCCACTGCTCTTGTTCTTTGCTCCTACCGAATTCAGGCATTCCCTGCTGCTCCTGCAAGCCAGCCTCAGCCTTTCTGTATCCATGCTGGGATAGCCTCCAAACCCGGCTGGGGGTGGGGGGGTCAAGGTGAATGAACCAATGGCAGAAACTAGTCGTGCTCCAGATTTACATGGTTAGATGGAAGCTTGTTCTTTGTTTTTGAGCCACACTCGTAGTGCTCAGGGGCACCTCCCGGGTTGGTACTTGGTGGTCATTCCCGGTGATGTTAAGGGAATCCTGCCGTGCCAGGGAGGGAACTCGGGCTTCGTGCGTGCAAAGCGTGAGCCCAGCCTGCTGAGCCATCACTATGGGCCCTGGGAGATTATTCTTGCTCATCAGTCGTCTGGGGCACCGGTGCTGGAGGCTCTTGCTTCTGAATTGGGTGCGACACCAGGCCTTACAAGTTCTTACCTGAGAACTTTAAATAATTTTCTTTTCTTCTCAGAATCCAACTTCCTCTGTCTTAAGAGGGAATTGTAACTACTTACACAGATAAGACAGATAGCCCTGGGAACAGGAAGCAGTGACTGTTGAAACTGATTTCTAATTTGACTTCTGATTTTTATTGGAGATAAGTTACAGTAACAGAGTGGAAACCCTTGGCATTAAGAATTGTAGGAAGAAAATTAAAAATCCTGGGCTGAGGAGATAGTCCAGGGGCTAAGGCATCTGCCTTGCCTATGGCCCACCTGGGGTATTGGCATATGATGCCCTGAGCACTGCTGGGTGTGACCCCTGAGCACAGAGCCAGTAGTCCCTGAGAACCACCCAATGTGGCCCAAGCTTCCTCCCTCCCCAAAATATATATGTAAAGAAGTACCGTCTGCCTCTGCCAAAGGAGAGGGATGAGGGTTTGACCCGGGCCTGTGCGCATACACACACACACACACACACACACACACACACACACACACATGTGCTTGCATCACCACCCTGACCCCAACACTGCCTGACATCTTCTAGTTCAATTCTGGTACTGAAGAAACGACTCTGTCAGGGGCCCCAGCTTGGTATGGTCACCGCTGTCTGGTGGCCTCAGGGAGAGAGGCACTCTCCACGGGCACCATGCAGGGCTTGGGACATGCCATCTGTCAGCTTCTCCTACCCATCACACCAGGCCAAGTTTACAGAGTCCCACTTGAAATGTGGGGAAAAGGGAGGCCCCAGGACTGCTAGAGTGGCATCTGCCTCCAGGGGTCCACAGCAAGATCACCTCAGAGCACTTCCCAGAGAGCATCAGCTCTCCCTGCCAACAGGCCACAGACAGCTCCTTGCTGGAGCAGAGAGGAAGACGAAAGTCTGGATGAGGGAGCAGTCCCCATACCGCGGTGCGCTGCTGACCCTGTCCCAGCCAGGCCCTGACGGATAGACACGGCTCGAGGCCCCAGGAAGATTGTGGGGCCATGCCCGTCATCCCCCTAAGCGGCCCTGGGCTTTCACTTCCAGGCCAGGCGGCCTGGCCAGCACCCTGCTTTCCTGCGCTTTTTTGCATTAGTCATCGCCTCTGCCTCAAGCGCCTGCCTCAACCCATCCCAGCTTTCTCCTGAGTCACTTTTCCGTTTCTTTCCTTCGTCGTTTGGACCCTCTGAACCCTTTCCCCACCAGCACCTTTCCTCTCCTCTCCTCCAGGATGACAACTCAGCTGCCACCTTGGTGGGGGGCGGGGGGAAGGCGGTCCTCAGGGCCCTGTCCCTTAGCCCCAGGTCTGGGTTGGGCAGAGGTGGACGAGAGGCAGAGTAGCCGAGGATGGACCCTGAGAGGAGCGTGGGCACCTCTCACTGACCAGCGAACCCAAGTTTCCGCCTCAAGCTCCTGGGCTGGCCCCCTCTGTCCTCCGCCTGCCGCCTGGGCAGGGGTCTTCTGGGGCCCTCCCCCAGCCTCACCCTGAACCCCTCTTGTCTCCATACTCCTCGTCCATGTGTGCTCCAACATGCAGGGGCCCTGACCACCGCATCTTGAACTGACCTTTGCCCCCCCCCGTCCTCAATCTTTCCATATCCCTGGCTTGTCTGTCTTGCCTTAGATAGAAAGATCTAGGGGGGTGGGGACTTGACTCACCACGTCCAGTGCCTTTATGGATGGTTCTAGATTAGGCTGACCCTCAAGACACTCACTCCTCTCTCCCAAACCTGCACTTTCCTTACCCAGGTGTCTTTCATTCTCCAGAGGGGGGCCCTGAGGATCACCCCCCCCCATGCTCAGCACAGTCTGCAGGGGTCTTGCTACCAGGGCCCAGTGGGACAAACAACTTGTCATCATTGTGGGGTCAGACTGTTCCCCACAGGCCCGTCAGCACCCAGGGGACAAGCTAATGCCTCAGGCCAGAGACTAGCGCCCAGCAGGAAGCGTGACACAGAAGGGACTCATGGGGCGAATCCCCCCTCCCACTCCCTGCCCAGGACCCTGTGGCCCCCCAGGATCGGCAGGAACAAGATGGTGTCCGCCACGAAGGCTGGGAACCAGGAACCAGGCCTTTGGGAGACGAGGCGTCACCAGAGGCTCGGAAACCTGTACTTTGGGAGCTTGGCAGCCGGGGCTGGGTTTTTCGTGTTTTCTGTAATTATTTCCCTTTTGTTCTCCCTTAGTATTTAGTAAAGCCCTTTGTGACCATGCCAGCTGGTCTCAGCTGTGCTGAGCGCAGCGACAAAGGGGTGCTCTGTGTGTGCCGGGCCCTCGGCCGTGATGCCGGGACCCGGCTTTGTGGTGGCAGCAGAGTCAAGGGCCACCAAGGGACGAGGGAGGCTCTGGGGCTCGGCCAGCACCCCACGTCCCTTCTGCCACCTCCTCCACGGTGTCTGTCTGGGGCTCCTCCCAAACAGGCGGGCCGAAGGGAGTCTAGTCACAGCCTCCAGGGACCGGCATTTATTCAGGTCCCTGCTCTGGGCACCCTCTTGGGAAACCCAGACACGGGCACCTGCCATACCACAGCTCCCACAGGGGGTCATGGGGGTCCAGCCCACGCCACAAGGGGCTACTCAGCCTCCGTCCAGGAATCGGGCTCCTGAGAGGGCCCTCGCGGTCTCCGATCCTACCTCCTGGGCTCAGTACCCTGTCCCACCTCCTCTTGCCCTACCTGCTCAGGGCTGCCCCAGGGCCTCCCCACTGCCAGGGACCCTCCAGCCCCGTCCCTGTGACTGCGCCCCTGGCCTGCGCCTTCACGCCGCCCCTCAGCCCGGTGGGCCCGGCTGGGAGGAACAATCGCCCCTTTCTCTCTGCAGAGTAAGTGATACATGAGGAGAGGAAGCTATTTGTAACTAATCGGCTGTGATGTGGAACTGAGCTCTCTGAGAACCGGAGAGCCGCCCCTGTGACAGCTGGGTGGCAGGTTCCCCCCTCCCCCGCCCCCGCAACATTGGGGCAGAGGGAAGAGGTGGGGTCTGCCCTGCCCTGTCCTGCCCACCTTGGGGCGGGGTGGGGGGTGGGGGGCAGAAGCTCTGTAGCAGAGAGAAGAAAACCTAGGGTCAGAGAGGTGAAGTGACTCACATGGGGGTCCCCTGAGAAGCAGGCGCGGGAGGGCGGAGCCATCTCCAGGACCCTCTGGCTACCTGGCCACCCGCCCACCCTGCTGCTGCTAGCGCTGCACATAGCCCCATGCCTGGGGAAGCGTCCAGTCCAGTCTCCATGAGTGTGATCATTTCCGGGGGAAGGTGAGCCCAGCTCCCCCCACCCCCCACGAGAGAGTGGGGCTGGCTTAGTCCTTTCTCTGCCTTTCCCGGGGAGAGAGCAGCCTTCGCCTGGTCCTTCTCCTGAGCAGGGAGAGAAGGGGTGTACCACTTGGGGGGAGGGGCTGACTGGTTGACACTTGGGGCCAGCCTTGCTCCCCGGCCTCCACAGACTGCCAGCTGCATTTCTGAGGTGGCCTCTGATGGAAGGAGAGTTGGGGCACAGTGCTGAGGAGAGTCGGGGTGCGGTCCTAGGGAGAGTCAGGGGTGAAGTGCCAAGGAGAGTTGGGAGTGTGGTGGTAGGAAGAATTGGGGGTACATTGCAAAGGAGAATCAGAGGTCATGGTTGCTAATGGGAGTTGGAGTACAGTGCTGAGAATCGAGGGTACAAGTGCCATGAGAACATTGGGGGGTTGATGCTGGGGTGTATACGGGGAGTTAAAGATCAGGGAGGCGCAAGGGAACATCCCAGTGGCTTGGAGCACCTGCCTGGCAAGTACCTGGTGGTGAGTTTGAATCCCTGGTGAGCTATAGGCGCTAAGCACAACCCTGGCGGCCCTGCTGTCGGCCATCCCTGGTGCAGGTGACTGCGGTGGTTCCCGCAGTGGGTTGTGTGTGAGTGCCAGCTGGGGTGTAGCCCCCCACCCCCGCCCAGCACCCGGTGAGCATGTGTGAGCACTGCAGTGTTCCTCCACATAGCACCAGGAGAAGCTGGAAGATTGTGTAAGGGGGGGAAGGAAGGAAAGCGGGCCGGAGCAGGGCCTGAGGCTGCTGAGTGAGTGAGGACATCCTGGGGCCCGGCAGAAGTGACGCTTCTTTCTGGGCAGTGGCTGCAGGCCTGCCCCGACACCTTCCCTGGAGAGGACGTAGGGGCAGAGGCCGGCTCCAGAAGCAGAGACACAGCCACCCAATCTCAGGACACCGTGTCCGGCATCGGCGTCTGGGGAGGCAGCCAGGCTGGCCGGAGCACGTCACGCGGTGTCCCCGAGCTGGCCGTCGGGAGACGGACCTGCCGTGTGTGTGGAGTGCTCGCCCGGCGGCCGGGCTTCTGTTCTGGGGAGGGATGACGTTGTCTGTGTGACGGGTCGGGAGTTCAGGGGAGGCAGCTTAGACTAAACATCTCGTAATTGGAACAGCATGGATGGGGGGGGGGGGAGGATCCCCGTATCTGTTCCCTTTGCAGGTCCTGCGTGGAGAGCCAGGTCCAGTCAGGCTGCGAGCCTGCGTCTCTGAGGAAGGGGCCTGTGGGGTGTCAGCAGGAGAGAAGGGGCTGCCTCTTCCCCAGGACTCCCCTCCCCCACTCTGCCGTCCCAGTGCCTGCTCCGAAGAGCTTGGTGCTCCAAGACTACAACAGCCCTCATGGAGCTTCCTGTGCAGTGGGAAGGCTCTGCGTTGACTTCCCACAGGATGAAATGCACAAGGCAAACCCCTGCTGGCCCTATGCAGGCGATTCTTATTAGGCTTTGGGTAGCTTGCAAGCACATAACAAATAGAGCCTTCCAATAAGCTCCCAGAGGGGTCCAGGAGAGCTCCACATGGACAAGGTAAGGTTCATGCAGCATCTTTGGATGAATCAGAATAGACCGGGAAGGGCCAGAGAGATGGTACAGTGGTTAGAGCAGTTGTCTTGCATGCAGCTGACCTAGTTTCAATCTCTGGAATTCTACAGGGTTCCCTTGCCCCGGGAGTAAGCCCTGAGCACCTCTGGGTGTGGTCCAAAACCCAAACCAAACAAACAGACAAAAAAAAAATGCATCAGGAATTGAAGGGCAGAAAAGCCATTGCCTCGGGGAGCATGGTTTGGTGGGGCCTGGATCACTCGAGGAACAGCTGATAAGAGTGGGCTGTGTGGGGGCTTACTGGAGGGGAGCCTGCAAGGGAAGGCCGGGTCAGATTAGGACAAGCTTGGAAGGCTCCGCCTTCCAGAGTTCACTGGCTTCTTCCAGATTCCTTTCAAGGTGTCTGGAGCCCCTGCAGGTTCTAGAGTCAGGGAGTGGCTGTTGTTTTATCTGCTTTGCTTTTGTTTTGGGCCAAGCCTGAAGGCTGCTTCCTGCTCCACACACAGGGTTTGTTCCTGGCAGTGCCAGGGACCATGGAGTCGAGGAATTAAACCTGGGGCTCCGGCTATGTGTACCAGTCCTTTGCGCCAACTCCCAGGTTCATAAAGATGTTTTATGAGATATTAATGCAATATGACTAGAACACCTTGGGTTGCTCTTGGTGCTGTCTTGGAAACATGTGTCTACTGTTCTTTTGTAGTTGGTGCTGTTCTGGGGAGCACACCTGTCTCATTAGGCTACCTGGTACTGGGGGTTGGACCCGGGAACTCAGATGTCAGGCACGCATGTTCCCTACCATTGGACATACATCCCTGCCCATGTTATTAGGTATATTTTTGGAGGAACCTCTTGACAGGTAGAGGTGTTAACTTAAGAGGTGGGATGACCACATCTGTGTTTATACAGAGCGGAGAGTGACTGTATCAGGACTCAGGTGGGGAGATGGGCGGTGTCCCCGAGCTGGCCGTGGGACACCACCCATCTTTTTATCTCAGAAGTCCCCAGATAAAAGAGTTTATTTCCCAGTCTTCTTGGGAGCCAGTTGTTACCAGATAACTAAGTTCTGGCCAACCTTGGCCTCTCAAGACTTATGAGGGTTCTGCGTGAGTGGAAACATAGGTTTGACTTCCAGGAAGTCTTTTGAAACCCCAGAAGGTCTCCCTTGTCTACCGCCCCCTCAGCTTCTGCCTGGAACTTGTGTATGGTGGTAGGAGCACTAGCAATCATCACGGGCCATGAGGAAGGAAACCAGAACCCTAAAAGACTTTACCGGGTTTCCATACCAACCCCACCCCACTTACACCCAGAGTTATTTTATTTGAGGGGGGACATAAACATCTCAGGCACTTGAGCTACGGTTAGCAGGTTGCTTGCTGTGAACACATGTGCTGTTCCACTTTTGTGCTTATCAAGGTGAGGCCAGAAAGCGCGCCATCCTCCGTGCATCCCCTCGCAGAAAAGTGGCCTCGGTGACAGCTTGTTCTACAGAGTGACCCAGAGCGCTGCTTCCCGGGAAGAGCCAGGGCTCTCCCATCACCTCTTGGTCCCCAGTAGGAATGGGGGGGTCGCTGAGATGCTGTGGCCCAGTGAGCCGGCCCCGCCTCCCCGCCTCTCTGCCCGTCTTTCCCAGCTCCCCGTCTTCCTGCAGAGAGCACGGGAAGGAAGCCGTTGGGGCGAGGGGTGCAGAGGGGAGCCAGATTAGCTCCTCTTATGGTCGGATTCCCAGGGGTGGAGGAGACAGAAAGTCTAGCGCAGCCTTCAGCAGACAGACAGTGGACCTCCCGCTGGCTCCTCGGCCCCCCGCTCCTCTGTGAGTCAGGGAGCACTTGGCGGCTACTCCTCCCCGATCCTTCTCTGTCTCTGGCTCCCCTCAACGTGGAGACCGGGGGGCCCAGCAGCGAGAGCCCTAGAGGCCCCCGGCGGGCAGACTTGGCTCCTGCCTTGGGTAGAGGGAGGCGGGGGCTGGCGGGATGTGCGGAGTGGACGCCGGGCATGGGGCCGACCCCTGCGCCTTCTCGCTCTGACTTCAGCCTCAGCTTTCCTCCAGGAGGCAGCTTCTCCCTCACGACAGATCAGAGGCTCTCAGTGACGTCATCCATCCTGACTCACGGCCACATCTCTCTTCCCGGAACCTGTGGGAGTTCCCCGGTACCCTCATTTCCTGAGCACCTACTGCATGTGCACAGGGAAAGCGTGCGTGCCTCCCCGCAGACTCCAGTGTGGGCTTTGGGTCCCCTGGCTTGGGCCACATGAGTGGATGAGGCCCTGTGGCCTCACTGCAGGCTCACCCCACCAGTCACAGCCCAGATGGAACTTGAGAGTGTCATGGGGCGAGTTGCTTTTTTTTTTTAATTAATTAATTTATTTTTTAAAATTTTAATGAAGCACTGTGAGATAGTTACAAGCTTTCATGTTTGGGTTACAGTCACACAATGATCAAACACCCATCCCTCCATCAGTGCACATTCCCCACCAAGGGCGAGTTGCTTTGACACACTCTGTCACGGAGGCTGCGGTGGTGGAGGAGGCCGGGCAGCCTCTGCTCCTGGATCCGTTCCCACCTTCCTGCCTCTCGTGCCCTCGGAGTGACCCCTGTTTTCCATCAGCTTCCTTTTCACGCGGGCTGAGCAAGGATGTGTTGCTAGATTTGAGATTCGACTCTTACCCATTTAGAAACCTTGGAGACAGGCTTGACGATGGCAAACCTTGCACGTTCTCAGAGCTCAGCAAAAACCTCCCTGGGAGGCCACAGGGAGGAGAAGGAAGTAAGTGCCTTGTCCAAGATCACAGTGATGAGCAGAGGGGTGGGGACCAGAATTCAGTATCCTGGTTCCAGGTGGTATTTAGCTGCATCTGACCTCTAACCTAAGCACCATTGACCCACCTGCCCCCCCCCCCCCTTTTTTTTTTTTTTTTGCAGGAGAAGGACTTGGTCCACACCCAGTCAAGCTCAGGACTTACTCTTGGCTCTGCACGTAGGGATCACTCCTGGTGGAGTTCGGGATCAAATGGGCTGCTGGTGATCAAACCCAGGTTGGTTGTGTGCATGGCAAGTGCCTTGCCCACTATATTATCTCTCGGCCTCCTCAGTACCTTTTACTTGGTGGTGGAGGCAGGGACAGGGGGATACATCTCTGGCTATGTTCAGGATTTACTCAGGACTTACTCCTGGCTCTGCGCTCAGGGGTCACTCCTGGAGGTGCTCATGGGACCATATTATTATACCCACTGGGTAGAAATCCCACTTCCCTCCCCTTGGCGGACGCTCTTACTGTGTGTCTGGGCTGTGGCGCTCAGCAGGATTGGAACAGCTTAGTGGTAGTGCTCACACACTTGCTCTCAGGGGTGGTACTCCTGGTTACAGTGCTCACACCTCTTTAGTTGTGGGGCTCCTGCATTCCCGTGACAGGCTCCAGAGAGAGAGAGAAAGCTCAGACACGGTGCTGAAGCACCCAGACAGAGTTACCAGGATGGTGCTCGGTGTTTGCTGGGGTTAGAACTTGTGGCCTTCTGCTTGCAAGGTAGATGTTCTTCCTCAGAGTCATCCATGCAGCAATTCTTTATAAGTTTTAGATGGATTCTCCCCACGCATGCCCTCCGGTTTGAAATTTTTGTAAAGGAAACTTTGCATCAATTCCTGAAACAGAAAGCTTACTATGAAAGCCCACGAAATTCTAACGAAGTGTTGTAAGTAGAGACCGAGGCTCCACTCTCACTTTATAAAGGAAGTGCAGCAAGTGTCAATGGGGTGTTGGGTTAGTGAGCCCCCAAAGGCCTTCTGGACTCATTAGAAGGGGGACAGGCAGACTGGGGAGGAGACAACTCTCCCACTCCATGACTCAGCCTTATAAAAGCAAACTGAAACTGCCTCAAGCACACCCAAGACTTCTCACAGGCCTTTCACACTCTGAAGACCACGGAAAAACAGCCCCACAGACATGGTCAAGCCAGTCAGCCCTCAGGGGCAATGGAGAATGGTGCTGATCACCTCATCCTCTCTGAGAAATCCCAGGTGGGAATGGTGAGCTTCTACACTACCCTTGACAACATGCAGATTTATTTTCTTTCTTTCTTAAAAAATTTTGTTTGATATATTTTTTAAACTTTATTTAAACACCATGGATTACAAAGTTGTGCATAATACAGTTGTTTTGGACATTCAGTGTTCCAACACCAATTCCACCACCAGAGTGACCTTCCCTCCACCCATGTCCCCAGTTTCCCACCCATGCCCTAAGCCTGCCTCCTTGGCAGGCACAAAATAATTAATTTTATATTGCTGGTTACAACAAAATGGCGAATGGAATTATAAAAAAAATAGTTCAGTGAAAGAAAATTTGTGGAAATTGTTGTATCTCACAATGGGGTTGTTAAAGTCATTGTCAGAGGACTCACTGAGCTTTCTGTTGCTGGTTGAGTCTTCTGTGTAATTGTTTTCATTTACTGATCTTACTGGGAATCTACACTTCTTCCCCATCTAATTTTCTATGCTCCCACTGGGCTGTCAGAATTGAGGAATTTGGAGGTGTTGCGTGGCCACAAATGCAGCCACTTGCTCCACAAGCTCCAGGATCTGTGGAACCGAGACAGCTCTCAGCCTACTGTCCTCCAGAGAGGGCCCCAGAGCTTTCAGCCCAAAGACTAGTGTACTTGTGAGTTTTATTGGCTTGGCATCTCTTCAGAGATTAGTTGTGAGGCTCTAAACTGGGCAGTTTACATGGCATTTGCATGGCAGGGGCTGTGGGATGTGGGTCTCCTTCCTTCCTTCCTTCCTTCCTTCCTTCCTTCCTTCCTTCCTTTCTTCCTTCCTTCCTTTGTTCCATTTTGAGGCTACACCTGGTGGTACTCACAGCCTACTTCCAGCTCTGTGCTTGAGGAGGAGGAGATAGTGTTTCATTCCCAGCAGTGCTTGAGGGACCATGTGGTTCAGGGGATGGAACCCAGGGCTTCCCCCATGCAAAACTTGCATGCAGCTCTTACCCAGGATGTATTTTTAAGTTTTTAAGCAGCAGCTTTGTACCCAATCATGAACAACCTTGTAACTGTGGATCTCACTGATTCCATTTAAATTAAAAAAAATACATAAATAATGTTTTTTAAAAAAAGATAAATAAACACAGCCTTGTGAGGTCCACCAGCTTCCCAGGAAACTTCTCCTTCTGGCAGAAAGAGAGAGAGAGAGCTCAGGGGGAGAAGGCCACAGAGCCTACCCAGGGTCCCCCAGCAGGTTACCCCATAAACACTGAGCAGCTGCTTCCTGGCCCTCCTGAGATCACCCCCTTTCCATGGGAGAATTCAGTACCCACTTTGTCCAGGAGACTTGCCTTACACCAGAGCAAAACAGACCCATGGAGGATGGTTCTGGAAGAGGAGCTTGAAGAACAACAGCCTCAGAGCCTGTTTCCGGTTTTTGCTTTTGGGGTTGTTACGCCCAGTGGTACTCAATAGCAACCCATTTCTGCACCAAGGGATGCCCCATACGCAGTGCTGGGAATCTAGCCAGGGTCAGCCACTTGCAAGATGAGTGCCCGACCCCTCTACTCCCTCCCCGGCTCCCTGCCTAGGAGTCTGATGATCTCCCCCTGGGGAGGGTCTCTCTGTTGGTTCCTGTGGGTCCCTAGGGATACCAGGAGAAGAGGAAACAAGGGGACACAAACACACAGAGGCTGGGGGTGGTGATGAGGGACCGCCCCAGGCTAAGATATCTGTCCTCCAGCTTTAAGAACCCAGGGCCCAGCGCTGGAGTGATAGCACAGTGGGTAGGGCGTTTGCCTTGCAAGTGGCCAACCCGGGTTTGATCCCAGCATCCCATATGGTACCCTGAGCACCACCAGGAGTAATTCCTGAGTGCATGAGCCAGCAGTAGCCCCTGTGTATTGCCAGGTGTGACCTAAAAGAAAAAAAAAAAAAGAGCCCAGGACTCTTGGTGCTCAGCCTGTCCCTGGCATCCTAGCAGGTCCTCTCGCCCAGGGCTGGGCTTCCTGCTTCGTCCTCATGGCCCAGTGCTACCACACCTGCTGCCTGACCGTTCAGGACTGCTTCTCGGCTCGGGCCACCTCCTGTGCCCGTGATAGGCATGAGACTGACCCCTGCGGTGCCGTCCCTTCAGAGGGTCGATTTCTCTCCCACAGCGTGTGACTCGCCTGCACAGTCCCGTTTCTTGTTTGTTGCTTTTGGTGTTGGTTTGGGGCCACACCCGGTTGTCTGCTGACCAGACCATACCATACCAGAGATCAAACCCGGGCCTCAGGCAGGCAAAGCATTTGCTCTGCCCTTTGATCTCCTGCTTCAGCTCATCACTTCACTTTAATGAAACAATCAATATACATGGGAAACCAGCGCAGATGAGCATAAGGGGAAAAAAAAATCAGCGTTCCACCGAAAACCGCGATTAACATTTTGCAGTCTTTCTTTCTATTATTTTCTGCACGTGGGTCCTTTTCCCTTCCGCCACACAGCCGAATACTTTAGAGCCAGCTTTTCTTCATTGTCTCCTACTGCGAAAGGCCTTTTCTTGTCAGCATGGAATTCTCTAGCCTTGCTGCAGAAAGTGTGGTCAGGACTACAGTCTGCCGCCCTCACGTCACCCCACCCCACCCCACCCCCGGGAACTTGTTAGAAAGGTAGAATTTTCTGTCTCACCCCAATCTATTAACACAAAGTCTTCACCTGTAGAAGAGTCCCAGAGAATTCTAATACCTGAGAGGTGCCTTGCGCTGTCATTTGTAGTACTCTTTCCTTGGCTGTCTTTTTGTTTTCTTTTTGGTTCACACCCGGCGATGCACAGGGGTTACTCCTGGCTCTGCACTCAGGAATTATTCCTGGCGGTGCTCGGGGTACCATATGAGATGCTAAGAATCGAACCCAGGTCAGCTGCATGCAAGGCAAACGCCCTACCTGCTGTGCTATTGCTCCTGCCCCTGTTTGTTTGTTTAATTTGGGGTCATACCAGTACCCACTGGTGCTCGGGACTTTTGCTCTGTGTTCAGGGATCACTCCTGGCATGGCTTGGGGACTTATGATGGGGTGCTGGGGATCAAATCTGAACTAGTCATGTGCAAGGCAAGAGCATGAACCCTGCACTTCCTTCTCACCCCAGCCCCACGCCCCCAGCCCTGGGAGGGCTTCTCACCATATGGCTGTTCCTCTTAGTACCATGATGATAGTGCTGGTGGTTTGGGGACTCCAGGCGGTAGTACTGCTCAGGGCATTCTTCTAGCATGTTCTCAGGGGACCCTCCGGTGTGTGTGAGGGTCCGTGGTACCTGGGATTGAATCCAGTCCTCCAGCCGGCAGTGTTTGTGCCTCAGGCTTCTGACTCATTTTTTCCAGGTCCCAGATTTCTCTTTTAAATCCACCTCTCACTGGGGACTGAGGCTGTGTCCGAGTGTTCTCTGCTACTATAGTGCTCTACGTGCATGTGTAGAGTCAGAGCTGGTGCCCCTCGGGTAGTCCACAGGTTAAGGCAAAAATCCTACTTGGTTACACCCTGCAGAGCCATCCAAAGCCGATGTGACCTGGAAGACTGGCCAGCCGTGAGATTCTGGTTCTTTGTGTCTTGCTCCGTCCCTCTCAGAGAGCCCGGCAAGCTACCAAGAGTATCCCACCCGCATGGCAGACCCTGGCAAGCCCCCCATGGTGTATTCGATATGCCAAACACAGTAACAACAAGTCTCACAATGGAGATGTTACTGGTGCCCGCTCGAGCAAATCAATAAACAATGTGTCTTTGCCTTGGCCTACGTGAGCTGTGTCCTGGACTGGCTCTTGTACCTGTCCTCTGTGTTCAGCCTGTGGACTCGTGATGCTCCCCATAGGTCTACTCGCCATTTGGATGTCTCCTGGCTGTGTGTTTGCTGAACTCTTTGGTCTGTCTTGTTTCAGGGTCACATTTGGTCGTTCTCGGGAATTCCTCCTGGCTCTGTGTTGAGGGATGTGGTGCTGGGACTCGAACCTAGTCAGTGGCGTGCAAGTCAAACTTCTGCCTTTCCCTGCTGTACTATCTTTGTGGTTCCTGCAGGGTGGCTTGTACCCCAGCCCACCCAGAGAGCGAGAGCTGTGAACGGGGAGGGTGGCGGGGGGGCTGGAGCCCAGCCCCGTGAGCATTGCACAGGGGCTTGGAGTGTGGCCCAGACTCAGAGCCAGCCTTGCTCACTGGTGGGCCCAGCCACCACTTGCCCGGACCCCAGGAGCAGTGAGTGACCAGCCAGGCCCTGCTTCCTGGCCCCTGAAACCAGGGTGCTGGCTGCCACCCAGGACGGTGCACCCTGGAGTTCCCCAGGCAGTCAGGCAGGCAAGCCAACCAGGTGTTCTGGGGGGCTGAAGGGGAGGTGTGGGGACAATTCAGGGAAGTGACCCTGCCCCGTGACAGTGCTCCTGGCCCAGCAAGCATTGTGAGCCGCCCACTGGCCGCCGAGACTGACGTAGCTGACGTGGCGGCAGGAAGCAGCCCTTACTCAGTGTGGCCACCGCCTCCCTCTGCCTAGCCGGCAGCTGGGGGAAGCAGGGTCAGGGAGGAAATAGCGGGGACCACCCCCCCCAACATCCCCTGCAAGGCTGCACCTGTGCAGTGCCGGTCCTGCCACCTGTTGCCTGCTTGGAGATGACGCTTGCCTGGGGCCAGGGCCAGGGCCAGGCTGGGGCGGAGTCAGTGATAGGGCCTGATCCTAGGGTAGGCAGCTTAGATGGGGACCCCACACCTCCTGAGAAAGCCCCCCTCTCCCCCATAACTGTTGAGAGGGGGTGTCCCTTAGCCCCTCAGCCCCCACTAACAAACAAGAAACCCCAAATCTCCAAGACAGAGTAATGCTTGTCCTGGAGATTGCTTGTGAGCTGCCCAATGGTGCAAATAGTGGCAAGTTTGATCCTTATAAGAATGGAGGGGCCAAGGGCCAGAACCACAGTACACGGGTTAAGGTACTTGTCTTGTACGTTGCTGACCAGGGTTCAATTCCTGGCATCTGTTTATTTTTTATTTTTCTAATTTATTATTATTTTTTATTAGTGAAACACCATGAGGTACAGTTGTAGACTTACAAACGTTCATGCTTCGGTTTCAGTTATACAATGATTGAGTACCCATTCCTCCACCAGTGCCCATTCTCTACCAACAATGATCCCAG
>JAOXYA010000019.1:10416741-10436483 GCA_028565675.1 Sorex palustris
GGGCGGGGAGTTGGCGGAGCAAACCGGCGGGGCGGGGCGGGCGGGGTGAGCCGGAGGAAGCAGGCAGGTGTGGGGGCGGGGGGCGTGGGCGCAGGGCGGCGGGGGCGGGGCCACAGTTTAAATGTTGTAGAGGGCTCAGGTGGTGGAGTGGACTTGGACGCGTGGAAGGACCACCAGAGGAAGGGGCTCAGCTGTAGGGCAAGATGGGCCCGTGGCTGCGGCCCAGAGATGGGTCACGTGGGTCATATGGCGCCTGCCCCCAGCAGGGTAAGTCACGTGGCTCCCGCTTCCCGCACGTTTGGAGCATTGGCAGGAGGCGGGAGCACAGGGCGGCCCACGTGGGCCTGTATGGAGGCCCACTGTGATGGGGCACGTAGGGATGGGCGTGGCCTTGCGGCACAAGCCCCTCTTCCTCCTCCCCCTCCTTACTCCTCTCCACGGAACTGAACTTTCCACCCCTTTTTTTAAACTTTCAGTTATATGAGGTGTTTTATTTTATTT
The DNA here is from genome assembly GCA_028565675.1 of Sorex palustris. NCBI lineage: Eukaryota > Metazoa > Chordata > Mammalia > Eulipotyphla > Soricidae > Sorex > Sorex palustris. Next base: position 10,417,243 of record JAOXYA010000019.1, read on the forward strand.
ATTCTATTTTTTTGCCGTTTTGGATCACACCCGGAGATGCTCAGGGGTTACTCCTGACTCTGTACTCAGGAATTACCCCTGGCGGTGCTCGGGGGACCATATGGGATGCTGGGAACCGAACCCAGTTCGGCCGCGTGCAAGGCAAACGCCCTACTCACTGTGCTATAGCTCCAGCCCCCATATATGAGGTGTTTTAGTTTTGGTTTTGGGCCACACCCGGTGAAGCTCAGGGTCTGCTCCTGGCTCTGTGCTCAGGGATCACTCCTGGCGGGCTCCGGAGACCCTCTGGGGTGCTGGGGATGAAACCCTGTCAGCCGTGTGCAAGGCAGGCGCCTGCCTACTACCCGCTGTGCTCTTTCTCTAACCCTTTTTTTGGGGGTGTTTTCCTTTTCTTCCCTTTTTTCCTTTTGGTCTGGTTTTGGGATCACACCTGACTGTGCTCAAGACTTACTCCTGGCTTTGTGCCCGGGGTCACTCCTGGTGGTGCTTGGGGGATCCTAGGGATCAGCCTCATGCTGGGCAAGTGCCTTCGCTACTGTACTGGCTTTGTGGGCCGCTGGACCAGCTCTCCTCAAAGCCAAGGGCCCGCCCCAAGTTCAGGGGCACAGCAAAGCACCCACAGCCACTTCCTCTCTCTCAGCCCCGTGGTTGGCTTCCCGTTGCTCCCTTACCATTTCATGAAATCACCTGGCATTTGCTCTGACCGTCTCCAACCCCAGGCTCCAATCAGGTAACCCTGTGCTCTGATCACGTGACCCACACTCTGGTCGCTCGATTCCTGCGTTGCCAGAGCCCAGTTCAGTGATGCAGATGTGTTGCAGGGTGAGAGAGAGCCCATGGAACACACTTGTAAGCAAAATTGAAGATTCCTTATTAACCTGCAGAGGGGCTGCCGAGCTTGAGAGCCAGCGTATCAGCGCAATGAGCAGCCCCCAACTCGAGTCAGGCAAGATGTTAAAACATCCCTTATCACATTCTGCTTGGCTGCATCACTCAGCTTTCTCTTCAGCAAGGAAGCAAATATTTTTAGTATAGAAGCCAGAGATGTCAGTGGTTAGCCTTGAACGGTTAAAACAGTGTTCTCTTGGGCAGCTAAAAGAGCTATGTGCTGTTTTACCTAAAGCACGGGTTATTCCTGGAGCGTCCTTGGTCTTCGTGTGACCTTCCCCTTGGGTGGCTTGGGCCCTTGGTTCCAGCCATGCAGCTCACTTCATTCAGACTTGCCGGCAAGGCGGATGACATAAAAGAAATTAAGTCTGGGAAGGGATCTCTGCACTCTTTAGCTAGTCTTACTGGATGAACGCAGTGCATGGGCCGGAGAGGCAGCATGTGGGTTAAGGTTTGCATGTGGCACACCAGGCTCAATCCCTGGCACCTGAGCACAGCGCCAGACTATCCCTGAGCACTGCGAGGAGGAGGAGCAGGAGGAGGAGAGGAGAAGAGGAGGGACTGGAGAAGTCTCAGGCCACGCAGGTCTGAGGTCTCGTGTTCTGTCTTGGGTGCTGCTACACACACACACACACACACACACACACACACACACACACACACACTGAGCGTAAGTCTGAAAGCTCTGCTGTGAGCCCAGCCTTTGCACAGTCGCCTGTGCATGTGAACACCCCAGCTACAGGGTGTGATCCCTACAAGCCCCACAATTCAATACACACACACACACACACACACACACACACTCCTGTGTGAGCAGCAGAGCCAGAAACGCAAACACTGCTAAGCCGGGTGCAGGCACCCAGAAAGGAAAATGCAGTTCCGGGCCTGGGAGATGGCACAGAGGGTAGCTAGGGGCTTGGAGGGTCTCCCTGGCCCTGCACGGACCCAGAAGCACTGCTGGGAGTGACCCAGAGCATGGATTCAGGAGTCACCGCTGAGCACTGCCTTGTGTGTGCCCCAAAAAGGTCCAATTCCCAGCAAGCACCCCAATCGCCTGCCACCGCCATCGCCATGACAACTGCAGAGGGAAGAGACGGAGCAGCCTTGCCAGACTCAGGTCTCACTTGCCCCTGGGGTGGAGACCTGCTGGCCAACATGGGTGCTGAGGTCTTTGGGGACCATGAGGTGCTGAGGCCTGTGGTCCCTGAGACACCCCTCCCCCACGCTGTCTTTAGCTGGTACTTTCCCACCAAACCTCTCTGTGACCATAATATTGACTCTGTCCCCTAATGCCATTGAACTTCAAAGCCTCTGAAATGCCTGACACACAGAGTTCCTTGTCAACTCACACCAAGGAAGGGCGGTCAGAGAGGACGAGACTGTCCTGCCTGGAATTCCCAACCAGCCACACTAACCTCCTGGGACAGGAGTCAGGGAGGGGTTGTCCCGGGCAAACATTTGATCACTGACACTGCATATGGTCCTCTGAGCACCAGTAGGAGTCATCCTTGACCACTGCTCGGTGTGGTCCCCAAATCAGGAAGAGGGGGAGGAAGAGGTGGAAGAGGATGAAGAGTTGAGCACGGCCGAATAGTCCAGTGGGTAGGGCTGACTGGATTCGATCGCCGTGTAGCAGAGTTTCCCTTGAGCGCTGTCAGTGTCCCCAAGTGCTGTCAGGAGTAAGCCCTGAGCACAGCCTGTGGCCCAAACCCCAATAAAGAAAAAGCAGCATATGTAGGGGCACCAGGTTTGATCCCCAGCACCGCAGGTTCCCCGAGGACTGAACTAGGTGTAGACCCCCACACACAAAGAAGAGTGAGGGGACACACGGAAAGTGCAGGTCAGGGGCTGGAGCAATAGCACAGCTGGTAGGGCGTGTGCCTTGCACGCGGCTGACCTGGGTTCGATTCCCAGCATCCCATATGGTCCCCTGAGCACCGCCAGGAGTAATTCCTGCGTTCAGAGCCAAACTCCCCCACAGGGACACCCTCAAACTGCAGAGGAAAGGATGGTGCACAAAGCCACTCCTCCTGGGGGTCTCCAGTGCGGAATCCCCCTCGCCCCTCCTCTCTCCCAGCCAGGGCGGGTACCTGAGTATTGCCGTTATCAGATACGCGGGTCCCATGACTGGCCCCGTCTCCACCTGATTATGGGTGACCTTGCGGCGGCTGCACGGGGGTGTTGCTGGTTAAGGGGCGGAGGAACGCCGTGGGGCCCAGTAGGGTTCAGTTGCCGGCTGCCTCCCCCAGATCTCTGAGGTGCTGGTCCCTCCTGGGGAGAAGAGGTCCTGCAGATCAGGTGGGTAACACTGGCTTAGAGGCCCCCTTGGGGGGAGGCTGCAGCAGGGGCTCCCCGCGCCCACCCCGGCACTTTGCTACTCCTCCAGTAGATTGATTGAGGGGATCATCCTCCCTGACACCCCAATTCCTTACCTGGGGTTGTTTCCCAGGTAGAATTCTGCCCAAAAACTATCTGGGAGTGTCCGCGGTGAAGGCTGCTGGCCGGGGGTCTGTGAGGGCTGTGGGTGGAACCCTGGACTCCCTTGTAACTGCCCTTTGCATGACCGCTGGCCTTGCTGAGCTAACGGAGAAGGCTGAGGGTCTTTGGCATGGCTTTCCCAACCCAGCTCTGGGGCTGGAGCTACCAGCAGCACCAAAATCACCCCACTGGGGTCCCCAGAGCATTTACCTGCAAGCAGAGGGAAAAACAGAGAAACATAAGATTAAGACCAGAGCATTAGTACAGCAGGGAGGGTACTTGCCTTGCACACAGATGACCTGGGTTCAATCTGCGGCATCCCATATGGTCCCCCGGAGCACCACCAGGCGTAATTTCTGAGCACAAAGTCAGGAGTGACCCCTGAGCACTGCCAGGTGTGCAGCTCACCCCCACCCCCCAGAAAAAAGATTTAAGACCAAGTGACTGCTGAGAAGGCTGGAGGAACGTCTTGCCTGCACTGGGCCTCCCGCTGGAGCCCTGGCACTGGTGGGCTCCCGAGCACTGTGGGGAGCAGCTCAAGTGCCCAGACCCAGATGGTTAGGAGGGTCGATTAAAAACACAAATGTGAGGGGCTGGAGAGATAGCACAGCGGGTAGGGCGTTTGCCTTGCACGCCCAGCAAGTTCGATTCCCAGCATCCCATATGGTCCCCTGAACACCGCCAGGAGTAATTCCTGAGTGTAGAGCCAGGAATAGCCCCTGTGCATCGCCAGGTGTGACCTAAAAAGAAAAAAGACAAATGTGGGGCTGGAGAGATAGCACAGCAGGTAGGGCGTTTGCCTTGCACGCGGCAGACCCGGGTTTGATTCCCAGCATCCCATATGGTCCCCTGAGCACCGCCAGGAGTAACTCCTGAGTGCAGAGCAAGGAATATCCCCTGAGCATCGCTGGATGTGACCCAAAAAGAAAAAAAAAAGACAAATGCAGAGCTGGAGCAGTAGCACAGCAGGTAGGGCATTTGCCTTGCATGCGGCTGACCTGAGTTTGGTTCCTAGCATCCCATATGTTTCCCTGATACTGCCAAGAGTAATTCCTGAATGCAGAGCCCTTTGCATTGCCAGGTGTGACCCAAAAAGCAAAAAAAAAAAAAAAAACAAATAAGACAAATGTAGGTGCTGGAGGTTCTGCAGGTAAGGTGTTTTCCTTGGACGCACCTGACCAGGGTTTGATTCCCGGAATCCCATACGGTTCCCTGAGCACTTAGTGCAGAGCCAGGAGTAAGCAGATCTGGGTTTAACCCCAAAACAAAACAACCCCCAAAAATTGTAGAATGATATATCTCCCCATGACCATTCCCCATGCCCCAACCCCCACCCCCACCCTGTTCTTATTTTTGTTTCATTTGATTTTTTGGTTTTGGGCTACAGTGCTTGGCGGGTCAGGGCTGGGGGTGGGGCATGAGTTCTGGGGTTTGAATCTGGGGTTCCTGCATGCAAAGTCTATGCTTCTGTCCAAGTCCTTTGTTTTAAAGATGGGGGAAATGGGGTCAGAGCAATCGTACAACAGGTAGGGCACTTGCCTTGCATGAGAACACCCCATATGGTCCCTTGAACTCTCCAGGAGTGATTCCTGAGTGCAGAGTCAGGAGTTAGCCTGAAAAAGTGTCAAAGCACAAAAACACCAAACAAAACCAAGTGGAGGGGGTCACGGCGATAGTATAGCAGGGAGGGTGTTTGCCTTGCACGCAGTCAACCGAGCTCTATATGGTCCACCCAGCACTGCCAGGAGGATTCCTGAATGCAGAGCTGGGAATAACTCCTGAGCATTGCTAGATGTGATCCCAAAAATCTAAAAAAATAAAAAAGAAAGAAATGGAGACGGTCAAGGTGATAGGTGGTATTGCCTTTCACATGGCCCAGTGGGGTTCAATACCCAGCACTCCATAGGGTCCCCCCAAGCCCACCTGGAGTCATTTCCTTTTTTTTTTTTTGGCTTTTTGGGTCACACCTGGCGATGGCGATGCTCAAGGGGTTACTCCTGGCTCCGCACACAGAAATTACTCCTGGCGGTGCTCAGGGGACCATATGGGATGCCAGGGATCGAACCGGGGTCAGCCGCCTGCGGGGCAAACACCCTCCCCTCTGTGCTAGCGCACCGGCCCCTGGAGTAATTTCTGAGCCTGGAGCTAGGAGTGAGCCCAGAGCACCACGGGCATGGTAAAAAAAACAAACGTAAATAAAGACGAGGAAGCAGGAGCGGGGCCGGGGGTGGCTGGCACCGGCTCTTTCCTTCACCGCTGAATCCCCGCAGCTGCGGGTGGCGGCGGCCCATGGCCTGGCAGGTGAGCGTGTGTGAGCTGGAGGCGCGGCTGCAGTGCCCCGTCTGCCTGGAGGTCTTCACCGAGCCCCTGATGCTGCAGTGCGGCCACTCCTACTGCACGGCCTGCCTGCTGTCTCTGTCCTGCCACGCGGGCCCCGAGCTGCGCTGCCCCGTGTGCCGGCAGCTGGTGGACAGCGACAGCTGCCCACCCAACATCTCGCTGGCGCGGGTGATTGAGACCCTGCGGCGGCCCCGCGACCCTGAGCCCAAGGTGTGCCCACACCACTGGAACCCGCTCAGCCTCTTCTGCGAGAAGGACCAGGAGCTCATCTGCGGCCTCTGCGGCCTGCTGGGCCCCCACCAGCAGCACCGCGTCACGCCCGTGTCCACCGCCTACAGCCGCATGAAGGTCAGCTCCCGGCACTGCTGCGGGGGCGGGAAGGCGTGCCCCCCTGGCCCGGCGCAGATCTGGGTAGTGGGTACCCATCTATCGGGCGGGAAGCAGTTGCTCCAGTCCCCCACCACGCCGGGCTGGGGGTCCCCATCCTCCCGGTGGAGGCCATGCAAATCCCTAGGGTACTTTTCTTTCCTTCTCCCTCAGCCCGTCCGCCTGCAGGCTCCAGCTCTCCTGATTGGCTCCTGCGAATCTGGGGGCGGAGACTTTGCTTGGTTGTGGGTGTGGCCATGACTGGGTCCCCGGCGAGTGCCGGGTTTGAACCCCAGGGCGTGAGCTAAGGCTGCAGCCGCACCCCCCAGTCCCTAGGGACACAGTTTGTTTCCCCAGAATATCCGTGTCACCGCGGTCAGTAGGGGTCACAGTCCCAGTCAAGATGCACGATTTGGGTCTGGAGCGATAGGACAGCACGGAGGACGCTTGCCTTGCCATGCCGCCAACCCAGGTTCAATCCCGGGCATCCCTTAGGGTCCCCTGAGTGCGCCAGGAGTGATCACTGAGCACAGAGCCCGGAGTAACCCCTGACAACACTGGGTGTGCCCCTCTCCTCCTCACTTCTCCCCACCCCCAAAAATGCAAATTTTTTGTCTCAGATCCAGCAACTCATCACTTATTTTGGGGGGAGAAGAAGAGGACAGGAAGAAGCTAGAGAGGCGTGGGTGGGCAGGTGCTGGGTGCCAGGACCCTGTGCAGGAGTGGCACCCTGCAGCACGCCGGCCTGGGGGTCGGGCCGCGTGGAACGAAGCCTGTGTTGCTTCACAGAGGCCACGGGAGATGGGACCCACCCCTTCTTCACATCCTTTTGCGGCTGCAGGGTCCTCCTATCTGGACCAGAGAGGGGAGGGGCGACCCCCAGGGCTGCTGCCGTGGATGCTGCTAGCAGGGCGGCCACACTGTGGGCAGGAACCCACAGTGTGGGTTTGGTCAGAGGGTGCGATGGACATAGAGGGGTGTGGCAGACACGTCGGCAGTGGACATGGTGCTAGGGGGCCCACCCCTCAGGCTGGGTCCGACTTGGGGCCAGGGCAGCTGAGGGAATTGGGGATCCGCCCTGTTGCAGTGTGTGGGGAGTTGACTGTGATGATCTGGCCCCAGACCTCCCTGCCCACCAATCTTCCCCGGGACTCCATCAGGCACTTACTGGGCTCAGTGCTTGAACAGCCTTCCATGCAGGGCAGGTGGGGGGGGCTCGGGGTGTGGCTGGAGTTGCCCCCAGCACCTGGGGCTTACGCAGGAGCCTGCCCCAACCCTGACACAACCTCTCGCATACCCCCCCCTCCCCTGCCCCATGCACGGAACCTTCTGGACGCTCTAGTCTCTGCCCTCTGCGGGGAGGGCCCGGGAGCGTCTGAGCTGGCCCGGGGCACCAGGGGCACTGCGGGGCGCTCCTGGGCTGGCTCACAGTCACACCTCCCCCAGGAGGAGCTGGCCGCACTCCTCTCGCACCTGAAGCAGGAGCAGAAGGAGGTGGACGAGCTCATCGCCAGGCTGGTGAACAACAGGACGCGCATCGTGGTGAGTGCCCGGCGCCAGCCAGCCCCTGACCTGTCCCTCTCAGGTCCACCTTCTGCGGGGGAGGTGGGGGAGACAGGACAGCGGGGAGGGCACTTGCCCTGCACGCAGCAGACCAGGGTTCCATTCCCATACAGAAATCTACCAGGCGCGCAAAGCCCTGCACACTGCCAGGTGTGACCACAAAACAACAACAAAAATCAAAAACCAAATTCCTGGGGCTGGAGTGATAACATAGTGGGTAGGGCATTTGCCTGGCTTGCGGCTGACCCGGGTTCGATTCCCAGCATCCCATATGATCCCCTGAGCACTGCCAGGAGTGATTCTTGAGTGCAAAGCCAGGAGTAACCCCTGAGCATCGCCAGGTGTGACCTGAAAAGCATATACAAACAAACAAACAAACAAAAAAAACCCCAAATCCCTGCAGGAGATTTCAAGTCAGCGCCAGGCCTGTCTGTGGGAGCGTGGGTGTCCTCGGTGCCCTTGGGGCCGAGATAACGAGGCACCTGGTCCCCGGGTAAACACCTACAGTGTGGGCACACCTCACGCGCCCATCTCATGTCCCTGACCTTGACATGCCGAGTGGAGGGGAGTCTTGGGGACCTTGACATGCCGAGTGGAGTGGAGTCTTGGGGCACAGAACAGGGCCTACAGGGCCCCCCCAATCCGAGGTTTCCCTCCCGGTGACGGAGCCAGACTCAGGGTTACGCAGGGCGCGGTTGGGGCTCACCCCCACCCGGCTCTGTTCGGCCCCTGGTGAATTTCTGTGTGACATCAAGCAAAACGCGTGTGTGTCTCTGCACATCCGGCCTCTGGGGACAGGTGGACACCCTGGCCAGTGGCTGCTCAGTCAGGAAGGCCGGAGCTCCGGGTGCTCAGGTGTGACGCACGTCTACACTCTTCCAGAACGAGTCGGATGTGTTCGGCTGGGTGATCCGGCGTGAGTTCCAGGAGCTGCACCACCTGGTGGACGAGGAGAAGGCACGCTGCCTGGGCAGCGTGGAGGGCCACACGCGCGGCCTGCTGGCCTCCCTGGACATGCAGCTGGAGCAGGCTCGGGGGGCTCAGGAGCGGCTGGGCCAGGCCGAGCGGGTGCTGGAGCAGTTTAATAATGAGAGCCACCACGAGTTCATCCGGGTGAGACGGATGGGCCGGGGAGACCCCTTGGCCGAGCCCGAGGCCCCTCCCCTGGCCTAACCTGACTCACTCACTCTCTCTCTCTCTCTCTCTCTCTCTCTCTCTCTCTCTCTCCTTGCAGAAGTACCACTCCTTGACCTCCAGGTAACAGGCTGGGAGGGGGCTCCAGAGTTCTTGAAGCAGCTGCCCACGCCCAGGGTGCTGCTGGGATGGGGAGGTCTGGGCCCAGCAGGAGGCCCCATCCCTGTCCCTGCAACCACCTAGAGCAGAAGTGAGCCGAGGGCACAGGCCTGGGGCGGGTGGCAGAGACTGCACAGTTGACACAAGCCAGTGACAGGGTCACACACCAGAACATTCCGTGAGTTCCCACAGCCCCATGGGTCCAGCTGCTGAAGGGAGGATGGGGAGATAGATGGTGGGGGATAAAAGGGTTGAGCCAGGTGGCAGGCCTGAGGGGCGGCTGGACCTGTGTCTCTGTCCCAGACACCCTAGTGGTTCCAGAACATTCCCCAACCTTGCTTGGGAGGATTTTGTTTTCTCCGTTTCCCTTCCGCCTTGGGATGGTCTGGCAAGCATCACTGGTTTAAAAGAGGAGTGGGAGCAGGCATTGGCCTCAGAGACATGAGGACTCTTCGGCACCACATTCCCCTGCCCCCCCACCAGCACTGCTGGGTGTGGCCCCGGGGAAACACCCCCCAAAGGGTGTGTGAGCTGAGTGCTAAGCCAAGAACCTAAGTGGCAGCATGGGGCTGGTGCCAGGGTCATGACAGAGGAAGCAATTCCCAGAGCCTGGAGGGTAATTTTGGAGCACCTCTAGGGAAAGGGAGGTAGGGACCACCCCAAGTCTGGGCCACAAGGCACGTTACTTTGTTTTGTTTTGTTTTTGGGCCACACCTGGTGATGCTCAGGGATTACTCCTGGCAGGGATCAAGGGAACCTATGGGATGCTGGGGGTCGAACCTGGGTTGGTTATGCACAAGGCAAGTGCCTTCTCCACCCCAGCCCCAATAAGACACATTTCTCACAAGCTCAGGGGCAAGGCGGCTGCCCTAGCTGCTGAGTGCTGGGGGAGCGGAGTGCAGGAGAAACCCTGTGTATCCTCCTGAGTCCCCGGTGGGAGGCGGGGAGGCAGGATCCCCGCAGCTCCCTCACATGGAACCATCACCACCCCCCCAGAGCAGAGCTCCTGCAGGCACGGCCCCTGGAAGGCACTTTCAGCCCGGTCTCCTTCCGACCAGGCCTCCACCAGGCCGACATAAAGCTGACGGTGTGGAAACGCCTCTTCCGCAAGGTGCTACCAGGTGAGCCCCCCCCCCCACATGGAGAGGGGACATGGGAGGTCATGGGGAGAGAGCAGGGGGGTGGTCCCTCCTCCCTCTGGACAGGGCAGGCATCTGCTTGGTTTCGGACCCCACCCAGCTACTACACTCAGGAGATACCTGGCTTACTCCTGACAGGACTGGGGGACCATCTGGGCTGCCTGGCATTTGAACTCGGGTTGGCCATGTGCCAGCCAAGCGTCTGAGCGTGCACCCTGGCTCTGGCCCCTGGAGTGGGCATTGAGGCGTGCTTGCACTTTTGGGGTGCTAGCAAAACTAGCAGTGAGCAGAGCTCAGTCGGTTGGCTTAGCTCTGCACAGATTCTGGACAGCAAAGAGCATCCGCCTTTGGTGCGGTTCCCCAAACCCTGCAGAGCCAAGCCCGTGTTCCCAGGCTGGAATCCCGAAACCCCCAGCCGAGCACTCTGTGCATGGGAGGGGGGTGGTCACCAGCAAGTCAGCGCCAGGCCTGTCTGTGGGAGCGTGGATGTCCTCCAGGGAGCTGTGCTGTGCTGGCCCCTCAGGCAGATCTGGGCGAAGGCAGATGGGGTCCTGGGGTCCGCTGCGGCCGGGGACTGCTGACTCCCCTCCTGCCCCAATCTTCTCCAGCCCCAGAGTCTCTCAAGCTGGACCCTGCGACCGCCCACCCCCTGCTGGAGCTGTCCAAGGGAAACACGGTGGTGCAATGCGGGCTGCTGGCGCAGCGGGGGGCCGGCCCGCCCGAGCGCTTTGACTACAGCACATGCGTCCTGGCCAGCCGGGGCTTCTCTTGCGGCCGGCACTACTGGGAGGTGGTGGTTGGCAGTAAGAGCCACTGGCGCCTGGGAGTCATCAAGGGCACGGCCAGCCGCAAGGGCAAGCTGTGCAAGTCCCCGGAGCAGGGCGTGTGGCTGCTGGGCCTAAAGGAGGGCCGGGGCTATGAGGCCTTCGGCTGCCCGCGGGTGCCCCTGCCCGTTGCTGGCCACCCACACCGCATTGGCATCTACCTGCACTACGAGCGTGGGGAACTCACCTTCTTCGACGCTGACCGGCCAGATGACCTGCGGCCACTCTACACCTTCCAGGCCGACTTCCAGGGCAAGCTCTACCCCATCCTGGACACCTGCTGGCACGAGCGGGGCAGCAACTCCCTGCCCCTGGTGCTGCCCCCGCCCAGCGGGCCCGGCCGCCTTACCCCCCCACCGCCCACCAAGGAGGTGGCCGCTGGCCCGTAGGACCTGGGGCGCGGGCCGCTGACCCCCGGGAGCAGACCCCTTGTCTCCTCTGCACGGGGAGGGTCTTGGAGATACTTCAGGAGACTGAGAAAAAGGCCAGAGACCTTTGTACCCACACCAGGGCCAGGCGCCACCACTGCCCTCACGTGGGGGCGGAGTGTCCCGTCCCCTTCACTGTGCGTCCGAAGGACAATAAACTTGACGCTGTTTCTCTCTTCCAAAGGCTGCCTACCTGTCCGGGTGTTATTGTACACAGAACAGTTTTGAGCTCAGGTCTTTAAAAAAGCCAGCTCGGGGGCTGGAGCAATAGCACAGCGGGGAGGGCATTGGCGTTGCACACGGTCAACCCAGGTTCGATTCCCATCATCCCATATGGTCCTCTGAGCACCGCCAGGGGGTAATTCCTGAGTGCAGAGCCAGGAGTAACCCCTGTGCGTCGCCAGGTGTGACCCAAAATGCCAAAAAAAAAAAAGTTAAAAAAAAAAAGCCATGTTTCACTAATAAAAAAAAAAAAAAAAAAAGCCAGGGGTTGGAGCAACAGCACAGGGGGTAAGGTGTTTGCCTTGCACGCGGCAGACCCAAGTTCAATTCCCAGCATCCCATATGGTCCCTTGAGCGCCGCCAGGAGTAATTTCTGAGTGCATGAGCCAGGAGTAACCCCTGTGCATCACCGGGTGTGACCCAAAAAGCAAAAAAAAAAAAAAGCTATAAATGGGCCTGTGCATGCACAGGGCTTGTATAGGTGAGTGAATCTGTGTGTGCATGTGATCCTGAGATCACATGCACCTGTGTGCGCTTGTGTGGATGTTTGTGTGTTAAAGGCATGTGCTGATCCATTCATGCTGGAGAATCCGTGTTGGGGGAAGTGTGGTGTCCTGGCATCCTTCCTCTGTGCGGCTTCGGGCACTGGGAAGAGCCAAGCCCACCATCCCCTCACTCAGGTGGATGGACAGGTGGGCGGGAGGCGCTGGTATATGGTGGGGCCAGTGATGACGGAGGCCTCACCACACAAGTCGTGCCCTGGGCTGCATCCTGCCTCAGACGAGGAATGAATAAAGCATTCTGGAGGGGGTCCTGTACTGATCTCAGCGCCCAGTGCCTCCTGTCGCCCACTGACCCGGACAGCAGGCCTGGGAGAGCAGAGGGCACCTGGCAGGGATCAGGGCTCCCTCCTCACCCATCCTCCCTGACCAGGGAGAGGTTGAGGGGCTCGCCCTGGTGGTGAAAGCAGGGATGGGGCAGGACTGTGGTCTTTCCTCTGTGGGGTCAGAGCAGCAGCTGACGCAAACGGAAGCTAAGCTTTGGTGAAGGGCCCTTAGAACTAGGACGCGCATCAAACAGGGCAGGAAGCACAACATCCCTCAGGAGGGGCTTCTCGGTGGGGCTGGTGAGCGTGGGGCGCAGGAGCCAGGGCTGAGATCTTTGTGTCTCCACCCCGCCCTCCTGGCTTGGTCTCAGAGCCACTGCGGCTCTAAGGGGCCTGCTGCATGGTCTCCTTTGCTGGGGATGGGAGGGGGGGTGCGGCTCTAGGGAAAGCATCAACCAGGCTCCCTTCCAAGTGCTGCTCACAAGCTCTGCCCCTCCACTCCCTTCCTAGAACCTTCTGAGCCTACATTTCCTGTTGCCTTCCTCTCACCTCCAAGTGGCTGCCCCAGCCTTGCCCCTGGAGATGCTTTCTCGCCCTCCCCGTGGCTCCACGCTTGGGAAGGGAGCCACGAACTCTCCATAGACCACCCTCAGAGCCCAGCCCTGGCCTGTGGGGGGCCCAGGAGGGCAGCCCCAGCCTCCCCCACCCAGGGGAGACTCCCAGAGGCCCAGAGTCAGAGAGGTGCCTGGGAGGGGGGGCCTGGAGACACAGGCCTTGGGGGGGGCGCACAACCTCCTTCCAGGCGTTCCTCTGGCAGCTGAGACCCCTGGAAGGAGCGAGGGAACCCTGGCAGGAGATCAGAGGCGCCCCTGGAGCCACACCTGCTGCTGGCGCCCCTCTTTTCTGAGAGGTTTGAGGGAGGGTGTGCCTCACCTGTCTTCTTGCTCCCTGGGGAGTGACTGGTGGGAGGGGGCATGCAAAGAGGCTCTGTGCAGCCGCCCCCTCCCCCAGACCCTGCGCTCCCCCCTTCCCCCCCTAGAATTCCCTGGGAGGTCTGACCCAGGCCAGCCCGGGCAGGAGGACAGGGCCATTCATCACCGTTATTTATGATTTCGTAGGTAACACGCGTGAGGAAACGTGGGCTGCGGTACCAAGCGCCACGAGAAAGCGGGTCCTGCTGGTGAGTGCTCCCCGGGGGTGGCATCTCCCCGTGGTCAGGCCAGGCTGTTCCTGGGACCCCCATGGACAGGCGCCCAGGGGTCCCTCCTGGGCTGGAAGGGGCTGGCTCCTGCTGTGAGAGCCCCAAAGGAGAGAAGAAGCTGTGGGGGTGGGCTGGGGGGGGGCAGGCTCCACTAGGACAGGCCCCCAGGCTGCCCGCCTGGGCTCCAGGGTGGCCCCGAGCACAGCTGGAGCTGTCTCAATATTGACCCGGGAGGAGATAACATCCAGCAGGCTGTGAAGAGGAGGGGGATGTCGCAGGGAAAGAGCCCGGCCCTCAGGGGGATCCCGCGAAATGGGCCTTTAATAGGGCTCTTCCAGCTCCGATTTCACGGGTAATTGGAAGCAGGTCCGGAGCAGAGCTGAGGAGCTGGTTCTAGTGGCCGGCTGGGGACAAGGGGCCGGGGGCTCTGCTTCCCCCTCCTCCCAGGTCCCACTGTGGCTTCACAGGGCTTCTGGACTTCCTGAGTTTTAACCCCTTCAGCGAAAGAAGGCAGACAAGTGAGAGAGGCTGGACTCTGCGTTTACTGGGAAGCCATCAGGACCTCGTGAGATATGCATGCGGCCCTCAGTCCTTCACCTATTCACAGTTCACCACCTATTCACAGGTATTTATTTGTATGTTGTTTGTGGGGAGTCACCCCTGGCTGTTCCTGGTCCTTGGCACGCTGGCCCTTTGAGTCACCTCCCTGCTCTTCACAGCAACATTCGGAGCAGGCAGCGACCTTGGGGATAAAGCTTGGATGAGGCCAGGGAGAGCACTGCAGGGAGGGCGCTGGCCTGGCCTGACGCTGACCTGGGTTCAATCCTAGCGTTCTGTAGAGCTCCCCAAGTACTCCTAGGAATAAGTCCTGAGTGCAGAGCCAGGAGTAACCCCTGTGCATTGCTGGGTAGGACCCAAAAAGCTAAAAAAAAAAAAAAGGCATCCTTGGTGCCTTCCCCAAGCAGGAGAGGTGGAATTCTTCTCTCTCATTTTAGTATGCTTTTTATTTCTTTTTGGGTCACACCCAGCGATGCATAGGGGTTACTCCTGGCTCATGCACTCCAGGAATTACCCCTGGCGGTGCTCAGGGGACCATATGGGATGCTGGGAATTGAACCTGGGTTGGCCACGTGCAAGGCAAATGCTCTACCCACTCCAGCCCCAACTTGTTTTGTTTTGTTTTGTTTTCCTGTGGCGTCATAAGCGGAACCCAGGGCCTTCCACATTCACGACTTCAGGTTCCTTACCCTGAAGTATGAATGGGACAGGGAAAGGGGAAACAGAATCAGGGAGTAGGAGGAGATGGGAAGCCTTTGCGGGGGAGAATCCGAGCAAAGGCACCTCACCAGGGTCCAGGCTGGGACTCTGCGACTGAGCACATCCTCTGCCCATGTGACTCCACCCCCGGAACTGCAGCCGCTTCAGCCAGAACTCCTGGACGGCAGCCTGGTGGCCCCTTAGCACAGCTTGGTCCCAAGCACCACCAGACATAGCCTCCGCAATTTTAAAAAAGTTAAAAAGAACCATTTAAAAAAAAAAGATTTAGCACTAGAGGGATAGTACAGCTGGTAGCAATACAAGGCTAGCACCCTACCTGGGCATGGAACCTGGGTCTCTGCAAGGAAACCTGCTCTCTGCATACAGAGCTATCCCTCCGCTGAGCTGCAGAGGGTCCGGCTCTCTCTCTCACTGCCAGCCTGTCCCCACCTGGCACAGCTTTCAGCCACATTGCTGGGGGTTGGTGGGGAGGGAGGGTAAGACGGCAGAGGCTGGATCCCCTTGGGAGGGCTGGATGCGACAGGGGCTGGAGAACAAGGGGCCAGCAGCAGGCTGGGAGTGCGGTGGTAGCCCTCCTCCCCATCCCCCAGGGGCCCCTGCTGTGTGCGAGTCAGGGCCTGGAGCCCTGGAGGCCTGGGCTGGGCAGTGGAGGGTTTTGGGAACCAAACCTGGCAAGAGAGAGAAGGCAGGATCGTGTTTCAGCCACCGCCTTGTGCTGAGGGACACACACACAATCCACGGGGGTCCCCAGGGAAGCTTTGCCTAACGCCACGGATGGCCGCTGTCTCCTTGAGCCAACCAGATGGGCTATGTCCTCCCTCGTGGCCTCCAGACCCACCTCCCTGCAGGCTCAGCAGCAGAAGTGAGGTGCCCCCTTTCTCCCGGTGCCGTCCTGCCTTCATAGCCAGGTTTGAACACAGTGGGGACACCCCCTAAGGGAGGGGGGACCCCTGGGGATGGGCCTGAATGGGGGCTAGTCCAACCTGGGCTGCAGCCTGACGGCTGAACAAAAGAGGCTCAGGAAAGGTCAGATCCAGAACTCCCTGGGCACCCCAACCTCCTTGCTCCCTGACCGGGATCTCCAAGGGACGCCCCAAGAAGTGGGATGGGGCCTTGTACTCTTTTTTTTTCCTGCTCTTTGGGTCACACTCAGGGGTTACTCCTGGTTCTGGACTCAGGAATTACTCCTGGAAGTGCTTGGGGGACATTATGGGATGCTGGGGATCGAACCTGGGTTGGCTGTGTGCAAGGCAAACACCCTATCCACTGTACTATCTCTCTGGGCTCAGGGCCGTGTACTCTTGAAGGACAGGAGAGCTCAGCCATGTGTCCAGCGCCCGTCTGAGAGAAAGCTGGTGAAGGATTGATGGAAGCTGTCCTAGCTGCTAGGTAAGCCGCCCGAAGGCCCTGGGAGAGTTTCCTGCTCTGGAGACTGTCGAAAAAATGCTTGTTTGGGGACTATCCCGGTCTTAGAAGGGACCCCAGGGGAGTTCCCACAAGGCACTCAGGACCCTGGGGACGAGATACTGAGCCACTCATATTGCCAATATCCTTAGTCAACCCTGTGCCCAGCACTGCAGGGTTCAGTGTGAGCACGTGGGTTAAAGGGTGCCAGTCCCCAAGAGGTGTGGACCTCACCCCATGGGGCTGTAACTCCTCTCTTCCATGCCTGGGGTGGAGACCCCTTCCATCGCCCCACCCCCAGTTGGTTGCCCAGCTTGCAAGGAACCGAGGAGTCCTCTACACACAGGCCCCTCCAGTTCTGGCCCTGGCTGGGGCCCCAGAAAGGAAACGGCTCAGGAGGATTGAGTGTCAATCCACAGACTAATCCGATCAGCACAAACAGTGCCGGACCACTCTGCTCCCTGCACTGGGGGCTGCTGCCTGGGCCCACAGCCCTCGGTGACTCCCGGCTGGCCGACCCAGGCTTGGCCTGGCTGTGAGACTCATCCCAGAGGCCTTAATCACGGTGGCGGCGGCGGCGGCGGAGGCAGCTCGGCGTGAACAACTGTCTGCATGTCCGGCTCCGTCCTGGGGCGTCCAGGAGGGGATGACCCCTTGTAGCTCTCCTCGAAGGCGGTGCAGGGGCGTGAAACTGGATCCCAACAACAGCCCGGTGGCCGCCGTCCAGGGCGACGCCTGGCTCCGCTCGCTGCCTGCTGCTCTCCGGGCCCACTCGCCCCGGCTTTCTCCCGCGGTGCCGCCGCCTCTGGGCACGGCTGCCAGGGCTGCCAACAGCTGAGCTCAAGAAAGCGGGAGCTGCCGGCCAGCTAGAGCAAACGTGGTGCCCGGACACTGAGGTCTCTTTGGCATTTCCTGTGTTGGCTTTGGCTGGTGAGGCCAGGCCAGTGGGCTGCCCTATTGACCCAAGTGGAGTCCGGCAGGCACGTCCTGGACTCTGGAGCCCAGTGACTCCACTGTCAGCCCCCCAGGGAATCCTGTTCCGGAAAAAAATATATAATAATAAAAGATCAGCCCTCCCCGCCCGCATTCCCACCGAGCTGCGCACCCTGGCCTTGTAGGGTGTTCCGACGGCAGTGGCCTGGCCAGCCCCTGCCCTGGCTCTACTCCACACCTGGCTCGCGTAGGATCCGTGGACTTGGCAGCTCTCTGCTAGGTCAGGCCTCCTGGGGGGGTGGGGGACGTGATGCCCTCTGGTGAGCAGGGGCTCCGGCTGCCATTTGTCCATGGCTGCTGTCCCCTAGCCCTAGGCCTGTTCTCTGCCCGGACCCCCAGGATTGCAGGCTCAAAGGCTTCAAGGGGCAGCGGCCCCTCAGGCCTGGTGGCGTCAGCACCACCTGCCCAGACTACACTGCTGGCTCGTTGTCTCAGCCCGTGTTTTCTTTGGCGGTGGGTCTCTGGGACAACGGATTGTCCCAAACAAGACGACATGGTGATACTTGTGTTCCCAGAGAGCTGAGTGGGGAAGACAATTGGGCTCTTTGTGCTAGGTGTGGCCCCAGCCCTCCTCCCCGATGCACCCACCCTCACTGGTCAGATCCCTGCGGGGGGCCAAGCACTCTCCTCCCTCAGCCTGGGGGCGGGGGGGAGTTTCTCCTCTGGGATCCAGTGAGAGAGTGAGGACACAGCTTCACCCCGCCCCCAGAAACCACCCATCTCTCTCCAGACCCTTTTTTCTCCCCAGACTTAAGGAGCAGTAGAGAAGCCAGAAGTGTGGACGGTTGGGACCAGCATTTCTCAAACATTTTCTTACCGTGGCCACTTCAGATCTTGATTTCCTCCCCCCTCCCCCCCACACACACCGGGGGTCCTCCATGTCCTACTAATCTCACGCCATGTCCCCTGTGAGACATTTACACAATTTTCACATGTGGCCCCTTGAAATACTCTGGGGCCTCGCAGACACGCATCAGCTCCGAGAGAGAGAGAGAGAGAGAGAGAGAGAGAGAGAGAGAGAGAGAGAAAGAGAGAGAGAGAGAGAGAGAGAACCTGGAGGAGGAACCTCGCTGCTCTCCGACCAGCTGTGTGCCCAGGGTGAGGTGCAGGTGGCCTTGGGGCTCTGCCCAGCTGCCAGGAATGGGAGTTCGGAGAGGAGCGGATGCGCCTTGGAAGCCCCTTTGGTGGCTGCTGTGCCCACAGAGCCCAAGATCTGTTCCTCCGTGTGGAATTGATGAGCGAACCTCAAGGGAATAGCAGGGAAGCCCAGCCCAGGCCGTAACTAGGGCTGAGGTCTAGGCGGGTGGGCAGGGGTTCCCGTGCATTGGCCCTCTAATCAGTTTGCTACCAAATCCTAGGTTTGTCCTCGCCCTCAGGCTGGCTCTGCCTTGTGGCTTTCAGGAACTTGCCACCTAAGTCTGGCAGGCAAGCTCCCCTGGGCTCTTGGGCACCCTGGGCCCCCGGACCCACCTTCCTTCAGGGAAGACAGGCCAAGCCCCACTTCCTACTTGCTCTTAGTGTGGTGAAGGGAGAAACGGCTCCGGTTCCCTACACTGCTCATGGCAGCAAGCATGGGATCATGTTCTGGAAAGTTCGGGGGGAAAGTTTACTAACACGTGCCCATTGCCTTGAGGAGCATGTCGGATAACTGGAAGTGCGTGATGTGAGGCAGAGAAGTCTGTGGCATGTTCTTAACACGAGACTTGGCCTCTGTGTCCAGGGGCAGGTGGCTGCAGAAGCTGATTCTGCAGTGCCCATTCACCCATATACCCAGGAATGAGGAATAAGCACTGAAAGTTGCTTTCAGGGGGAAAAAATGTGTGACATGAGAAGCCTGAGGGGCAATATTAGTTGTCTAACAGTGGGTAAAGGAAATCTTAATTATGTTAAATTTTTTTAAAAAAAAAGGTTTTGGAAAACCGTATGGATGATTCTCAAAAAATTAGAAATTGAGCTCCCATTTGACCCAGCAATACCACTCCTGGGAATATATCCCAG
>JAOXYA010000019.1:10436583-10446583 GCA_028565675.1 Sorex palustris
TACTGTGTCTGGCATATCGAATACTCTCGGTAGCTTGCCGGGCTCTCCGAGAGGGGCGGAGGAATCGAACCCGGGTCAGCCATGTTGGCTGTGTGTAAGGCAAACGCCCTACCGCTGTGCTATCGCTCCAGCCCCCAAAATTGCAAGGCTTCCCTGACCGGGAATCGAACCCGGGCTGCGGCGGTGAGAGCGCCGAATCCTAACCACTAGACCACCAGGGAGTGTGTAACAATGTGGAAAGGAGAAATAAGAATATTTTAAGGGAAAATCTGATTAGGTCTATAAAAGGCATTTAATGTTGAGATTAGACAAGAATCCATAAAATACATTGAAGAAAACTTAGGCAGACTCCTCCAGGAAATTATCTGCAGGGGAGTCCTCAGTGACTGGACCAGGGTGGCAAAGACAACGAAAACCAAAGGTAAATAAATGAGCACTACATCAAATTTAAAAACCACTAAAGAAACTCAAATTCTTATAAAAAGACACCCTACAGAACGGGAGGAAATATTTGCACACAACACATTAGATAAAGGGTTGATATCCAAGATATCAAAGGACACACAAAACACAACAACAAAATCCCACAACCCATCCACAAAGAGAAGAGGAGATGAAAACACCTCCCCAAAGTAGGCATGGTGAACAGTCATATGAAAAAGTGCTCATCGCCACTCATGATTAGGGAAATGCAAATCAAGACAACAATGAGATATTGATCATCTCATAACTGTGAGAATGGTGCAGATTAAAGTCTTAAAGCAGCCAGCTGTTGGCAGGGTTGTGGTGAGAAAGGAACCCTCATTCACTATTGATGGGAATATAGTCTGGCTCTGCCTTTCTTGAAAGCAATATGGAGTTCTACTTGAAAAATAAGAATAGAACTCTCCTATGACTCAGCAACATCACTTGCTGGCATCTCAAGCACAAACCATTTATTTAAAAGCATATGTGGATACCTCTATTCTCACTGCACTTAGTACAATAGCCATAATATTGAAACAATGCAAATGCCCAATTACCAATGAATGGATTAAGGAGTTGTGATATATATGTAAAATGGAATGGTATGCAGCTCTAAGAAAGAACAAAATCAAGCAATTTTGTAGCAACATGGAGCGATAACACAGTGGGTAAGGCGTTTGCCAACCCGAGTTCGATTTCTCTGCCCCTCTCGGAGAGCCCAGCAAGCTACTGAGAGTATCTCGCCCCCACGGCAAAGCCTGGCAAGCTACCCGTGAAGTATTCAATATGCCAAACACAGTAACAACAAGTCTCACGATGGAGATGTTACTGGGCCCGCTCCGCTCGAGCAAATCGATGATCAATGGGAGATCCGTGATCCGTGAACCATAATGCCCAAAAGAAGAGATAGAGACAGAGAGGGGCGAAGAGAGAGGAAGAGAGAAAAAGAGGGAGGGAGAGAGGCAGAGAAGAAAAGTACCTGTCATAAAGGTAGGCGAGAGGGAAAGTGGGACATTGGTGGTGGGAAATGGACACGGGTGGAGAGATGGGTGTTGGGACATTGTGTGACTGAAACTCAGTCCTGACCAGCTTGTAACTGTGTATCTCACTGTGATTCAGTTAAAAAAGAAAATGGTGCTGTTGACTGAGCGGAATATCCCTCAGCCCAGGGAAGGAGTAGACTCTGGTGTGGATTGCAACTTGAGCAAACCCGGAGGACATCGCATGGAGTGAGAGGCCGGAAGAGCCGGACAAAGCCTGTGATCGCTCTGCTCTGAAGTCATGGAGTAGTCGAGGCAGACACCAGAGGCTTGAGGAGGGTGTGATTCTGGGGGTGGTTTCAGCTGGAAGCAAGGCAGCCCTGGAGGTGGTGAGTTTTGCAAGAACGCCATGGACTTAACACCACTCAACCAGACCCTCAAACATGGCTCAATGGCCACTTTCATCTTATGTGTGTTTCACCACAATGCAAAGAAGAGGTCACAGGGAAATATGACATCAGAATGTTCGTAATGAGTACTTTTAAGAGAAGAGATTGTGGGTGTTCTTTATCCTATTCCATTTCCAACCTTTTCTCTCAAGTAAATTTTGGGTTTGGGAGATGGGTTTATTGACTGTTTTAAGGAAGCCTGCTCCAATGTCCCCAAGATGTGTGTGTGTTCGGAGGGGAGGGGGAAATGGGTGCAGGAAAGAGGCATGGTCCAGACGCAGTTGAAAATGAGGGTTATAGTTGCTGGAGCATAGCACAGTGGGGAGGGTGTTTGCTTTGCATGCAGCCGACCCAGGTTCGATTCCTGGCATCCCACAGGGTCCCCCAAGCACCACCAGGAGTAATTCCTGAGTGCAGAGCCAGGAGGATCCCTGAGCATCACTGGGTATGACCCAAAAAGCAAAAAAAAAAAAAGAAAAGCAAAAAAAAGAAAAGAAAGAAAGAGAATAAGGTGTATTTGGAACAGGAAGTCCCTCCTTCTGGAAGAGGGATGCTCCAGAGAAAACTGGGACCTCACAGCTCCCATGGAGTGGGTGACAGGCCACTGTCCCTGGCCTTGCCCTGGGGCCTCTCCCCATCAGTCCAGGCACTGCCCTGGTCCTAGCAGAAATGTGGACCTGGGCCTTTCTCAGTACCCAAGACGCCTTCCTGCCGCTGCTCCTCCCCGGCCCAGCTGCAAAAACAACAGCCGGGACCCAAAACCCTGTTATTGCAGCCTGAAGGGGCTCAGCGTGTCCCAGCAGGAGACAGTGAGGGGCAGGGGTGCGCTGAGGGGTGGGCGCTCTTGGCTGGATCCCCCTGGAAGAGGCGTGGAGGTGGGGGGTGGGGCTGAGGGCCAATGCTGCCCTTGCCAGTGGCCTCCCCAGCTCCCTGGGGTCCAAAGGAGTGGGGGTGGAGGAAGTCAAACCACTTGGGACCCCGCCGAGCCAAGCCGTGGGCAGGAGGCGGCACCACAGTGGCTCCCGTCCTGTCAGAGGACGGCTTTCCCACGGCTACAAAGGGGCCTTGGGCTCCCTGGAACCATCAGTGGGGTCTTCAGATTCTGGCTCATTGCTGTCTGTCCCCAGCACCCTCAGGTAGAACTGAGCATCCTAGCGGGACCCACTTTGCCAGGGCCAGCCAGGCAGCCCTCAGCACCAGCCCGCCCCCATGTCAGGATACGGACTCATGTGACAGGGCAGGGAGCCAAAGATCCTGAGGCCTCAGAGACTCTAGAAGCTGGCCTGGGTTTGACCCCTAAAGGTCATTCCTCCTCCCACTCTCTCCTGAAGGGTGTGGACATTATGGAATTGGGAGGCACTGCGGAAGTCTCTGGGTTAGAACTTCAGCTCTTCCTTCTAGCTGTGTGCTAGCCTGTCAGCCTCTCCTTACTCCATGATAAGATGAAGGCATGAATATCTACCTGCAAGAATCTTAGAAAGAAGGATGGTAGCACATGCCGGTGCAGAGTACTAGAGGATTCTTTGGTGCTTATGACATAAGCCCCAAGAAGTGAAAAGTGCTGAGATTGAAAAGAATGCTTTGATCTTAATGCTTGGATCAGTCACACAATTCTCCTTGCCCTCTACATTCAAAGACACACACACACACTCACACACATACACTAATATTCACACACACTCATACTCACACACTCACTCATACACACACACCCATACACACTCACACACATGCTCATACACACACACTCATACATGCACTCATATACACACTCATACACACACACTCACATAAGCGCATTCGCGCACACATACACCCCCCCACACACACACAAACACACACACGTCAGGAACCAGTTAGTCAAACAACTCTCTTGAAGTGAGACAATAACAGTCTGTTATTAAGGCCACTACTGGTCATAGGCATCAAACCAGGGCTAGAAACCAGGGCTAGAAACTATTCCCAGGGAGCCAGAACAATAGCACAGTCAATCTGGGTTCAATCCCCAGCATCCCATATGGTCCCCTGAACACCGCCAGGAGAAATTTCTGAGTGCAGAGCCAGGAGTAACCCCTGAGCATTGCCAAGTGTGCCCCCCCATCCCCCCCCCCAATAAGAATAAAAAGAAACTATTCCCAGAAAAGAGCTAGACGAAAGGCTGAGCCACACTCCTCCGGGAACCCCCAGGGACCTCCCCCTGCAAGGTAGTCCTTGTGTGCCTTTTAGTACCCCGGAGAGTGGGAGACAGATCTCCTGAGTGGACCGTACCAGCTGGCAAGGGCTGGGGCTGCTCTGAGATAATCTCAAGCAGTAACAATCACTGGTTCCTCCTTTGTTGTTGTTGTTTTTGGTCACACCCTGTGGCGCTCAGGATCATTCGTGAGGGTTCAGAGAGGATCATATGCAGTGCTGGGTATTGACCTGGGTTGACTGTGTGCGAGGCAAATGTCTAATTCTCCAACCCCACACTGATTTGTTCTTCTGAAGGAGGGGTCCTAGAAATAAAGGCTAGTGTGAGGGCCAGAGAGATACTGTAATGGGTAAGGCAGCTGCCTCGCCCATGGCTGACTCAGGTTTGATCTCAGTATGACATATGGTTCCCAAACCCCAGTAGGAATCTCTGAGTACCACTAGGCATAGCCCACCCCTCACCCCTGCAAAAAAAATGTGAGTGTTATTTTTCTCTGCATTTTCTGATCTCTGAAATGTCAATCACACTTATCAAATACTTTAGAATCACTTTTTATGGCCATGTAAGAAGTTCTCTCAAAAAATTTCACAGCTATCTAGACTGACTACTTTATTTTCACTTTTTTCCCCCCAGAAGTAAAGACATTTTATTAAAAGGGAGAGAAAAGAAAATGTGCTCAAGAGAGAACAGGCTTCTCCCAAGAGAGAAGAGAACCTGAAGCGGCCCAAGAAAGGAATTCACACCCCAAGTTGGGATGCGGACAATTCCAGAGTGGCAGACCCAGACCTCCACTTTGAAGAGCCGTAGTTACACAATGTCTCTACATCTTTGAGATCACCATTTATCAAATGTCACTGGTGTTATCATTTCTACTAACAGACAAGACCACCCAGCTTGCGAGGGGCAGAGATAAGATCTGAACTGACATCCATCTGACTGCTAAACCCAAGGTTTTAAACAGCTTAGTGCATGATTGTCTTAACTAAGAGGACAGCTGGCTCGAAGGCCTTGGTTTCCACTTTTTTTCCCCTGTGGAATCTCAGATTATTTGTTTTGAGTTTTTTGGCTGGTTTTGGTTTGGGGCTACACCCAGCAATGCTCAGGAGATGCTATTAGCTCCATGCTTAAGGGTCACTGCCTAAGCAACTCAAAGGGCCCTGTGGTGCTGGGGATTAAACCTGGGCCTTCCGCATGTGAAGAATGGATTAGCCCTGGGTGCTCCTTCCTTGCCTGGCTCACTTAGGGCATATCTGTCAATTGTGGAATAACTGATTTGTTGACCAGAACCAGCTCACTTCAAAGGGCTGTTTCGAGACCAAAAGAGGTAATATGAGCCTTTGAGATCCTCTTAGGTTCAAGAGACGATGTGTTTACTGAATCTTCTCCTAGTTAGAGGGACTGTTCTCCAAAATCAGTATTGGTGCTCGGTGTCAAGGAATTCAAATGTTTGTTACATCTGGAGAATGTTGATCTATGGAAAACAACTGTTAACACACCATCTTAATAATCTAATTGATTGATTTTTTTTTCTAATTCCATGCCCTAATACCACCAGCTGCCTCTGTCATTTGAATTTCCTTCTTCCAGATGTTCAAGGGCCAGGGGATCTGAAGAATAGAGTCAGATTGCATTGTGAAAAATAAATCCATATTCAGATCAAGATTAGCTTCTAGTCTGGCAGGATCAATGAAGTAATAATGACCTCCCTCCTTGGTCATGAGTAAGGTTGGGCCCCTTGGAGGACAAAAGAACAGCTTAGTCAGGGTTCTAGCAATCGAGAAGCCCAAGTGTGGGTGACTCTCCCGCTGGGGCATGGATAGATGGGAGGGCCTCTGGCAGCTCATGGCAGATCATCAGCCCCTCTGCTTTTGCTCTCTCTCTCGGGCTCGGTTCCCTCTGCTTCTGCTTCTCCTGCGGTGGTTGCCTGGCTTTCTCCTTCGGGTACACTTTCACCACAAGGAGAAACCCTGACCACTCATTGTCCCCAAGTTGACCTCCTTAGAACAGATGATCTAAAGGAGCGACACCTGTTTCCTTGTGGGACCCATGGAGCAACCCCCAGGGAAGGATTCAGTGGCTTTGCACAATCAATCCGTGTACAAGTGGGGTACTGACCAGACCTGAGCGGTGTGCCATTCTCGTGGCAGGCAGCCACTTGGGGCACCGAGAAGTCCTGGGGATTGACAGTTCCACCTGGATGACATGGGGTGAGGAGGGGTAGTTCCCAAAGGAAAGGGGGTACGGGACAGACAAAAACAACAGGTGTCCACTACAATAGCACTTGTTCTCAGGTTGCGTAGAGACATGACTTAGCCACCAAAACAATCAGGGGAGGATAAAAACAGTAGTGAATTCACATGCCCCAGTGTTGAGTCAAAGCCCTTCAGGAAAAGGAAGTGATCCGCTGGCCTAAAGGAGATTCTTTAGAACCAGAGGAAAAAGACACAAATATTTTGTCACCACTCCTCCCCCCCACCAGTTGATAATTATCATCATAATGACCTTATTTTCCAAATTTAGTTCAGAAACTATGACTTGATACCTATGCAGACAAACAGTCAAACTCTTTGAAACTGGGACACTCTGAGAAATCCTGAAAGACCTGGTCAACAGCATTAGACTCCTGGTTAAGAAGAAAAATCTGGGGTTGGGACGGCAGTTGGAAGGGCTAGTGCGAATATATCATACACTGGGTTTGCTCCACTGACAACACACGGTTCCCCGAGCACTGCCAGGAGTAATCCCTGAGAACCAAGCACTGAGCAGTGTCTTTGGACCACGACTTCTGAACTTGTCTTATTTATACATCGGACTAGGCACAGGATGGGTGGGGTCCAAAACCAAACAAACACAACTGTTAAAAGGGAGAAAAAGGGGGCTGAGTGATAGTACAGTACATCAGGTAGGGCACTTGGCCTACCAGCCAACCCAGGTTAGATTCTGTCACCCTATATGGTCCCTGAGCCTACCAGAGGTGATCCCTGAGCACAGATCTAAAAGTAAGCCCTAAACGCCACCAGGTATGGCCCAAACCCCCTAAGAAAAGGCAAAAAGAAAACAAATTTAATAAAGACTTGCTCTTCCTTCCTTCCTTCCTTCCTTCCTTCCTTCCTTCCTTCCTTCCTTCCTTCCTTCCCTCCCTCCCCCCTCCCTCCGTCTTTCTTTCTTTCTTTCTTTCTTTCTTTCTTTCTTTCTTTCTTTCTTTCTTGTTTTGGGGCCACACCTGGCAATGCTCTGGGGTTACTCCTGGCTCTGCCTCAGGAATAACCCCTGGGGTGCTCAGGGGACCATATGGGATGCCCGGGATGGCAAGTATCACACGCACAGTAAGTGTCCTACTCGCTATACTATTGCTCCAGCCCAGGAACAGAAAGTTTTTTTTTTTTTTTTTTTTTTTACTTTTTGGGTCATACCCAGTGATTCTCAGGGGTTACTTCTGGTTTCTGGTTTTGCACTCAGGAATTATTCTTGGGGTGCTCAGGGAACCAAATGGAATGCCGGGGATCAAACGAGCAAGGCAAGCGCCTTATCCACTCTACTATTTCTTCAGCTTCAGGATTTATCTTATAAGTAACTTTTTGGGGGTGGTTAAATGTGATGTATTTAAATGTTATGTAGAAACAGTGGAAAATACAGAACAGTGCACCAAAGGAAAGAAAAATCCCTTGTGTATTTGTTAGGATTGGGTGTGGTTGTGAGTGATAGAAACTCCAAGATAACCATTGTGACTTAAACAAGGCTTGACGTTTATTTTTCTGGCAGCCACATGAAGTTCAGAAGTCCAGCTGGAGTGGGCGCTCTGCTCCTCAGGGAACTCCGCATACGGCTCTCCGCCCCTACAGTGGGGTCCACATCCTCATCACCTAAGCTGGCAGTGTGGATGGGCAGCAAGAAAGAGAAGGACAAAGAGACCAAGAGCTGTGTGGACTCCGAGCAGCTGCAAGACCACGCTATCCCCTGCACCCCCATACCAGAACGCAGCCCTGGGCAGTGTCTCCCTGCTGGAGAGACAGGGCAGACTCCGCTGTGTGCCTGGCTGGCACTGCACTGCTGCGGCTGGAGAGAGACAGGAGGAAGGTGGGCACTCACCTTGTATGTGGCTGAGCCCAGGCTCTTCACCACATATGATCCCTCAGCACTGCCCCAAATCACCCCTGAGCATAGAGCCAGAAATAAGCCCTGGACAGTTTGGCCCTGTCAGGGGGTGACCCACACCAAGAAATAAAATAAAAATGCTATTACTATACTATGGAAGAAAGGCTTTGGAAGAAATCAGGGATTTCTGAAGTACTTAACAGACATAGTGAACACATACATACACTTAACACCAATGTCTGCACATGTGCACATGTGTATGCCTGTATAGGTGTGGTTGAAATGAATGTGTATACATGAACACTTAATTGTATGTATGTTATATATATCATTAAATATATGTGTACACATACATATATGGGCTGGAATGATAGCACAGCAGGTAGGGTGTTTGCCTTGCACGCGGCTGACCTGGATTCGATTCCTTCGTCCCTCTCAGAGAGCCTGGCAAGCTCCCCATGGCATATTTGGTATGCCAAACACAGCAACAACAGGTCTCACAATGGAGACGTTACTGGTGCCAGTTCGAGCAAATCGATGAACAACAGGAGGACAGTGCTACAGTGCTACATACATAGATGTGCACACAACTGTATTAGAATATTGTATATGTGTACATATTTTATTTATATTTTTATTTTTTTATTTTTGGGTCACACCCAGAGATGCACAGGGGTAATTCCTGGCTCTGCACTCAGGAATTACTCCTGGCGGTGCTCGGGGAACCATATGGGATGCTGGAAATCAAACCTGGGTCGGCCATGTGCAAGGCAAACGTCCTACCCGCTGTTCTATCACTCCACCCCCCACCCCGTGTACATATTTTATATACCATATATCCAAAGACTTATTGTTATATTTATATATATTCTTTGGTTTGGGGTTAATACCCCACAGTACTCAGGGGCTGTGCCTGGCTCTGTGTTCAGAAGTAATCCCTCATTATGCTCAGGGGACTAGATGTGGTTCAGGGGGATTTGAACCAGGAGCCTGGCTGCCACGAGTGCACACAAAGTAGGTGCTTGGCCTCAGCCCATAGCATACATTGGGTTTTCAATGAAATTGAGATCTCCAGGGATCCTGGGTCCTCTATGGTGTAGAGGTGAAGTATCTATATGTTTCTTAAGCACTAGATCTATCATTACCATAAATGTGGGGCTCAAACTGCAACAAGTAAACTTAAAAAGGTAATAGTCAAGTAATCAGGATGGTGGTGGGTAAGTGGTGTTGGATGGAGACACGGGGGGTGGGATGAGATTGGAGTTGTGAGCATAATGCCTAAAAATCTATTATAAACAACGATGAAAATCATGGTATCTAAGTAAAAGAAAAAAAAAAGAAAGATTTCAATAAGTGTACTTTTTTGTGCCCTACTTTTTGAAGAACTGCAAATTTTTCACAAAGTTGCCTTTGTTGCCTATTTTAGCACTGTAGCACTGTCCTCCCGTTGTTCATCGATTTGCTCGAGTGGACCCATTGTGAGACCTGTTGTTACTGTGTTTGGCATATCGAATACATCACAGGTAGCTTGCCAGGCTTTGCCGTGCGGGCGAGATGCTCTTGGTAGTCATTTAATATTTGTAGCTAGAGTAACATAATACAATGTTTTAAAATTTCCTTTCAATCTATGTTTTCAGTTTATAAATCCTGATTTACAAAATTTTTATTTCTGTGTTTTGAAAAAATTAAATTCATAGAAGGTTGACAAGGACACACACCAGAGTCATCATCCCCCTTTCCCCGAGCTCCTGCACCCACTGCTGGCGTGTTAAGCCAAAACCCAGGGCTGACCTCAGGAGACCCAACAGAGCTTCCTCAGC
>JAOXYA010000019.1:10457901-10472907 GCA_028565675.1 Sorex palustris
CGGCCCCCGCCCCTCTCGTGGCCTTGATTAGCTCTGGGCAGGCCCTGTTGCTCGCTCGCTTCCTCCCGCCTCCTCCTGGACCTCCCTCTTTGGTTCTTGTCGCCCTCCGTAGACTCCGTGGACGCAGCGATGAGAGCGATCAGCAGGAGTCTCTGCACAAACTCTTGACATCTGGTGGCCTGAGTGAGGATTTCAGCCTCCATTATGCCCAACTCCAGGCCAACATCATCGAGGCCGTTAACGAGCTGCTCGTGGAACTGGGTAAGAGTCGTGAGCCCAGGGGTGGACAGGACAAGGGCCAGGGAGGTGAGGGGAAAGAAGAGCCCGGAGGTGGGTCATCCTGGGAGAGAAGAGCAGCCCCCCTGGTTCTGGAGTTTTTGTCTGCCATCCGGCAGGACTCAGCTATCCCTCTCGAGGTCTCCGGACCGACCTGACCTCTGTAGAGTGCAGATCTGTTGGAACAGAGCCTCTAATAGAGAGGACCTTTTCTTTGCTTTTTCGTGGTGCTCCTTAGTGGTGCTCAGGGGTTGCTCCCTGCAGTGCTCAGGGGACCGTGCAGTGCCTGGGATCTGAGCCCGGGTCTCTTGTGAGCAAAGCATACACTCCAGCCTGTTGAGTTCTGTCCAGCCTCTGGACCATTCCTTGCCTGAATGAATTGTTTACAAAACCCACTGTAAGGAGCTGCTATGGTGGTGGTTTAGGGGTAAATTGATCAGTAGGGGACCTGCCTGAAGGAGGGCTGGCAAGAAGTTAGGAGATTAGAGATTCTGGAAGAGCAGGGTTTTAATAAAGTAGGCTAGTTCCCATTAAACCCATAAGCTCTGGGGACTGGAGCAATAGCATAGCAGGTAGGGCATTTGCCTTGCACGCGGCCGACTCGGGTTCGGTTCCCGGCATCCCATATGGTCCCCCGAGCACTGCCAGGAGTGATTCCTGAGTGCAAAGCCAGGAGTGACCCCTGAGCATCGCCGGATGTGACCCAAAAAGCAAATAAATAAATAAATAAATAAATAAACCCATAAGCTCTGTCCTAGGTACCTGAGTGTGCAGTCTGGGTGAGGCGCACACATACCTCTCCGTGCTCGATCCCAGCTGTCTCAGGGAAGCAGGGCCATTTCATCATTACTTTATAAAACTGACTGTCCTTCATTGCAGAAGGGACCATGGAGAACATTGCAGCCCAGGCTCTGGAGCACATCCACTCCAACGAGGTGATCATGACCATCGGCTTCTCCCGAACGGTGGAGGCCTTTCTCAAAGAGGCTGCTCGTAAAAGGAAGTTCCATGTCATTGTGGCGGAGTGTGCCCCTTTCTGCCAGGTAGGGTAAGACGAGTGAAAAATGAGGGTCTCTGAGTGTCTGTGGAATTAATAAACCAACGTTGTGAAGAGAAAAATGGGGGGCAGGGGGGATTTTCAAATTGTTAATGCTATAGACATTCTTAAATGTTAGTTTAAGAAAATTAGGTGAGCTGCTGGGTCCAAGAGAAGATAATTATTCTTTTGGGAATCAAAGGAAGGAAAGCTACCTTAGGTGTGACTGATGCTTGGGCTCATCTCACTAATCCCTGGGTAAATAATAGGTCTCTGAGAAAGGAATTAGGTAAAGATGCGGGATGTTGTAAAATTAGGAGCAGCTACTGTCTTGTCATCCGCATCCAACTCTTTGAGCAAGTAGTAGTTCCAGTTCTGTGGCTGCTCCAGCACTGTGTGGAGTGTTAAACATTTATTAGGTTACCTGCGGCTTGTCTAAGGAGACTTCAGTATGGAGGGAGAGAAATGAGTCGTCTGTTGGAAATTGTGTGATGGATTTGCCTGTTATCACTGGATGGCATTGAGAATTCTTTTTTTTTTTTTTTTTTTTTTTTTGCTTTTTTTGGGTCACACCTGGCGATGCACAGGGGCTACTTCTGGCTCTTGACTCAGGAGTTACTTCTGGCGGTGCTCGGGGGACCATATGGGATGCTGGGAATTGAACCCGGGTCGACCGCGTACAAAGCAGACGCCCTACCTGCTGTGCTATCTCTCTAGTCCCAGCATTGAGAATTCTTATCCTACCTCTTCTTCCCTGTATCAGTCTCTCTCTCATGTTGCAGGGTCATGAAATGGCGGTTAACCTGTCCAAAGA
This sequence comes from Sorex palustris, assembly GCA_028565675.1. Taxonomy (NCBI): domain Eukaryota; kingdom Metazoa; phylum Chordata; class Mammalia; order Eulipotyphla; family Soricidae; genus Sorex; species Sorex palustris. Next base: position 10,460,028 of record JAOXYA010000019.1, read on the forward strand.
AGGTATCGAGACAACCGTCATGACGGATGCCGCCATTTTTGCTGTTATGTCAAGAGTCAACAAGGTGAATGTTTTTGGAGGTAGAAAAAGCTGAATTTGTGAAGGTTAAACTTCAACATACTGATCCCCACTGGCCCCCTCTAATATCCACAAGGGGAAAAAAAATTCTACCACTTCAGTTTTTATTGAATGTCTTTTCCCTTGGTCCATATCATTACTCCTCACTTGGAGTATACTCTTTATGTGGAAAGAATGGAAAGAATGGAGTAGTTCTAAGCTAAGTGGGTCAGCTGCCTGGTGACAGTGGTAGATGATGAATGAGGAAGGCTCCCAGCCTCTCAAGAGGTCTAGAGTATAAGTGTACAGAAGAGACAGAGTTAAGGGGGCTGGAGCAATAGTACAGGGGATGAGGCTTCTGCACACAGCTGACCAGGTTTGATACGTGACATCCCATATGGTCCCCCAAGCACTGCTGGGAGTAACTCCTGAGTATATAACCAGGAGTATATACTGAGCCACACCCACCCCTGGGCATTGCCGGGTGTGGCTCCAAACAAAAATGAGCTAAGGGTAGTGGGTCTTAAGGCTTCCTACCCCAAGGGATGTTCAGTTTTTCCCTGGGAAGCCCCTCTTATGCTGGAACCTGAGCCAAGGATCCCTTTCCCTCTAATGGTGAGTGATCCCTCAGTGCTAAGCCTTCAGCCTGAGCATTCAGGTGGCCTGTTTCAACCTCCACCCCCAGGGTGGCTCATGTGTTTCTTCCTGTCCCAAAGGTGATCATTGGCACAAAGACCATCCTCGCCAACGGTGCCTTGAGAGCTGTGACAGGAACTCATACTCTCGCACTGGCTGCAAAACACCACTCCACGCCCCTCATCGTCTGTGCGCCCATGTTCAAGCTTTCCCCACAGGTATGTTGTCTCCGGCTCCTGGCCATGAGAGAAGGCAACCCAGGTGTGGGCTTGAACTCTGGGCTGTTAGGTGGCTCACTCTGGAGGTCATGTGTATCTTTACTCGGAGTGTATCTTTATTGATGTGTATCTTTACCCGGAGTCGACTGGTGGATTAAACCCAGCAGAGGTATATTAAGCCTCCGAAGTCTAAATCCAGGGAAAAACATTTGATAGCTATAAACTCTCACTTTCAGGAACTCAGAATTGGAAGGTCAGGACAGTACTTAGTGGGAAAAGTTCCCATTTTCCTTTGCCACGGGTCAGCCTCCTTGTCCTGACCTTTTCTAAAAATGCCAAGCCAGTTGGAACTGGGACTGTAGTATTGGTTTTGTCATAGATCCAGGGAGGGTATTCTGTAGCCTGAATAAAAGCAGTTACTAAGAGAGAAGAGCTATTTCATCAGTGATAGAAACTATTTGTTTTGAAAATACCAAACTATTTATAGGTCTCTGTTGTAAAATTTTTTGGTTTTGTTTTGTTTTGTTTTGTTTTGTTATGGATTGGGGGAGGTTTGGGGCCATGTTCAGCATGGTCCAGCAGTGCTTGGGCTGTTGCTGGCTCTGAGTTCAGGGATCCCCTTAAAATACACATTTTTAAGTGGTTCATTATGCTTGGAGTTTCACCTCAAAAATACAGGTGAGCCAAGGATCCCTTTCCCTCTAATGGTGAGTGATCCCTCAGTGCTAAGCCTCTCATCTCTTCGACAGGGTTAAGGCACTTACCTTGTATGTTGCCAACTCCAGTTATATCCCTGACATCACCACAAAATATGTATTTTTTAAGTGGTTCACTGTGCCTTGAGTTTCACCTCAGTTAAAAAATACAGGATTGGGGCTGGAGTGACAGCACAGTGGGTAGGGCATTTGCCTTGCACGTGGCCGATCTGGGTTTGATTCTCAGCATCCCATAGGGTCCCCTGAGCACTGCCAGGGGTAATTCCTGAGTGCAGAGTCAGGTGTGACCCCTGTGCATCGCCGGGTGTGACCCAAAAAGAAAAAAGCAACAAAAACAAACAGACAAAAAGAACAGAGTTGAAGATTTATTACAGGGGTTAAGGCACTTGCCTTGCACACAGCTGCCCGGGGTTCAGTCCCCAGCATCCTGTATGGCCCCAAACTTATCAGAAATTATTCCTGAGTGCAGAGCCAGAGTAACCCCTGAGTACTGCTGGGTGTGGTCTAAAAACAAAACCAAAAATGTTTATTTTGGGGCTAGAACAATAATACAACTGGTGGGCATATACCTTGTATGTAGCCAACCCAAGTTTGATTCATGGCATCTTATATGGTCCCCAAGCACTGCCAGGAGTGATTCCTGAGTGCAGAGCCGGGAGTAACCCATGAGCGTTGTTTGTTGTGACCCGATCCCTTCCTCCCCAAAAAAGTATATTTTAGGGGCCAGAGAGAGAGTACAGATGATAGGGTGCTTGCCTTGTATGTAGCTGACCTTGGATCTATTCCTAGCGCCCCATCTGGTCCCCTGAGACTACCCTGAGCATGGAGCCAGGAGTAATTTCTGAGCACCGACGGGTGTGACTCAAACAGAACAACCCAGAGTGATTCTGGTGGCATTAGTGTGCTCATAGCACTGTCCACCACCACCGCGGTCTCAGTATGTCTCTGTCATCCCAGAAAGCAGGTGCTCAGGAAATGATCACTTGCTGCTTTTACTTAGCATAAAGTTTCCCCAGTTAGCCCGCGTTTAGTGGCACTCTGTCCTCCTTCAGCCGAGAAGCATGCCTGCTGTGCTCACAGGGCTCAGGTGGTGTTTTTCTTTTGTAATTGAGCAATAACCCAGCGTATGGGTAGACCCCAGTATATTGGTTGCGGGTGTTGGGATTGTTTCCACCTTTTGACTTTTATGAGTAATAACTGCTGCTTCTTTTGTCTATCAGCTTCTCCATGATCATGTTTCTTTCTATTGCTCTTGAGCATAAAACTGGAAGTAGAATTATGTGGTCTAATTCCTGTTCTCTCCTCCAGTTTCCCAACGAAGAAGATTCGTTCCACAAGTTTGTGGCTCCCGAGGAAGTCCTGCCTTTCACAGAAGGTACAGATGTCGGCACGAACGTACCTGCAGCTTGGTCCTTTGGTTTGGGGGCGACACCCAGCAGTCCTCGGGGATCACTCCTGGAGGTGCTCTGGGGAGGGCCATATGGGATGCCGGCCATCTAACCTGGGTTAGCTGTGGGCAAGGCTAACGCCCTACCCACTCTGCTATCTCCCTGGCTCCTGTTCTTTTGGTTTGACCTTGGCATTGGTGGGATTCAGTGCCGTCAGGTTAGGCTCAACATCCTTCTGTGGGGACTGTTCCCTGCAGCACCGTGGAGGCACGGGGGTTGATACTCATGTTCGTTTTGTTCCAAGTCTCCCATTCGAACGGGTCGGGTCTCCCAGCGTAGATGGGATTTGGCTTTGCTTGCTGGAGATTCAGGCTGGAGCCCCATGGGGGAAACGTGCTTGTTTCAGGTGACATCGCTCCCACCAACGGGAGTAGGCCCAGAAGCGTTCCTCCGTAGAAAACCCACCTATTGCCCGAATACCTTGGCTTGTTGGAGTCCTCTTCTCTGGCTTCCGAGGCCACTGTGTGCAGTGAGCCTGTTGCCTTGACCTCGAACACCCTTGGGGAGTCCAGCATGGATCCAAGGATGCCCATTCTTTCTGGTCATTTATTCAGTCATCGATTCAAGACGCATTTACACTATTGCACCCTGGGTATCCAGGCTGCAGGCTCAAGAGATAATGCTCTAGGGATAGAGCACTCAGTGGTGAACGTGCAAAGGCCTTGCTCCCCCCACAGCTGACCTTTCACTGCAGGAGACAGGGGAAGGCCAGGGTGTTTGAGGAAGAAAAATACAGATGCTCTGATAGAAAGGGGCAGGGATTTTAAGCAATGTTTCCCAGGAGAGTGTTCCTACCTCCATGCCCGGGGACGCCGGCACTATGTAGGGGGATGATGGTCATCTCGGGTGCATTGGGAGACACTTTCTCTATTACATAAAGAAGTTAGAGTTTCAGGGAACGTTCTGAATGTTGGGGTTTTGTTGGAGGCAGCTGTTGGTGGTGGTGGTTTTGTTTGATTTTTTTTTTGTTTTTGCGGGGCGGGGACTGGGGGCTATTTTCTGAAAAGTTAAGTGGTAGGAGCTAGTGAGAAGTGCAGCAGGTAAGGCACTTGCCTTATGGGCGACCCAGGTTCAATCCCTGGTCCTTGAGCCCCACCAGGAGTAAGTCCTGAGTACTGCCAGGTATGGCCCCAAACCCCAGAAAATTAAACAGAGAAGTGGGTGGTAGCCCAGGTAAGTCTGGGAATTTATTATTGTTTCATTTTTGGGTTTGAGGACAATACCTGGTAATGTGTGAGGCTACTCCCAGCTGGTTTTTCTGGTGTCTCTCCAAGTGGTGTTTGGGGGATCATATGACACCAGGGATCAAACCTAGGCCTCCCACATACAAAGCTCGTGTGCCAACCCCTTGGGCCATCTCCCTGGCCTGCAGTAACCTCTGGTGTGAAGGAAGCAGTTCAGCTGTGTCTTGAGCGAATAGAGCTGCTGGGCGGGAATGTGGGGAGTGTGTTTCCCAGCTGTCTGGGCCAGGGGCTGAACTAGGGATCAGCTTCCCCTTCTGGCCAGAGAGTAAGGAGCAAGGAGGGGAGGGCCCAGGTTCAGGCTAATGTAGTAGCTGTCGTAGGCAGGGGCCCAGCCTGGAAGGCTACATTCCTTGGGCCAATTGCATTTTAAGGCTGAGATGAGGCCTCTTGGTGGGTGGGTGGGGGGAAGGTCTGCAGGGAGGACACTTGCACTGTGCTTCTTCTGGCCTGCACTTGGCTGTACTTGCCTTGGGCCAGGATGGGGGTGGGGGTGGGGAGGCAGCATGCCTCATCGCTCCTGAGTGCTGGGAGCAGCCTCCTCAGCTCTCTGTGTGGTTGCCTTTCAGGGGACATCCTGGAGAAAGTCAGCGTTCACTGCCCCGTGTTTGACTACGTGCCCCCAGAGCTCATCACCCTGTTCATCTCCAACATCGGGGGGAACGCTCCCTCCTACATCTACCGCCTGATGAGTGAGCTCTACCACCCGGATGACCATGTCCTCTGACCGCTGCATGGCCCCACCTCAGCCGAGGGGTTCCTGCGCTGCCGCTGCCCACACACAGCTCCCCGGGACTGAGGGGCACGAACTGCAGTTGACCTAACGAAAGCCGATGCTGTTTCCTGCCGTCTGGAGTCAGCCCATAAAAAGGGACACACATTCAGGACTGTTTGTGGCCTTTCAGGTTGGATGGCGCAGCAGGGCTTGACCTATTGATTCTGGAGCCTTTTGGTGACCCCGGGCCATGGTGCAGGAACTTAAACTTTATGGCTCAGTGGTGTGTAAAACATAACACCGAATACCTTGCCAGAGCACAGGGGTTTTTGCTCAGAAATGGCCGCCACACTTTTTCTCTAGGTCGTGCCAATAAAAGCTGCTCAAAAGTTCCGGCGTGGGTTTATTTATTGTTCTGCTCTGATGGAATTGCCCGAAACAGCAGCAGCGGGCCTCTTTGTGTGTTTTCATAGAGGGCTGTAATTAGAGGTTACAGTTTAAAACAGAGAAATGCAAGTATTTACAGTTCCCTTTATAATTCACTGGAAATGATCCCAAACAACTTGTTAGCAGTCTTAAGACAGTGGTTCCAAAAACTCTCTCATCATCAGAATCATCTGGGAAGTTTAAAAAACCATATGTACTCTTAAGGTGGCTCCGTTGCACAACGGGAGTACACTCTGGACTTCTAAAATATATATACAGTCTTTGGCCCGTTTCCAGACCTCATGCATCTGATGGGGGGGGGGGGTGGACACCTGGGCATCCTGTGCTCCCTTTCCTGCACTCATAGCTGGGGTCAAAAATTGGAATGTGTCTGAGGGCAATTTGAAACTCAGGCTTGTGATCACCATCCAGGCAGACAGAGGAAAGAAAGTGGGAGCCGTGGGGAGGTCACAGCCTGTGGGTGTGGCTGCAGGAGAAGGGCTGAGTGCTCAGCTGACTCGGGGACGTTGCAGCAACGGTGGGTCCAGAAGGTTGGCAGGAGCCGCGGCGGAACTGGCTCTCGGGCTCACCCACGATCTGATTCGAATTTGTTACTAGTACTTCAGAATCTGGAGATTGTACATTAAACAAATTCAGATTGCTTGTTTTTCCTTGAAACCTCAGGAGCTCTGTAATTCCGGGTCCACATTTCCAAATGGCAGCAGCTGGCAGGCGCCGGGTAGCTGATTCCATGAGTCTCTAGCTGGACGGACTTCCTGTTTTCTGCAGTTCCGACCAGGTCCACTGAACTCTTTGTTTGTTAACCGCTGGAGAAGCCCTGGAGACATGGGACTTGTGACCCCTACCTTGAGCGTGGGCTGGGTTGGTGAGGGAGCTGTTGCATACAGTGGACCACAAACATGCGGCGGTGTGCATGGTGTCACTAGCACACAATTCTGTGTGTTTCCATACTGGTTCTGCTGTCTTAGTGATTGCAGCCTTCACAGGTGCTCAGGGAGCCTGTGGGAACACCATATCCCCAGCAGAGGTTCAAGGCAAGTGGGGTGCCGGGGGAGCCCCCAGCCTTCACAGAGGCCAACCTTTCTTCTGTGGGAGTAGCTAGGGTGGCTGAAGGGCTCTAGGAAACTGCATATTTACCAAGCACATCTTACCAAGTGGGATTGTTCTGGCCCTTTGTCTAGCCATGCTTTGGCCAACATTGGCCACAGGGCAGCTGTAAGGAAAAGGTCTATCCACCGCTGCCTGTGGTATGCACAGATCTTTCACAGAATAAAAGCCCCGTTCGAGAGGGTAATTCCGAAAGAGTGACCTAAAAAGCCCAGAAGACTCAGTGTGTCGATACAGCTAGGATCCCACTTGGTCAGGTGACGTGACTCACAGCCGCCAACCAGGAGTATTTATTCTCCTCTGACGGCTGCACCGCCAACAGCAGTGCCCACTCGTGTACAATTCTGTGATCTGGACTCGGTCACTGTGAGTCAAGACACATGGATCCGTTTCTGGCTCTAGAGATGCTTTATGAGACTTGTCCTTTGAGCATCAGAGGCTCCCTGTCTAAAATTAGCTCCGAAGCCTTCCCAGGCATAACTGAGACGGATGAAGGTTACAAGGGCAGAAGCTCTGTCCCTGTGTGCCTGGTCCTCTTACGAGCCTTAAATAGAGGAATGGCACGTAGCAGATTCTTGAGACTCGCTAGATCCCAGTAAGTCAGTCTCATAAAACTATTTTTTGTTAGTTTCTGGGCCACACCTGGGGGTGCTCATGGTTTACTTTTTTTGGCTCTGTACTCAGGGATCACTTCTGGCAGTGCTCAGGGGACCCTATAGGATGTAGGGTGTTAAACTGGGGTCAGCCATATGCAAGGTAAGTCCCCTATCTGCGGTACTACCACTCTGGCCCCCACAAAGCTATTTATGTCTCTCTCCCACATCTTCCTGTCTCTTGAAAGGGAGAGCTGGATCTGAACAGGGAGAAACTGAGGCATTCCACCATGACTTAACTACCTAATCAGCTGGTGCCCTCGCAGAATCCAGAAGTTCCAAAAACCAAACTTCCGCCGCCAGGAGAGAGTTCATGGATGAAAGGATTCTATGGATGTGAAAAGTTTCCTGCATATGCTCAAGAAACCAGTCGGAGAACTTACTCCACAGCCTGTGAAGATACTTTCCCACGGTTTCTATCTTCCAGTTTGGGCGGAGGGCAGGAAAGGCACAATTCTTGGAACTCGAATAAGGAACAGAAATTCCTGATTTAGCCCCAGAAGAGAAATCTCTGAAAAATACTCAACCAAGAAAAACAAGTGTAAAGTGATACCTTGAAGAGTGAAGGCTGGTGGTACCCATAGGACCCTGAGTTTCACAGATGTGTTCCAAGACCTTTTCTCAGAGCAGTGGGTGGTATCAGGCTGGGCTGAGGAGCCCGCCAGCCGCTCAACTCTGTTGCTGAACTCTAGGACTCCAGTACACAGGCAGGCAGTGCCTTATGGGGCCAGGTGGGGCTTTAATCAGCGTAAAGGGGAGCACAGCCCACCTGTCCTTGTAAAAGCCCCTGCAGACATGCACTTTGTGGTCACAAGAAATTGTTTCGAAATGTGGTGTTTAGGAGTGTTTTCTCTCTGGCTGGCTCTGAATTTTGCTTTCATTCACTGCAGCTGTCTCAGGGGATGGTGCAGTGGTTATGCAATTCCTGCTAAGGAAGAGCCAAAGTCACCTCTGGCCCTCCTGATGTTCACACCATGGAGGGCAGAATTCTGAGTCTCACTGCACCTGAAATGGTGACGGCTTGCTCTCGTTTTCAGTCCCAAGTTAGAGTGTTTTCTCAGCATGTTCAGAATTAGGACCAGTCCAGAGAAGAAGCTAAAGGCAGTAACTTAAAAATTTAGTGTGGGGGCTGGGGTGACAGCACAGTGGGTAGGGCTTTTTCCTTGCACGTGGTTAACCCGGGTTTGATTCCCAGCATCCCATATGATCTCCTGAGCACCACCAGGAGTAATTCTTGAGTGCAGAACCAGAAGTAACTCCTGTGCATCGCCAGGTGTGACCCAAAAAGGAAAAAAATTCAATGTGGGGGCTAGAGCGATAATATAGTGGGTTGGGCACTGGCCTTGCACATGGACAATCCGGGTTCAATCCCCGGCACCCCATATGGTCCCACCACGAGTGATCCCTGAATGCAAAGCTGGGAGTAAGCCCTGAGCAATGCCAGGTGTGCACCCCGCCCCTCCCCCCCAGCCCTGAGCAATGCCGGGTATGTCCCACTCCCACCCCTCCAAATTTGATAGATTCCTGAAACTCATTTATCCATGAGTGTGCAGGAGGACCTCTTTTATTAGCAGCATTTGCCTCGTATGTGTAAAGCCCTGGGTTCGGTTCCCAGCACCGCCCGCACCCCAATAGTGATGAAATACCTTGAATAATGAATGAGGAGCTAATAGCAATAGCTCCGGCCAGCCCATCTTTTGTGTGGGTGTGGGCATGAGCATCAGCAGTTTTCTTTGCTTTTGAAGTAAACAAGAGCAAGTTGTAAGGGTAAACTCAGGCCAACGCGAGCTGCTTCCGACTGCTGCGTGAATCACGCTGGCTGGCGCGCTGGACTTCAGACGCAAGTCACTCGGTTCCCTCGAACTGTCATCAGGGTGTCTGAACCTTTGCAGGTGTTTCTGGGGAACACTGAGTTCCCCATGACTGGAGTAAAAATGATCTAAGGGTTTGAAAACTGTAAGCCACAGGATTAACCTCATTTTCTTTATATTCCCCATAACCTCTTTGATTCTTTTTTTTGGGGGGGGGGTCAGGTGGGGGGAGGAGGTGGAGCCACACGCAGCGATGCTCAAGGGTTATTCCTGGTTCTGCACTCGAGGATCACTCCTGGCAGTGCTCAGGGGACCACATGGGAGACCGGGAACTACACCTGGGTTGGCACATGCCAGGCAAGCACCTTGCCCATGTATCTCGCTCAGGTCCCCTCCCCCACAACTGCTGATGCAATAAGCGCTGACTGGGGAGGGCTGGCAGGAAGGGCGGGCTTATTGGGTGCAGACTCCCTAGGTTTTGGCTTTCCAGACTTCCTTCATTCCCTTTCCTCTGAGCTCACCTCTGCCATCTCACTCTGGATGGGAAAGCTGGAGGGGCTGTGTGCTCAGCAGTGGCCGCCATATCAGGCAGCTGTTGGCCTGCTATTGCAGAGAGTTTGATGGAATAGAGTGGCGCCTCCTACCCATCACTGCCTCCTGGCTGGAGCGCCTGTTGGGCCCAGTGCCTGCTCTCGAGGGGCCTCTGCTCGTCTGTTCTCATTCGCCTGGGGTCCTCAGCCCTCCATATAGCACTACAACTTGGCCCTGCTCTGCCTGGTTTAGTTCTTAGCTGTGTCATCCTCTTCCAGGCCCAGTGCCAGCTGGGAGTCTGACCCTTCGCCTGGCTCTGATCTCTGATGGCTGGAACCTTGTCATCCTCCGGTGCTTATGGCATTGCAGAGTCCAGTCAGGTTTGGGACTTTGCCCAGGCTCCTACCCAGTCTCTCCCTTCCTTCTCACCTCTACCTTAAGCTTTTCTGACACTGGCTCCTAGTGCCAGCCGTAGTCTTCATTCTGACCACAGGACCACCTCTCGTCTCAGGAGCTAAGTCATGGCTGTCACACAAGGGCCCGAGTCTGGAGTAAATGACCGTATTGCCATCAGTCTGCCTCTTTTCCTGACCAAAGCTAAGCATCTGGAAAGCAGTCAGCCGTAGGTGCGCTTCTTGCCCTGTGAAATTCTGATGTTACCAAAAAGAGAACCCTCTAGAATGGTATCATTTCATAGACTCAGAAGTTAACAAAGCCTTTTACCACCAGAACCCAATAAAGTTCAGCCCCTAAGTCTATAAAGTATTAAGTTCCATATTAATGAATTATGAAGACCGGCATCGGGGGAGTGGAGGGGATGGACAGTGAGCAATGTTTAGGGTAATGGGCGGCATCACTGAGCCTCAACAGTCTTTTCATGGAAAAGAGGAGTTCCTGCTTCCTCAGAAGACTCTAGGAATCAGCAACAGTGAGGTTGGTCAGCGAGCATGTGGTCACATGCAGCTGCAGTGACCACAGCCCTCTTTTCATGACAGCACCACCAAAGGTCTCTCAGCACTGCCAAGAACAGCCCCTGAGCATGATAAGGTGTGGCCCAACTCAACCTCCTTCCCCCCAAAGAATCAGGAATAATATATACAAGGTACTAAGTATAATGTTAAGCACTCAGCAAATGGTCACTATTACTGGTTTTTGGATTTTGGATTTTTTTTTATGAGTATCAGTATTTAAGATTTTTGGTTTTTTATTTCTCTCTCTCTTTTTTTTTTCTCTTTTGAGTCACACCTGGTATTTAAGATTTTTGATACCCAGGATCAAAACCTACACTGATGTCCTAAGGGGTCACTGCTGCCATTGCTGGGGCCAAAAAAACTTGGCACTAATTTAACTTTACACATAATAGTTGTGTGATCCTAGACAAACCACTCTGAAATTTATTTAGCCCCAGTTTCTCCCTTTGTAAATATGGTGTGACTACTACCACTTTGTCTTACAAGTTGCTAAGAAATTCAAGTAATGTATGTAAAAATTTGTAACCTTGAAGCAATATACAGGGGCTGGAGCAATAACACAGTGGGTAGGGCATGGCATTTGCCTTGCATGCAGCTGACCCGGGTTTGATTCCCAGCATCCCATATGGTCTGAGCACTGCCAGGAGTAATTCCTGAGTGCAGAGCCAGGAGTAACCCCTGTGAACCACCCGGTGTGACCATCCCCCCCAAAAAAAGCAATATACAGGAGATGTTAATGATTATTATGTATCAGAAAATTAAATATGTTTTTGCACAGTGGCACCAAGTTAAAACAAATCAACACTACCTGGGTGGCATGTGCGAAATGCTCTCCCCACCCCCCTTTTCTGGGTCACATCCAGTGATGCTCAGGGGTTACTCCTGGCTTTGCACTCAGGAATTATTCTTGGTGGTACTCGGGGGACCATAATGAATGCTGGTGATTGAATCAGGTTGGCAAGGCAAGGTATCTACTGTACTATGGCTCTGACCCCACAACACTGTTTTTTTTTTTTTTTTTTTTTTTTTTACACAACCAGCAGTGCTCAGGACCATGTGCTAGGCAGATGCCTAACCCCTCCCCATACTGCCTCTTGGCCCCAACACTTATTTTGTTGTTTGTTTTTTGGGGGGCATGCCTGGATGTGCTCAGGGTTTACTCCTGGCTCTGAGCTTGGAGATCAATCCTGGTGGGGCTCAGGGGACCATATAGGTTGCCAGGGATCTAACCTGGGTTGGCTGCATACCCGGCAAGCTCCTTACCAGTTATAATACCTCTATAGCTACCCCACACTTTTTTTTTTAAATCTCACAAATTGGTCCAACCTGAAAAAGATTTGTTTATTCTTTTGTTTGGGGCCACACCCAGCAGTGCTCGGGGTTTATTCCTGGCTATGCCCTGAGAGATCACTCCGGGCTGACTCAGGGGACTGAACCCAGGTTGGCTGTGTGTGAAGCAGGCACCTTAACCACTATACTCTTGCTCTGACCCCCTAAAAGAAAAGATTTTTATTTATTTCTTGCTTTGTGGATCACACCTGGCGATGCTCAGGGTCACTCCTGACGGCACTCAGGAATCACTCCTGGCGGTGCTTGGGGGACCATATGGGATGCTGGGAATCGAACCCAGGTCGACCACGTGCAAGGCAAACACCCTACCCACTGTGCTATCACTCCAGCCCCCTGAAAAGAATTTTAAAGGTGAGCTTGGACAACTCCTCTCCAAGTAGCTGTGGAGCCTGAAGGTCAGGAGACAATAGCTCCCTACTGGACTGGGTAGGAGAGTCCTCCAGCGCTGAAAATCCCCCTCTCTCTAAGGTACCTCAGGTGTGAAACAGTTTGTTTCACACAGTCAGTGCCCCCTGCAGACACTGCGTCTGTGCTGCAGCGAGCTGGACACCCCTGGGAGCCAGCACAGGCCTAACTGCAAATGAAGGTGCTGCCTCCCTGCACCTGCAGGACTGACCACTGGGCCGCTGGCAATGAGTTTTCTTATATGAGTACAAATCTGCTTCCTATATTAAAAAAAAGGAGGCGGCTAGGGGCCAGAGAGACAGTAGAGGGGGACACGTACTTGCATTGCCTGTGTCTTGCCCTGATTCAGATCCTCGTTAACACAAAGGTTTCCTGGAGCCCAACCAGGAGTGATCCCTGAGCACAGGACCAGGAGTAAGCCCTGAGCACCACACAGCCCAAAGAACAAACAAACAGGGGCTGGGTGTTTGCCTTGCATGCAGCCAGACCCAGGTTCAATTCCCAGCATTCCATATGGTCCCCTGAGCACCACCAGGAGTAATTCCTGAGTGCAGAGCCAGGAGTAACCCCTGTG
>JAOXYA010000019.1:10481584-10494762 GCA_028565675.1 Sorex palustris
ATTCTCCTAAGCCTGAAAGAGCCTTGAATATGGCACTTTTTAAAAATCTCAGGGCTAGGGTGAAGGAGACGTTACTGGGGGCTGCTTGAGGCAATCAACGAACAACAGGATGGTCGTGATTGTGATTTTTACTTTAGGTTTTGGGTTTTGATGCCATACCCAGAAAAACTCAGGAAATATTCCTGGCTCTGCTCTTGGAAGAGTTCTCACCCAGTGATATTTGAGAACCATATGCGGTGTGGGGAATCAAACATGGCCTCCTGCCTGTACTCAGCTCATTGAGCTCTCTCCAGTGCCTAAATATTTTTTAATATTTACGTGTCCTTCATCATTTTGGTACTATTATAAATGGTTTTCTTCTTTATATTTCAAATTCCATTTGATACTGATATTTAGGAAAGTAATCAACTTTAATATAGTAACTTTGTGTCTACCACATGTCATTAATTTTTCAAGCTCTGGAATGAATCTGGACTTTTGTCAAAAACAAAAATATGCATTTTCTTTTGCCTATTAAAATAGTGAATTATAAAAGTAAAATCTTTCAAACATTGACTTATCTTGGCATTCACCAGGTATAAATAAAGCAAATATTTATTAAGAATAACAGCTTAAAGCATTCAAAGTGGGTAAAACGCTTACCTTGCATGTGGCTGACCCAGGTTCAGTTATTGGCATCACATAGTCCCTCTAGGAGTGATCCTTGAGTGCAGAGACAGTTGTATGCACCGAATACCACTGGGTCTGATCTCTAAAAACAAACAAATAGGAATAACAGCTTACTAAGAGTTTCAGTTACTCTTAGAGTCATCTGGAGGTCTTCAGCTGCTGGAGCCCAGAAGACCTCCAGATCCAGCCACCACCATGCTGAGACCACTCTCCACACGCATGAATGTACCGGCAGAGGAACAAAGGCATGCGGGTCCCGGGGCTGAGATCGCTAAGCCTGCTCGGATCGGGGCTGAGCATCCTCCACCCAGATCCTCCATCTTTCAATAGGCAGGGGTCACACCCACCAACTGCCCCCCCTCTCCCCCGGGCATGATTACATGCCATGGCTTTGCCATGCAGACGAGATACTCTTGGTAGCTTGCCGGGCTCTCCGAGAGGGGCGGAGGAATCAAACCCGGCTCGGCTGGGCTGGCTGTGCACAAGGCAAATGACCTACTGCTGTGCTATCGCTCCAGCCCATTATATCATACCTTCCTTTTGACATTTACAGAATATCCCAACTTTCTCTAAGGTATTTTTCCTGGGCCTGGAAGGTGGCTCCAGTGGCAGGACACCCCCTCGTTCCCCACCACCACTGTAGGTTGTGACCTTCACACCAATTTAAAAATAAAGTAAGATACACCTTTGAAGGGAGACTTTCACCCATCTTCATATGGGTACAAAGAACTGGGTTGTTAGAAGGCACTTTGAATATGAAATACTGAGACAACTGAATGGAACTCTTACTGCATGAACATATGTTTAGCCCCTGAAACTACCTCCAGCGATAGCCTATCAGCTTAGCAGGTTATGTAACTGGGGAGAACAGCCTTGATGATTCAACCGATTCTAAAGATCATGGCGGCTTTGCACCAAGAAGCCATCTGTTTATATGTATAAGCTTAGCTAGAACAAGTGTAATGTTACACACAAACAGAACAAATATACAACAGCCACCGAACAACTGTGCACTCAGCCTAACACTCGCTGAAGTATCATAAACATACGTAAGCTGTCTCTTTGGTTCCCACAGACCTTCTTTCCCCCTTGACAATTCCTTTCGGGTCACAAAGCTTATTTTTCCTAGACGTTTTGCTAAGTTTCTCCCCACTAGCATAGCTCTGTCCCTGGGGAAGGCTTTTCAGTAGTAATGTCCCTGCATCTGTTAATATTTACAAAAAGACTAAAGAAATGTAAAGAAACGGTTTTATGCTATTAATTTATTTTGCCTCTAGGGGTAAAAAAAAAAAAAACCAACCCAAACCAAAACTCTTCTTATGAGATATGGCACACTTAATCATCTATAAGAAAACACAAGATTTCCTTACTCCTAGGAAAGACTGTGTATCAATTAGCTTCTCAAAGTTACAACGCGTGCTCGCAGTAGATTTTTCATTGTCAACAGGATTCAGAAAATCCTCTCTCCCCCCTCACACACAGGGTGGCCTCCCAGGCTGATACATGGGCACAGTCACTGAGAGCTAGAGGGTGGATTCTACAAATTCTTTTAAAAGTCACTAACTTCCCCAAACAAACCTAAAGGGAAAGATGTCTCCTAACACCTGACCCACTAAGTTTAACAAAGATACAGATCAAACCCAACTTTCTTGCGCACTCCTATCCAGGTCTTCGGAAGCATCAGTTTGTAAGTCTGGTGAGCGGGGGAGCTGGATCTTAATCTCTGCCGATTTCATATTCTAGCGGCTCAATGGATGCAAGACAATCTAAACAATATTCCAAAGAGGCTCGGGCTGGAGGGTCGCACAGCACACTCAGCTGTCTCTGTGATCTTCCAGCGGCTAGGCCCGAGAGGCTACCTTCTCCCCAGGATACCAGCCCTCTTCCAGCTTTTCACAGAATCAACAACGTCTTTCCTTATCAGCCCGACTTAGCATAATCAAGAAAGACTTTCTGAAACCATAAGCTTTGTTTCAATTTGAAGTAAACTCCTTACCAGTAGTCTTTGAAGTCCCTTTAGGAAAAGTTTTTACTGTAATTTTCTAGTTAAATACTTAGGGATTGAATTACAATAAAGAGCCTAGCAGATCCTATCTTTTGGACTTATGACAATTTGGAGAGAAGATTTGGAGAGAAACTGGGTTGGAAGGGGAGAGCGGCTAAGGGCGAGGCGCAGGCTAGTCTGGTCAGCGGCAGAGCTGAGGCAAGGCCAGAGGCTGCCACTAGAGCAGCCTCTTCCTCTGGGGTCCTCTCACCAGGAGCCACAGACCCCCTCCCTCATCACCCCCGTCGGAGGATACACACAGACACTTCCTCACCCTGTGTCCTGCCCTCCCCCCAGTCTCTCTCTTCTGCGTGTGCCCAAGTGCTTGAAAGCGCCTCCTCCTTTGAAAGCACTTCCTCCTGCTGCCCCGGCCACCACGCGGCAGGAGGCCATTCCATATGGGCCACCACCACAGTGCCAGCCCTGGGGGTGAGGCCCAGACCTGCAGTTCTACCCGACGGCCACTGCTAACAAGGCCCTCTGGCTTAAGCCTTCCCTGAGCTCCGACAATAGTTACTTTCCCCCAGTTCTTCCCCTCCTCCTCCTCTAACCAAATATTTTCAATCATCCTTTACTTTGGCAGGGGACCTCAGGATCTCTGCCAAGACACATACACAGTGAGTGACGGTGCGCCATAGGCTCCGCTCCACACTCCTCATTTCAGTTTCCATATTATCCCTGGACAGTCTCTCCAGACCCTTCTCCAGCTTCTGATATTATCAAAATAAATATGTACTTTTAACTCTCAAAGGGCTACATAAGAGCCCATACTTCCTCCCTAAGCTGCAGAGCGCTGGTAACTCTGTCTACGCACTGGACATGAGGCACATTCAGTATGGCTCAGCCTGGACTTTATCGTGGGGACAGCTCCTCCTCCACTCCACTGCCTGCTGCTGCCACCACCACCACCATCCTCCCCATCACCCAAGCGAGAACTCATTACCCACCCCATCACCCAAGCGAGAACTCATTACCCACTTCTTCTCCTTTATCCTTTTCATATCTTTTCCCCTTTTGTTCCTCTCCAGATCTTTGTTTCTACCTTCCAAATTATGCTTCAAATACATCCTTCCTCTCCTGTTCCATTGCTATAAACAAAGCGTTTAATAGCACTCATTAATCCCCCGCCTCCTTTATTTGAACCAGTACAAGAAGCTGCCTCACAACTACCTAGTCTCCCTCACTCTTTCCCATATAGTGTATCCCACAATTTCTCTAATAAATCAGTTACCATTTTTATTTTCAGATATTACTAGAAAGATTTCAATTTCTAGAAAAATTGTATTTCTAGAAAAAAAATAGTATTCCTAGGCAAATGGTATGAGCAAATGTGAACTTGCTTATGCTCCAAAGAGGTAAAGAAGGAATAAGAGACCATAATTAGAAGACAGTTAAAAATACACAGAAGTAAGGAGTGACTTGAGAATGAACCATGCAGAAATCCTGGAAATGAAACAGTCATTGATATGAAAAATACAGCTGCTTTGCAAGCAGTCAACCCGGGTTCCATCCCAGCATCCCATGTGGTTCCCCCAAGCAAGTCAGGAGTAATCCCTGAGAGAAGAAACCAGCAGGAAGTCCTGAGCACAGCCAAGTGTGGCGCAAAAACCAAAACCAAAACCAAAACCTTTAATAAGATTTACTACAGTAAAAAGAAACTGAATACAAAGAAAAAGTAGATGCAAAAAGCAACAACAAAAGACTTGATATACTTGGTTAGTCTGATCACTGTTTTCCAAAATGCATGACTGACCCCATCAAGAATGAAGACTGAGAGACAGAGACAGAGACAGAGATGCAGAGTGGCTGTTTCAGTTTCTGAAAAGGGGATAGCAGGCCAAATAAGTCTGGGGACCTCTATCTAAACATGGATCAGAAAATCAAGGCATGCCAGAGGGTCGTGACCTAGAGGGGCGCATGCCTGTGCTACCCGCGGTGCAGCTTACAGCAGCTGAGATCCGGGAACCACTCTGGGACCCGCGGTGGATGAGTGGAGGAAGATGTGGTATACGACCACAATGGAATACTACTCAGCTCTGAGAAAAGATGAAATCTTGCCTTTTGCTACCACTTAAATGGAACGGTAAGGAGTCATGCTAAGTAAAGGAAGTCAGGAGGACAAACACTGCCTGATGTCCTGGCTGTGTACAAAATAAAGAAGCAGAATAAAGACATAGGCAACGGCCAAAGAAAACAAACTCTAAGGTTCTGCCCACAGGCCTGAGGGGGCTGTTGGGGCAGGAGTGATAGTACATATGGTCCCCTAAGCACTGCCAGGAGTAATTCCTGAGTATTGCCGGGTGTGACTCCCCCCACCCTCTCAAAAGAAAAAAAGATAAAAAAAAAAGAGTAGATTAAAAAAAAAGGTTCAATGGGCTGAGAGCATGCATTACTTGTGGGAGGCCTGGGTCGAATCCCCAACAAATCTTGCAAGTCTGGGTTCAGCCCTGCCTCAAGCACTTCCAGGCAGTGAATACTGAATACTGAATTCAAGAGCACAGAGTACTGAGCTTGGAGTAGCTCCTGAGTAACTGGCGTTCTGGTCCCCCCCAATAGGAAAAGAACACAGGAAAAGAGGCGAGAAAAGGCAATAAAGACAAATCATAAGAAAATCACGAAACACATAAGAAAGACCTCTTGAGCAACACTAGTACTATCCCCAGTAGCTGTTCTGAGGCCTTTATAAAGACACATACGTAAGACGCAGTACTAAGATGGGTCTTTCTCCTCCTCATTCGCTCCCTACGGGATGAAGTGCGAACAGCTCAGTGAACTAGGCTAAGCTCTTGTGTGACGCGGCCTGACTGTGTAGCTTACTCATCTCATCTAATTCTGTATCAATCGTAATTGGAGTCAGCTGAATGGCATGGATATTGGAAGTTCCCGAAACTTAGGCTCTGCTCCCGTCTCCACCACCCACTGCTCTGCCCCATGCCTGCGTCCCCACTTCTATACTTGGCAGGCTCCTAGAGTTCCATCAGACTTCTCCTAAAAACAGACAAAAACAATGGCTATTTGGCGACCGACAGTTTCCTTGGCCTGAACCCCCAGACAGTTACCATTCTATTTCCACAGCACTTTTGAACAGACCTCTATTGGACAACATTTTATTGCATTATAGTTGAGGGTCATTCCCATCTTGATGTGGGCTCATTCATCTTTAAATCCTTTTTTTTTTTTTTGGCCACACCTGACAATGCTCACAGGTTACTCCTGGATCTGCACTCAGGAATCACTCCTGGTGGTGCTCAGGGGATCAGATGGGATGCTGGGGATCAAACCTGGGTTGGCCACATGCAAGGCAAGCACCCTACTCCCAGTACTATTGCTCCATCCCCTCATCTCTGAATCTTTAGCTCTCAACACACAGCAAGTATTAGGATTGGAGGTTGGGGGGTTCACATCCTGGCTCTGCACTCAGGGATCACTCCTGGCAAGGTTCAGTGGACCATAAGGGATGTTGGGGATAAAACTCTGGTTGGCCGCATGCAAGGCAAGAGCCCTAGCCACTGTCCTATTACTCTGACCACAGATATTTCTTACTTACTGAGTAAAAGATGAGCATAGAGAAGTTCAAGACAAGATATGGCCCCGCAATTTCCAAATATTGTGTCTTACCTCCACGATACTCTTGGTCACAGTGGATCTTCCTCTTCGGAGTTCACTGGCCTCTCTCTCTACGAAACATAGAGGTACTTTTCCTATAAGGACTAGGGAATCACTGGAGTCCGGAAAAAGAATTTCAAGGCCCAGATCTTCCAGATTTTTGTGGTAGCACCTACAGAGAGAATCTCAAATTAAAAGCATTACTTCATTCACATTCCGGCACTGGTTCCAAAGATTTGATAGTTTCTCAAAAGCTGCCACAAGCTTTGAGAGTTTACTGTTTTTCTCACACTGCTGGGTGTGTTTAGGACTTTCTATGATCAAATTTCCATTTTGAAATAGGGCAATCCTCCTTTTTTTTCTCTTTTCCATTGAGAGAATCAATTAATCCTAAGTCTGATTCCTAAGTTTTTATTCTTCACCAAGGAATAGCTCATTTCTGGTTACTGGCACTTAAAGGATTTTGGCACCAGTGAGAGGCTGAGAATGTTTTGAATCAGCACTAAAGCAGGGAGATAATTAACACCCTCAGGAACTGCGAAGTCCTGATTAATGGGATGCAAATAAATGGATCTGCCTCTAATATAAATTATGCTCCGGGGGAAAGACTTATTGGCAGTAGCCTATTTTGAAACCCGAAATAAATTCTGAGACAATTCTCCTTTTCATTTCCAATCATTTGTGCTGCTCAGAAATGGGAAAATGTCCTATCTGTGACTCGCAGTAAGATTTGCTCCTGCCTGGCGGCATGGTGCTTTGCTTTCTTCCCAATATTATGGTAATGAAAACTAAGAATCTAGAATGCACCAAGGCAAAGCAGAATGGAAGCAATTACTGCAGTAACTCTGCTTTCAGAAACAGCACAGCATAAACACTGACGGTTCCAAGAAATGGTAAGTGTTCTAAGCCAACTGCTGGAAAAAATTATCAGGGAAACTCTATCCTATATTCAACAGATGTGCTATAGTGGAAAGAAGGGCGCGGGGAGGCAGGAGGGCTGCCACTGAGCGGCCGCCCTACCCGTCAGGAGGCAGCAGGACCTTGAGCAAATCCTGGGAGCATCCTTGGGCTCAGGGCCGCCTCTGGCGCAGGGAATAATGTTATGCAGAACTCAGCCTCGCCAAGTTCACGTTAGAATTTACACTGTCACTGCCACGCTCGAAGACGCCTAGGATACTGACCATAAGAGTCTCCTTTGTTCCTTTGTCACCGTTATTTCCAGGGGAGGACTTACGGTGGAAGACAGTAATTTTTTCCGCTTAGAGCCTTGAGGGGGCTGCTTCTCATAAGAATCTATGGAAGGAAGAATGGACAGGTTACGTGTGGGACACGCAGTCTCCTGGCCTGAGCTAAAAGCTGGCAAGGCCAACTGTGTTCATTACTGCTGTGTGCGTGTGCATGGCTGCGGGCGCACACACGCCGAGGATGGGCTTCAGGGCCTGCCTTACACACGCAAGGCAAGTACTTTACCGCTGGGCTACTGTCCCCAGCTGTGTTCATTAAAGTGGTCATTAGACGTGGGTTCAATATTCAGTCTTAAACTTCGATTCTCCATTATTAAGATCAAAGAAGTATCCAACCTATTTATTCTTTTTAGCACAATTCTCCAAAACAAGAATTACTTGCCATAAACATTACACTGAAATGGAGAAGGCAATGTTCCTGTAGCTAGCTAGTCAATAAATATGGCTCTAGTAAATGAGGTGAAGAATGTGGATGGCTGGGGCTGGAGCAATAGCACAGAGGGTAGGGCGTTTGCCTTGCACGTGGCCCACCCGGGTTTGATTCCCAGCATCCCATATGGTCCCCTGAGCTCCACCGGGAGTAATTCCTGAGTGCAGAGCCAGGAGTAACCCCTGTGCATCACTGGGTGTGACCCCCCCCCAAAAAAAAAGAATGTGGATGGCTGATGAAACGGAATGGGTTTGCTACCCAGTCCTCTGGCTCTGCAAGGCTCCCCATTCCCCAGTCCTGAGTAAACCCTGGGCCTCTAACACTATTTTCACTACATGCCTTCTCAACAATTAGGTCTTCTCTTGAGCAGGGAAGGTGGACCTAGAAGTAACACCTGCCAGGTGAGTTCATGAAATAGCTCCTTAGCAACTCCCTGACACTGGGATATTTCACTGTTTGAAAAAAGGGGTTAAAGACTTCCCTGTTACTTTACCACATAGGGAACAAACTGTCTCACAATGAGAAAAAATGGTTATTAACGATTCAAAGCACAGATTATTACTGATTTTTGGTCACTTGCCCACACCCTATGATGCTTGGGGATCCCTCCTGGGGGTTACTCCTGGTGATGCTTGGAGGACCATGTGGTGCTCGAGCCTCCTCCATGTGGATCCGGGGCCTCCTGAATGCAAAGCTGTGTTCCAGCCTGCTGATCTCTCCAGTCCCTTACAAACTGACTTTGGAAGGTTACAAAACAGCTTACTCTAGCTGATAGCCCCTGGGAGAGAAGGAAGGTGGTGGGATGAAGGAGAGGGTAGAAAGGAGACTACTATCATCCTTTAGAAACTTTCAAACTTGAACTTATTCCAACTATAACAAATTTAAAAACCAACAAACAAACACTGTGCCAGCTAAGCTGCAGGTGCTGCCTGCCTGCTGAGTGGTGAGAAGGTCTACAGAGTCATGCGGCTGTGTGAAGGGGTCCACCTTGGTGCCGGATGGCACCATAAGTCCTGAAAGACTCACTATGCAGGGCTGATGATAAACTCACAAATATGCCTGTGACCACGCGGGCCTGCATGTTTGAACCAGTAAACTGAAATCCATCCTCTTGATCCTATCAGCAGCCCTTCTCTCGGTGGTAGAATGCCAGCTTTGCATGCATGAGGGCTTGAGTTGGATCCCAGGCCTGCCCCGCATTGCTGAGTTCAATTCCAGCACTGTGGCCGTGATCCCTGGCACCACAAGTACGTGACTCCTATGAGCATCATGCCAAGCCCAGGCATTCCAACAACAACCAGAAAGGAGAGCAAAGGAGGAGCAGGGTCTTGGGGGAGCAAAATCAAAGGCTGTTAGCTTAATTTTTCAAGTGTCCAATTTACCTTTCCTCCCCATAAGCACAGCTAGAGAAACCCACATACACTGATCCTTTGAGGAGCCTCAGACGCTTTCTGGCCCCAGACAGACCCTTACCAAGGATGAGCTGCTCCAGACGGATACGCTCATGTGCGGCGTGCTGGTCCACCAGCACCAGCAAGTTCCCACCTGGAAGATTCGCAAGATTACTGCATGCTCAAGCTCTCAGGCCAAGATCAGGATGTTCACACAGTATAGAGGGAGAAAACGGTTAAACTATTTAACAACATGGGAACAAGAGAAACTTCCTGAGAAATAACAACTCTATCTTTTATTTCTTGAAAATACTGAAACCTGGGAGGAAGTTTACATCTACCTTATCACTGATTAAAATACTCTTCTGGGCAGGAGAGACAGTATAGTGGGTAGCGCACTTGCCTTGCAAGTGGCCAATCTGGGCTCGATCCCCAGCATCCTCAAAGGTCCCACCATCAGGAGTGATTCCTAAGTGCAGAGCCAGGAATCAGGTGTGACAGTTTATCAGTCCCCCCGAAAAAAAAAGCTTAAAAAAAACTTTTTAAATTTTTTCTTTTGTTTTTGTCTGTTCATTTGTGTGTTTGATCACACCCGGTGGTGCTCAGGGCTTACTCCTGGGTCTGTGCTGGGGATCAAACCTAAATCAGGAGATCAGCTCCTTATCCACTGTACTTTCTCCAGCCCCCTAAAATACCCTTTGGTTCATTATTTCATTTACCAAGCAAGGTTATAGCCTTCAATGTTCAAACACTGTGCTTTATTAATTCAAATCTGAGATAATGAAGGAGCATCAAAACAACACATTGCTGTAACAGCCAACTGTGATTTGCAAGCTATAACCTGTGAAGAATGTAAGTCTAGTACACTCTAGATGCTAGCATTTTTGGGTTTTTGTTTTGGTGCTCAGGAAACCATATATGGTGCTGGAGAATATGGATCAGTCATGTGCAAGGCAAAATGCCTTAACCCCTATACTATTTCTCTGGCCCCCAAACTAGTTTTTGTTTGTTTGTTTGCTTTTACATCATACCCAGAGGTACTGAGGGCTTACTGTTGGCTTTTCATTCAGGAATTACTCCTAGCAGTACTCAGGGGACATACAAGATACCAACCTGGGTTGGCTGTGTGCAACATAAATACCCTACTGTTGTACTATCACTCCAGCATTCCCAATACTAGCTTCTTAAAACTGTGGATTGACGGGCCAGAGTTACAAGGGGTAAGATGTTTACCTTGCACCTGGTTTGATCCCTGATACCACATAGTCCTGGAACACCACTGGGAGTAATCCCTGAGCACAGGGATGGGAGTAGCGCCTTAACACAAAGATGGGAGTAAGCACTGCTGGGCATAGTTCCCAAACCCCAAAACTACCACGACCCCCCCCTCCACCGCCTGCTGCCAATAACATCATTCATGTGCCACACTGCACAGGCAGATGAGCCACAGGCAGCCAAAGAGAAGCATTCATGTCTGTCCCAGCAGATCACAGGATTTCACCGGACTGTTCATGGGCCTGACATGCCCGACCCCTGCTTTAGACTCTTTAGTCCAAGAGAGAAGGCCAACACCCTGGCAAGAAACCAGGAGACCTCTTTTTCCCTCTCCCTCCCTCTGTCCCTCCCTCTCATTTCGGATTCTAGGTGACTCCTGGCCATGTGCGCAGGGATCACTCCTGACAGTGTTGAGGGTATTCTATGGGGTGCAGAGGACTGAACCCGGGTTGGCTGCTTGCAAGGCAAGTGCCCTACCCACTGTACTATTACTCCAACCCCAGGATATCAGAACTGAGCAATTATATTTTATAGGTTAAGACATGCTATCACTTAAAGTGATGCTATTTAAGTCCATTACCAAAATGTAAAAAAACTAAGATTAAAGGAAATTCTTTAGTTAATTTATAATTAAATTCTTAATTATAAGAATAGGTTGCCTTGGTTATTCATGAATGACAGTCAATACACTTACATTTTGATTTAGAAATATTATTCGTATTTTCTAAGAGTAAGTACTCTTTGGTGGCATCTAACCAAAACAATTATACTACAGAATTACAAAAGAAATTCGCGTAGGTCTCTTTTACATCTTTAGACATCTGCAGATCTTAGTGGCAAACAACAAATAACTCTGAATTATCAAAACTGTAGAAAAATAATTGATTCATTTTGTAGAAACAGTAAAACAACCAGAATTTGGCCTCACCAATTCTATATTCTTGGTAATTGTAACTGTATTTATGGTTAATCTGTCTTTCATCTACTATGACATTTTCTAAATGAATTTACTTAGTAAACCAGATAAAAAGGAACATTTGAAATACAAAGAGAATGAAGTGCTTCCAAGTGTGAGAAGCACTCAGAAGAACTTTTCCCCATCTGATGGGAGAGCGGCAGGGCACTTGCCTTGGAAGTAGTGTACCCAGATTGAATTCCCGGCATCCTATACGATCCTCCATGCACTGCAGGAGTAATTCCTGAACGCAGAGCCAGGAGTAACCCCTAAGCATTGCGGGTGTGTCCCAATCAACACACCCCCCAAAACAACCTCCCATCGTCAAAAAAAAAAAGCAATGTCTAATTAGTTTGTTTTGATATGTGTGTGAAAGGTTTGGGCCACATACCACAGTGCTCAGAGAATGCTGTAGTGCCAGGAATCGAGTTAGGGTTGGCCACATGCAAGGAAAGTGCCTTAATCCTTGTACTATCTCTCTGGCCCCATGTTAACTATTTTAAAAGGTCAAAAATAAAAACTTTCCCTTTACCTACTGCTTACACATACTCTCAAGGTAACTACTGTTAATAGTACAGTGTTTATCTAACATACGTATGGGCATGTATATAAAACTAAATGTACTAAGGATGAAGGATAATAGGGTGGGGTAGGTGGGCAGGGTGTTTGCCTTGAATGCGGTCAACCTGGGTTAGATCCCTGGCATCCCACAAGGACATGTGAGCACCTCCAGGAGTGCAAGTCCAGGAGTAACCCATGAGCATTGCTGGGTGTGACCCAAAGAAAGGAGAAAAACAAAACAAAACAAACAAAACACCAAACCAAAAAAAAAAAAAACCAAAAAACAAAACTATTTCTCTATAGTATTAATTTAAGTTGATTTTTCCTAATCTATTCAAAGACCATTAATGTGGCCAACCAAGATTTGATCCCTGGTACCTTATAGGCCCCCTGAAATACCCCCAGGACTCTACCTTAGTGCAGGGCCAGGAGAAACCCCTGAACACCACCATTTGTGACCCCAAAAATAAAACTAAAAGACAAAAACAAAATCATTGCAGCTTTAGTGTAGATGAAACACCTGAGGAGGCTAGAGAGATGGCACAGGGGTTAAGGCACTTGCCCTGCATGCAGAGGACCCTAGTTCCACCCCCCAGAGCTCCACCTGGAGTGATCCCTGAGCAAAGAGCCAGGCGGAGTCCCTGAAACCAAGGGGTGTGACCCCAGAGCCCCAAAACAGGTAGATTAAAAGGAGGCTATCAGAGGGCAGCTGGTTATTTATTGAGGTTCAACTCCAGTCTTACCTGCCCCGGCATTCTCTTCCGTCTTAGTGCTCATTAAACAGGCAATAAACTTGTTATCCACTTGCTGGAGAACCTGCCACACATTCAAATAAATGTGTAACACTAAATAAGAAATACCAGAGGCTGATTCTTTCTTGTATGCAGAGAAAAACAAAACTTAGTTTGCCTTACAACACTCCCCTTTGGTCTGGGATACGATTGAAAAAGGAGCACGAAAGCATCCGCCAAGGTGGCCTGGCCTCGCCCCTCAGTGCGGACAC
>JAOXYA010000019.1:10521983-10533696 GCA_028565675.1 Sorex palustris
GAGGGATACTGGGATCACTGGGATCACTGGTGGTGGAGAATGGGCACTGGTTGAGGGATGGGTACTTGATCATTGTAACACTGAAATGTAAGCACAAAAGTTTGTAAGTCTGTAACTGTACCTCATGGTGATTCATTAAAAAAATAAAAAAGATACCGAGCATATTTCAAAGACTTAGGATTTGACTTTTTAAATACCACCATCCTAGGAATGTGAAATTTGGCAGATTCTACATCTTGACTCATCTTTGGGGTTGGAAATACCCTGTAAGGCACCATCCTACAGAACACAGAAGGGAAACTGAGATTGCATTTGTACGGGCATGCTGTGGGAAGATTAGTGACATTAAGCTAGAGGCTGCCAATAGTATGTTCATCCCCTAAACTATTCTCTATTACTCATAGAATACCACACACCATGTTCGGTATTACCATGACTTATCCTGGAATGGATAAAGTATTTTCATTGGAAAAGTTTCACCTGGAAAAGGTCCTTATTCCATCAAAGCCAAAATGAGCAGGGGCGAGGAGGTGTTGGGGGTGGGGTGGGGTGGGGTGGGGTGGGGAGGGACAGGTCAGTGGTAAAGCACTTCTCTTGCATGTAAGGCTCTGGGTTTCATCCCCAGCACCTGGGTAGGCACGCCCATGCCCAATTGAATAGAACAAAAAATTAAATGAAAGGGAAGACATGTGAGGTCACAGAAGTCTAAAGAAAAAGATAGATTATAGAGAAAGCACTTTATGCTAGGTGTTAATCTCATGCCATCTCTTGGGCCTAGATACCACCGCAGGGAGAAACCGGGAAGCTCATGAATGTGTGTAACCAGGTGGCCTGGTATCACCCACCATATGAAGAGGGACCAGAGTCATAGTACAGTGGGTAGGGCATTTGCCTTGCATGTGGCAGACCCTGGTTCCATCCTTGGCATCCCATATGGTCCCCTGAGCGTCACCAGGAGTAATTTCTGAGCATAGAGACAGGAGCATCTCCTGGTGTGCCGCCACCCTCACCCCCCAAACCAACCACGACGAAGAACTTGGGCTTTCCCACAGCAAACCTCACACACTCCTGGGTCTACAAGCCTGTTTCTGTATCATGCTTCCACCCTTCACCCTGTTCAGGCCTGTGGTACTCGTGTGTCCCCAAAGCGAGGGCCACCTACCTGAGTATACTTGCGGAAAAACACCCCTTGTACTTTCCCAAACACTTCATAATCCACCGAGATGAGGGTGTCCCCTTCGGCCATGCTCACACCTGTCAAGAGACCAGGAAAGCAGAAAAGGGAAAGAGCCCTTCAATCTTCTTCCAGGGACGGGGACCCAGTACAAGGGCGAAGGCGCTTGCCTTGCCTGTGGCCCTGCCCTAGTTTGATCCTGTTGCCACCCAGGATCCCCCAGCCCCCTGCACCGCCAGGAGTGATCCCTGGGCACCAGTCCAGGAGAAAACCCTGGGCACCCCTAGGTGGGCTCCTCCAAACCCGTCCCATCCCCTACCCCACCCCAGCCAGTTTCCAGGGTTTCACCTGCCTTTGCTCCAGGCCCTGAAGGTCCCCGTGGGGGGCAAGGAAGCGAGCGGGTAAAGCGACAGGAAGTTAGGGGGAATCTTCAGGGTCGCAACCGCCCACCGAGGTTTCTTTAGTGGTACTGACCTGCGCAGTCCAGGCGCCGCCCCACATCCACCCACCTGGATGGGGGTCCAGCCGCCTCCCTGGGCCTTGCCCTTCCACCGACCTGGAGTCCACGCAGCCCCGAGAAAACCCTCAACATCGGCGGGTGAAGACCCCACCCCCAGCCCCGAAGCCTCGGCAGCCGGCCTCAGAGGCTCACCGTTCAGCTGCTCCACCCGCACGGCGACCACCCGGTCAAACTGTTACCCTCGTGCGTAACCGCCGCGCTCCGCACCGCAGCTCCCCCTTCGCTGGCCTTCACGCCCATCACCTTCAGGACCAATAAAAATGGAGTTCTTGGCCCAGTGCCCGCCCATAGGGCGGGATTTCAAGACGGGCTGCGGAAGAGCGCAGGCGAGAGGGGGCGTGCGGATCTGCCCGGCGTTTAGGCTTTGACCCCGCAGAAGAGGCTCTCCCCAACGCATGAAGTGGCCTTTGCCTCATTTTCTCCAAGGAGAACTTGAGAAAATTTTAGTCCGAGAACCTGCAGTGTGCAGGCACAGCTGTAGGGGGCATGAAAGAATCTATGCACCACCAGGTGTGGTCTATCCCATTCGGCCCCTCCAAATATATAAAGGGGAATGAAGAAGAACTGACCTAGGGCAGCAGAATGCAAAGGACCGAAGATGAGACACGCTGCAAAAGTAAATTTACACGAAGTCTGCTTAGCAACAAGAGGAAGGAGTGACAGAGAAGGAAGCAGCGAAAATGGGCAGGAGAGGAACAGGTGGGGGAAGTGATTATGAGCTCGTTTCTGTCATTTGAGTTAGGGGTACCTCTACCTCAGAGCTGTTGGAAATTTGAGCTGCAGCTAGCAAGAAAGCGAAACTGCTTGTCATTGAGACTTAGGTGAGACCTAAGAGTCTAACCCTTTGGTTAAAATCATTAAGGGAAATAAGGCCTGGAAATGTATACAAGGCTTTAGAGACAAATTTAAATTTGGGGAGCAGGTGTGTAAAAGATGAAATATCAGACACCTGGAGAAGGAGTCTGGAAGGACTTGAAAGAAGAAACCAAGAAGCCGTGGGGGACTATGAGAGAATTTCAAGGGTGGACAAAAATTTCAATGGCGATCCAGTAGGCTGCAAAATGGGCTGCTTTTGTCTTGTTCCTCGGAGGACTGGACAGTGAGGGGTAGAGGCAGGAGTGGGGGTGGAAGTGAGGACCATTTTCTATTAAGTTTTTTTTTAATAGAGAACAAAGTTTTCTATTAAGAACTATTGAGGTTTGGAGAAGTAGTATGGGGGTAAGGTAGTTGCCTTGCATATGGCTGACCTGGGTTGTTTCCCCAGTAACTCCATATAGTCCCCTGAGCACTGCCAGGAGTAAGCCCTGAGCATAGCCCAGTGTAATGCCAAAATGAAACAAACAAACCAAAAGAACTCTTGTGAGAATAACTCAAAGATCAGAATAGATAGATGCTTTGCATGCTGGTGTCTTGGGTTTGATCCTTGGCCTCCATATCCCCTCTGAATACCTCCAGGAGTGAGACCTGCGCCTCCTACCCCCACCCCACCCCCACACTGGCAGGTGTGGCCCCAAAACAAAAATAGTGAAATGAATGGGACCTTAACATGAGAGGGGGTAGATGAAGGGGGATCAGGTTTATTTTGCAGGGGTAAGTGAAGCATATTTAAAATACGTGGGTAGAAAAAAAATTCACTGTCACTATCCTCCCTTGTTCATGGATTTGCTCGAGCAGGCCCAGTAATATTGTGAGACTTGTTACTGTGTTTGGCATATTGAATAACGTCAGAGGTACCTTGCCAGGCTTTGCCATGTGGGCGAGATACTCTGGGTAGCAAGATTTTCTGGGTAGCTTGCCAGACTCCCTGAGAGGGGCAGAAGAATCGAACTTGGGTTGGCTATGTTGGCCGCATGCAAGGTAAATGTCCTACCCCCTGTGCTATTGCTCCAGCCCAGAAAAGAAACTAAAGAAAAAAATTTTAGTAAAGGAAAAAAATAGGTGGGTAGAAAAACTTAAAAGTTACTAAAATGGGGCTGGAGAGATAGTACAGCGGCTAGGGCATTTGCCATGCATGCGGGCAAGCCTGGTTCAATTCCTGGCATCTTAAAATGGTCCCCCAAAATACCCAGGAGTGATCCCCGAGTGCAGAGCCAGATTATCCCCCTGAGCATCACCGCATGCGGCCCTCCCCTCCCAAAGATATTACTAAAACTCAGAGGTTAAAGAATGGGGCCAATTCCGAGGAATATTGAAAGGAACTCTGGGAGGAGAAATTAATCTTCAGAAGCAAGAGGGAAGGAAGTCAAGATGAAGGAAGGCAGTTGGAAGAACAATGTTGGTGTGGAGGGAAGCTTCTATAGAGTTAATGACAGGCAACCCCCAGGCTGAGATCATTGACACCTAGAGATAATAGTGTCCAATAGTGGATAGATAATAGTGGCTATTTGGAGCTGATACGCAGAGCAGTCAAGGAGGAGAGAGAACAAAAGAACTGCCTTGGAGATCCCAGCAAGGAATCGCTTTGTAACATATAAAAGCAGTGACAAGCCACACTGAAGCATTAACGCGGACTACTACTAAGTTGTTTCCCATGTGCAGGAATAATTTTGAGTAAGTTACGAGAAAAAAGTAAGCTGCCTGTTCTGGACAGTTTACACAAATGAACTGAAGCATGAAGACAAATAAACTCTCCTCTGATGTTAACAAGTTATAGAATATCACTTAGTGTTGAAATTAGGTTAGACTGATTATTTTCTATCTGGTAGTTAACTTGATTATCGTTTCATTTGGCTGAGTCATCCTTGGGCCGTAAGAAGAGCCGGCCAGTTACCCCGTGAGAGTAAAACATTATGTCAAAATAATTAGATTGGCTACAAAACGACCATGGAAAGATACTGCAGAGCAAAACCTAGTCGAGATGCTCAAAGTTGACAGCAAGCTCCAAACTGCTGGCGCAAAAAAAAAAAAAAAAAAAAAAAAAGCACCGGGCAAGGGTTCCCAGCAATACCTGGGGCCGATGCAAAGCAGCCGAGCGTGCAATGGAAAGCTAGCAGCATGCCCACTCCTGCAAGGTGGACTGGCACCACCGGAATGGAGCGGCCCAAGCAGCGGCGAGCACCTCTCGGGGCTCCGTCCTTGGCCAGAGCAGGGCACTCCCCAGAGTCTGCGAGCATCGTTCTCAGCAGGCCGCGTCACGGACCGAGCCCCGGGGAAGAACGCTCTTGCAGCCGCCGCACTCCCCGAGACCGCGGGGCCGGGCGCTCACGCTCTCCCGTCTCCAGGCAACGGCGACAACAGAGGCGGCGCGCGCCTGCGCGGCGGGCAGTTGGTCCGCGGGCTCGGCTGCCCCACGGCGAGAGCGGTGCCCCAGAGCCTCAGGTACGGCAGGAGTGGGAAGACATGGGGTCAGGACCTCCGGCTTCCCACGGCCCAGGGCACGGGACAGTGAGGACTTGTCCCCAGAGCGGGGTCCCCAGGCGGGGCGGTACTCTAGGACTGAAGGTGACTTCTGAGTTCCCGACCCAAAGCCCGCGGCCACCAGGTCAGGTGACCTCCACCGCGCAGCGACCGACTGGACCCCGGGGGCGAGGGGCCCCGCCCTGAGCCGCCTCTGATCTCCTTGGCATCAGCAAGAGGGAAGCACTGGGAGCTGTTTATGCCAGTCATTAACCGGCCTCCCTCCCTCTTTCCCTCCCTCCCTCCTCTTCCTTTTTTCCCTCTCACTCTCTTTCCCTTCTTCTTCCATCCCCACACCCAGCAATGCTGAGGGGTTACTGCTGGCTCTGCACTCAGGAATACTCCTGGCAGTACTTGGGGCCATCATACTGGTACAGGAGATCACCCACCACCGCCACCCCAGCCGGCCTTGTAGAAAGCAAGCTCCCTACCCATTGTACTATCTCCAGCCCCTGGGTCACAGATTTCTAACTTGTTTAAAAAAAAAAAAGTTGGAGCTGGAAGGGCCAGAGCTGTAGTCCAGTGATCAGGGCAATTGCCTAGGTCTCAGCCAACCCAGGTTCAATCCCTGACACCATGTGGTCCCTGAGCACTGCCAGGAGTGATCCCTGAGCATTGCTGGGTGTGCTCCAAAAACCAGGAAAAAAAATTAAATCATGAATTGAAATCAGGACTTAAACTGAAATTAAACTCTGAGCATAGCCCTTGGCTTATGGAAGATACAGCCAGCCAGGTTCAGAGGTTGCCCCTCCTGTTTTAAAGGCCTTAAACCCATTTACTGATGCAAAACACAGTGTGTGGCAGGGGTGGTCAATGGGGATGACCGGCTGGTGAGGGGACACCTGGGCATGTTCATCCCCCATCCTCAAGTGGCCACATGTGTCTGGCATCTACCAAATGCTTACAGAAAAGAAAGGAAAATATAGGTAGGAAAAAAGGCAGTCAGGGTTCACGTTAGCAACTGGGGTAAGCCTCAGTCTCCTCACAAATATCTGTTTGAAATCCCCCGTAGGCTCCAGAGCAGACCTGAATGGCTGATCTCCAGCTGGGACCTCTGCCAGTGGGTGTTATGCTCCCACATAATCAGAGGGAAGGCCCTGCGCTCCGCTCAACCAAGCAAGACCCCTGCCGACAAGCTGGTTCTTCCCAGAGGCCCTCAGTGGTACACCTGAAGGATTATTCCCAGCATAAACTTTTGAGCACCAAAGAGGTGGCCCTGGAGAGTGTCTATACTCACCCCACCTGGGACAGCTTAAAAATCCAGAGCTGCTACCCTCCCCATTTTGTTGGAACCAGCCATGAAGATTCAGGAAACCATCTCCAGGGTCCAGCCAAGGGCTTGGTTTACTCCTCAGACCCTCCGCCCTGTTATCTCCAAACTAATAACCAAGACTTCATCCCCTTTGCAAGGAAGAGAATTGGGGTGGACAGGGCATACCCACTGAAACCCGTGTGCCACCGGAAATCTCACAGTACAGGTGAGACATACAGTGTGAAGGGTCACAATGTCTCTTTGAGATCCCTGGAACCAAGAAGGTTTTCCTGTGGCAGTCTTGGTTCACCTGTGTTTGATCCCATTCTTGATGCCACACAGAGGGAGGGCATCATGGCAAACCACCCGAGAGCTGAGCGGATACAGATCCAACGACTGGAAGCTGAAGGGGCAAGCTTACAGGAGGAAATCCGAAGGAAAGAAGCCCTTTTGAAGGAGAAGCTAAAGAAGACAGTGGAAGAACTCAGAAGGATCCAGAAGGAAAGGGAACAGGCCAAGGAAAATGAGAAGAGAGAGATACAGAGAATAACCCTCCCCATGAGGACAGTCAAAGGTAACAGAAATGCCCTGTATAGGCCCATCTTCACCCCAGTGTTCTGTTCTGAAGAGATGAGCAGTAGAGACAGGAGAGAGGGTGAAACTTGGGAACGGTCTTGGGAAAATTCTGGCACATTCCAGTTTTCTGATGATGAACTCCAGAGGCTTAGAAGGGAAAAACTGGTGGCAAACAATAACAGAATGCAGGACCAAGGCTCAGGGCCACTGATGGACACACTGTTCTTTCAGCCTTCAGAAGCTGCCCTCGGTGCTGGGCAGGGATCCTTCAGCAACTCCAGCCTGTCCAGAGCATCCGACTCCTCCAGTTCCGACTGCTCCACCAGAGAGCCAGAGCTGGGAGAGTGCATCCACTGCGGACGCAGATTTCTCCTGCCCCGGCTGGAGAGACACTCGAACATCTGCAGCAGGATGCAGGCTTCCAAGAGGAAAGTGTTTGACTCCTCCAGGGCGCGGGCCAAGGGCACAGAACTGGAGGAGTACTTGAACTGGAAAGGAAGCGCGGCATTCGTCAAGGTAACAAGAGCTGCTTGCACTTGACCGCGGGGTTGGTTGGGAGGGCCAGTGAGAGCCTCACTGGCTTTCTATAGAAAAATTTCTTTGTGTTGAGAGAAATTGAAAGCGAGGGCTGGACAGATAGTACAGTGGGTACGATGCTTGCTTTTCCCATGGCCGACCTGAGTTTGATCCCCAGCATCCCATTATGGCCTCCAGAGCCTCATCAGGAGTGATCCCTGAGCACAGAGCCAGGGGACAAGTCCTGAGTAATGCCAGTGATGAGACTGAGATTGAATATATACTGATGACTACTGCTTTGTGGTGCTGTGAACTTTTCCTTATTTACCATGACTTGGTGAGGATTTAGTTCTTTACTAGTTCAAACATCAGGTCTCAGAGATCAAGTAGTTTGCTTGAGATCACAATTTTATTTTGGGGGTCTCTCATTCAGTGCTGGCCCTCTGAGCTTTGTCTCCAACCTGGGATCACAACTTTAAATGGCTGAGTCAGATTGATTTTCAAAATTTAGATGCAAACAGACAGACAAGATCCCGTGAGCCAGAGAAATTGTATAGAAGTTCAGGCACTTGCACGGAGCCGCCCCTGGTTCAATCTCTGAGCACCCCTAAGAGTGATCCCTGATAGTTGCTGGGACATATTATGATTGAAGCACAATCATGAACAACTTTGTAACTGCACATTTCACGGTGATTCAATTTTTAGGAAAAGATAAAAAAAGGGATCCTTGGGCATAGAGCCAGGAGTAAGCCCTGAGCACCACTGGGGTAGGCAAAAACAAAACAAACAGACCTCCCTCACCCCCACCCCGCCCCCACCACCACCAAATCCTCTGGAACTGGGAATGTAGCTCTGTAGTAGAGTGCCTGGTTTACATGTGAGAGCTTGGGTTCCATTCCCAGTACCATATGCCCTTTACTCAGAGTCTCCTAAATGTTCTTTTGACTATATATAAAAGGAAAGTTTACCGTAGAAAATGTAAAAGCTATGAAATATATAAAGAAAAACAACGTGAAACATTTCATCACCCAAGAGAATTCTTTGCTTTTTTGGTAACTGCTTGGCCACCTCCCAGACTAACATCTGATCACTCTTATAATGGGATTGATTTTTTTGTGTGTGTTTTTGTATGTTTTGGGGGCCATACCCACCAATGGGCTGTAGCGATAGCACAGCGGGTAGGGCGTTTGCCTTGCACGCAGCCACCATGGCCAACCCGAGTTCAATTCCCTGAGTACAATTCCTCCACCCCTCTTGGAGAGCCTG
Source organism: Sorex palustris (assembly GCA_028565675.1). Classification (NCBI taxonomy): domain Eukaryota; kingdom Metazoa; phylum Chordata; class Mammalia; order Eulipotyphla; family Soricidae; genus Sorex; species Sorex palustris. Next base: position 10,530,684 of record JAOXYA010000019.1, read on the forward strand.
GCAAGCTACTGAGAGTATCTTGCCCGCATGACAACGCCTGACAAGCTACCCTTGAAGTATTCGATATGCCAAACACAGTAACAACAAAGTCTCACAACGGAGACATTACTGGACCCGCTTAAGAAAATTGATGAACAACGGGAGGACAGTGACAGTGACAGTGACCCAGCAATGCTCAGGAGTTACTCCTGACTTCGTGCTCAGGAATACTCCTGGTGATATTCGGGGACCGTATAGGATGCTGGGGATGGAACCTGGGTTGACAGCGTGCAAGGCAAATGCCCTACCTGCTGTGCTATGACTCCAGCCCCATACTGGAATTTATTTCTTAAGACTGGCTATTTTAATATACAGAACTACCATGAAATTTGGATTGCATTCAGCCCTCTCTCCCTCCCCTTTTAGAGTGCAAACCCCTTAACGGCAAAGAGATTTCTTTTTGGTTATCTTTCAAAACTTTTCTGGCTGCAGGAAAACTAGGTTGTAAAAAGTGAGGACTCCAAGTTCAGGAGAATGTCACAGACACATTTAGACAATCCTGATCTGGAGAGTATTGCCCATAAATTAGTCTACAGCCTTGTCTGGGGCCTGCCTCCTGATTTGTATGTTGATTGTTATTCAAAGAGAAGTCTGCTTACAAGATTGTTTTATTGGTTTTAGTGTATTGTATGGAATACAATGTAACAATAATAATCCCATGATTCCCAGGAATTATAAATTTAAAGATAAAAGGAATAGTTAGGGGAATAGAGTCAAAGTGGCAAGCCAAGTAAATTTTTGAAAAGCCTAGACCATGTGATTCAAAACCACAGTTACATATTTAGCAAAATGACTGCTATTCTGTTTTCATTTTATTCTCACCTTCTCTGTGCTGTGTTAGCACTTCCTTTCTGTTAGCACTTTACAGCTGATGTGTGAAGTTACTGGAGCCTTTAAAAACTACTATTTATGTGATGAGACTGAGACCTCTACAGAAAATACTCCGTTCCATTTGGAACCAGAACCTGGAGATGCTCTTTCTGAAATCCCATTTCCACAAGAAGCCAACATTTTGTTCTTGTAGATAATGATGTGATCACTAGTTCCTGTTCTTTCCTGTTTTCTTTCTAACCACCCCAATAATGTGCTGGGGTAGTCTCTGACCATCTGGAGCACTTTGATCCTGGCCAGAATCAAAACACTAAAAAGAATCTTGTGTTTCTTATGTTCTCAAATACAGTAGCAGTGAAGCCAAAGAGCTGGACTTTGAGATCAGATCCAGAAACATGTTTGAGGGAAAGTGTTGCCTTGAGGGGATTAAGGGAGGAAGGACCAGGGCTGAGGGTATCTCGTCACCAGGCTTACTCCAGAGCTCCAGGCCACTCCTCTGGCCACTGCTGTCATAACTGGCGATTTTTTCCTTTCTCTTCAATCTTCATAGAACTTCTAGCAGACTCCCACTTCAGGTCTCTACTGGACATTAAGCATTTGAACACAGGGACAGTTCTGTGCTTTGTGATTAGTGTGTGAACTGAATAAAATTTCAATACAAAATTCTTTTTTTTTTTTAACGATGAAGTTTTTGACTAAGTATCATATAATTAAGGAACTTAATTTTTAAAAAGGTTCTAGATACCATATCTTAACAACTTATTCTCTTGCTGTCTTTTCTGTTTCAAGTGAGATTTTTCTGGTGGCTCCTTCCTTTTCCTTGGAGAGCATCTTTTCCTGTTATCATTAAGGATGTCAGATGACCAAGCAGTTGTCTTTTTACTTCTTTTTAAAATTTAATATAGGAGCCGAGCAATAGTACAGTGGGTAGGGCGTTTGCCTTGCATGCAGCCGACCCAGATTCTATCTCCGGGATCCCATATGGTTCCCCAAACACCACCAGGAGTCATTCCTGAGTGCAGAGCCAGAAGTAACCCCTGAGCATCGCTGGGTGTGGCCCCAAAAGCAAAAATAAATAAAAATTAAATGTAAACAGTTGAGTACATTTTAGAAGTCACACATGTAGTGCACAGTGAACAGTCATACCTTGTTCTTCTCCCACTCTGGATCTAATCCCCAGAGGCAGCTCTTGCTTCATTTTTGTATATATATATATGTATATCTGTGTGTATATATATAATATATGTGACATATATACCTCTCTCCTACATGTGCCCATATTTTGAGATAAGAGATTTTCTTGACTGAGCAGTTCTGCACATTATCTGCTGACTTCCTTTTATGGACAGTGTTGGTTAAGCTCTCTTTTATATCCCTTCCTCTCCCCTGCATTGAACCATCGGGTTAAATTAGTAATCAGTTTTTACACTATATTGACCAGGTAAATTTTGTTCATTGATAAGTGAACATGCCGACTGCCCACACACAACTGGAGTTAATAACTAACTCATGCTTTCATTTGCTTGGTTTCCTGCATACCTGTCTCATACCTGTCAGATACCTGTTAATGTTTCTGTAAATCTCAGACATCACTAATAAGATATTACCTATTGGTTTGGTATTTTTCGAGTTGTATTTTAATTCTGAACACCTGTTCCCGTTCTTTCCTTTTCCTTCTCCTTAGTCAGGACTGGCGTCTCAAGGCCTCACGTAGGTCAACGCTGTTGCCTCGGGGTTTCTCTCTGCTCCTCTCCAGTCTTGACCTGTTTGGCTTACTCCTGGCTTTGCTAAGGTTTCCTTAAAGGTAAAATTTTGGTCTTGGAATGAGTGAAAATTTCTCTACAATTTGAGAAACTATATTTCATTGAAGTTTTGGCTAGAATATGGAATTCAAGGTGGAAAATGATTTTTCTGTTAGAACTTTGAGGGCATTTCCACTCCCTTACTACACACCTGGGCTGGAGCGATAGCACAGCAGGTAGGGCGTTTGCCGTGCACGTGACTGACCCAGGTTGGATTCCTCCTCCCCTCTTGGATACCAATAGTATCCCGCCTGCATGGCAGAACCTGGTAAGCTCCCCGTGGCATATTCAATATGCCAAAAACAGTAACAAGTCTCACAATGGAGATGTTACTGGTGCCT